>JACCIC010000153.1:0-600000 GCA_018907035.1 Sycobia sp. Sy_11 | reverse complement strand
AATACTCCGACAGGCACGACAAAGTTATTTTGCAACATGACAATGCTCGCCCACATGTTGCACCGCCGGTGAAAACATACTTAGAAACGCTCAAATGGGAAGTCCTACCCCACCCGCCGTATAGTCCAGACGTTGCTCCGTCTGATTACCATCTCTTCAGATCGATGACGCATGGCCTGGCTGACCAGCACTTCCATTCCTACGAGGAAGCCAAAATATGGGTGGATGACTGGATAGAGGCCAAACCGGTCGAATTTTTTCGCAACGGGATTCGTATATTGCCAGAAAGATGGGAAAAAGTTGTAGCTAGCGATGGCCAATACTTTCAATAATTCATTTGTAACCATTTTTTCACAATAAAGGCTCAAAATTTGAAAAAAACGGGAAAGACTTATTCACATACCTGATAGATTATCTGAATTACTTATGTATATTATAGAGTAATTGCAATAATTTATTTAATTGTGAAAATTATAGTATAAAATTTTAAAGACCATATAATAAATCATGTATAATCTTAAATATATATTATTTAATATATGTAATTGAATATTCAGATGTACGTAAAAATTGATAAAAAGTCTAAATAAATAGTTTACGTATAGATTTTGATTCGCTTGATTACAAATATTATAGAAATTGATCACAAAAAAGGTTTTAGAATAAATTGAATAAAAAATTCTAGATCAAATCAAAATATAACACTTATTCTCCATGAAATTCTTCTCTAAAAGAAAAAAATAAAACCGAATAGAAAAAAATCGATTAAAAAAGAAATTGCAGGAAAAATTGTAGATTAAAAAAAAAATAAGAAAAAATCCCAGAAAAAAATTCGTTGACAAATTTTAAAAAATTGTTTAATTAAAGCCGAGTTCTAAAAATAGATTGAAATAACGTTAGTTTTCAAAAATGTAAGAAAAGTACGAAATATCCATAGACTACTGCTGTATAATAAACTGCTTATTATCTCTGACTAAACTAAGAGTCTAAAAACTCGTATACATGCTGTTATTTGTGAAGATACACACATGATCACATTGATGATGATCTCAACATTCGTCAGAGACGATCACCGGGGATGAGACCAGTAACTGCACGAGTTTCGGAATTCTCTTAATACGGCCTGCCAGTCGAACATGAGGACGTCGCCAGCATTCCTAAATTTCGGGCGGAACCCCAACCCGGTGCGCAGTCTCCGAAGAGAAATAGAAGGAAGAGGGAAGCTGAAAAGAATCAAACCGGAAGAATGGGAGGAAAAAATGAAGAGGTTAGGAGCCAAGTGAGATCTCATACGCCGGCATTTAGATCAAACTCGAGAGAGGCAACGGAAGTTCTACGACAAAGGCCGGCGAGAAAGACTCGCGTTCTGTCGAGCGCATTCAATCGTTTTAACGCAAAACTGGCGCCCAAATACGAAGATCCCTATAAGATATTACAAGCCATTTCTCCGACGCTATACGTGCTCAAAACCAATTCGGCAAAATGCGTCGCGAAAGCTCACGTGTCCGAGCTCAAGCGATATCTACCACCCCGGGGTACACAGGGGGGCAGTTAGGTAGGGGATATAGATTGTGAGGGAAATTAATAAAACTTTTACTGTTTCAGATTGCGGAAATTGCGGAAGAAGCGGAGAAGGAAGAAGTGGGGGAGCTATAATTGCGGAAGAAGGGTAGAAGGAAGAAGGGGGCGTAGAAAGAATTGCGGAAGGTGTAGCGAAGGAGAGAGGGTAAATTAGGGATCATGGTGAAAGGTAGGATGACGGGAGGAAAGGGGGACGGGATCCAAAACGATAGTGAGAGTAGCGACAGTATAGCTGTATAAACCCTTCTGGGTTTGGGTAAGCTTAAATAATAAAAAAAAAAAAAAAAAAAAAAAAAAAAGTAGCGACAGTAGCGGGGAGTTTTATACTCCCTAGGATATGAGGTCACAAGATGCGTGCCGCGTTCGGTAGGCCCGGCTCCAGTGACTCTACCAGCAGGGCTCGGAGCAGAAAGAATTCGACGTGGCACCTTTACCGTGGTGCTACTCACTGAACCTGGGTGGCCGCAGCTAGGCCGACACCCCCGTGGACGAGGAGGAAGAAGAGAGAGCATGGGGAGGCGCAGCCCCGGAAGGAAGAGCGACACCGAGCGGGGAGAAGGCTCCAGGAGAAGAGGGGGTATTGCGAGGCGCAATCCCGGAAAGAGGGGTAACACCGAGCGGCGGGAAGGCCCCAAG
This sequence comes from Sycobia sp. Sy_11, assembly GCA_018907035.1. Taxonomy (NCBI): domain Eukaryota; kingdom Metazoa; phylum Arthropoda; class Insecta; order Hymenoptera; family Epichrysomallidae; genus Sycobia; species Sycobia sp. Sy_11. The sequence goes on along the minus strand of JACCIC010000153.1, from coordinate 597,783 downwards.
AGAAGAGGGGTCAGGAGGAGGCGCAACCCTGAAGGAGAAAGGGCGGGAGACTCCGAAAGAAGAAGGGGTGGGGAGGGTCGAATCGGCTCTAGGACGGAAGGGGGAGCGAGGGGCGATACCACGAGAGATGTCTGGACGAAACGGAGGACCGGGAGGAGTCACAGACCCTACAAGTATCCCACGGTAGGTGGGTCGGTTCCAGCCCACGCTGCGGGGATCACATACCATCCAGCCGGTGAGGGAAGGAGGCCGACTATTAGCAACGAAATCGGTATACCTAGGCCTCCCTCCGACTCCAATGGGCTCGCAGCAGTGGGGCGAAGAGGCGGAACCTACCCACCCCGGGGGATCACCGGGGTACGCCAAAGAGGAGCACCGGGCGGAAGACCGGAGACATCGGGAGTCCCGCCGAGCCAAGAGATACAATTCCCCCCTCCCCCAGTTCGAGTTGGACGACTTCGAATCGGTCCTGTTCAGGCGGGATGAGGGAGTTAGTTTGGTACTCCGAGTCCAGGCGGGCGTGCTCGGGCAAACAGGGCGGCCTCAGCCGACCCGACCCAATGCGAGAGAGGTCCGTTCCGTAACGACGGCCCAATCCAGCCCCGTAGAAAGGGAGCTCGGCGACCGCCCGCTCCGAGACCGGGCCGCCCCGTCCCAATCACCCTCCGCAAAGACCGGAGCCATCCGGAGGAGGGATTCAGGCCCGACCGGTCGAGGACCACCCCCACCAACTTTCTCGAAAAAAGATAGGCGGGAGGGGGAAGAAGAGGAGAACAACTGGGTCCACCCTGAGAGCGGGCCCGAATTCTCCTCCGGTAATTAGTGATCTGGAGGGAGCTTAGTCTCCGTATCCTTCGACCGGGCCCTGGACCCTGAGCTCGGACAATGCTTTAACTGCCGACGCTCAGGCCTCCGCCGCCATCGCTGTCCCGACTCGGTTCAGCATCGCGTCTGCCACAATTGCGGCAGACGCGAGGTGGACCTGGATAACTGTCCGTGTTGTGCGGAGGCCCACCAGTGCTACCTCAGAGAACAGCGGCGGAAGCCAGACCCGCCCGCGTCGATAGTCCTGGTAGGACCCGCAGAGGAGCTGCTGTCGCTTTCCGTACCGTCCTCTACGACGCCATCGAAGAGGCTGGACCGATGGAGACAAGAATCCCCGCCGGAAGGCCCACAGCCGGCGGAGTTGAAGAGAAAAGAAGAGCCGGCCACCACGATACTGGGCCGAGTGGCAGTGCGACGGTCATCCGCTAAACAGGTGGAAGACCGGCAGAGGCGAGCCCTCGAACTACTCCGAAAAACGCAGGGTTCACCGAATAGCCTACGACAGCACATAATGCAGCAAGCCTTCGGAGAGGAAGACGAATGGCCCGAAGAGAAGAAGATGGAGTAAGGAAGAAATGAAGAGGGGAAGGGTGAGCATTGCGGAAGTGAAGGAGGCGTAGGTTGCAGAAGTATAGGAGGGGCAGGCGCGAAGACTATAGGGACCAAGCGGAAGGTACGAGATGGAGGGAGGAGTATAACCAGGGAAAGTAGGATGCTCAGGGAGAAGGAGAAAAGGAAGGGGGTGACGACAGTCGGCGACAGACGGTAGACGATCCGCGAACAAGGGGATAGAGATAGCGACGAGCGAAAACAAATGATTCATTGTAACGTGGGACTAGCGTAAACAAGGTCCACTCACCGAGCATCCCGGTTTAGGAGGGGGGAGTTTGCAATGGGAATTGTAGTAGATCACCACCTGGAAAACAAAATTAATCATAAGTATAAGGTCCATAGCTACATGAGCGAGGGTAATCGAGCTAACTGCTGCACCGAGCAGGCTCTGCCCGCCTTTATCAGTAAAGGAGATACGTTAGGGAAGAAAAAGAGGGAATAATAACTACTGTGAAAAGAGAAAAGAAACTGAAAAAGAAGCCAGCTGTATGTATGCACACAGCTGGAAGCGACTGCATGCACCTAGGAGGGTGCACACATCATAAAGAAAGATAGTTAGAGAGAAGTAGAGAGAAAAGGTCATACTTATGCAGAGCAATAAAAGAAGAAGATAAAGGGGAAAAGTAGAGAGAGAAAATTATATACATGCCGAGGAGTAAATGAAAATAGAAGTAAACATCTGTGTGCAGAGGACTATAGAGAGATATATGCATATGCAGGAACATACCGCTGTATATATGAAAATAAAGAGAGAGAGAGAAAGAGGTATATATATATACATGCAGAAAAATAAGACTGTATAAATAAAAAAGAAAGAGAGATAGAGAGATATGTAGACATGCAGGGAAAACAACAGCATATATGTCAATAAAAAGAGAGAGATAGAGAGGTACAGATGCAAGAGGATATGTGCAGATAAAGAGAAATAGAGAGAGAAAGAGAGAGAAGTGTAGATATGAAAGTGAAATGCATGCTAAGAAGATAGAGAAAACTAGAGGTTATGTTGACATTAAAATACATAACTGCATCCAAGGAAGATAGAAAGAGAGAGTAAGAAAGGTACCTGGAAAAAGATAAAGAATATTGTATACGTGGCGAAGATCCGTAAGTCATTCGGACGCTGCAAGCTGGAAGTGGAAGATTGGAAACACGTGGCCGCACCATGTTGTTTACGGCATACCTGACGCTCGCACTGGCCGCCGCTTTAACGAACACAAGGCAGCAGCAAGATGACGAAAAATGCCGCACCAAATGCACGCACATTGACCTTAACGTCAGCAGCTCAGAAATGAAGGAAGGGCGCTCGGACACGCTGAAAACACAAGAAGAGTTAGTAAAAGCCGGGGATACACGACGTGCGCCGTTCGCACAGCAGACGACCGCACTGGAAATAGCGGCCAGCAAGAAGGCCAAAGCAGCGGAAGAAGCGGTCGACAGCGCCGTCGCTTGCAGTGGCGCCGCGCCGAACTACCCGACTGGGATGTATATAGATATACTCCCCGGGTAAATTCGAAATTGGCGCGCAATACAAGTAACGAAACGATGTGTTGCCGACGGACAATGTCGGTCACAACAGTCTTAAGAATACGGAAGAGCACAGGATTGGTGCACATCGGAGAAGAGGTACGATGGTTGGCGCACACAGAAAAAAAAGCTCTGATTGGCTGTTCGGAAGAAGAAGACGAAGGAGAAGACGAAGAGGACTTCAGAAGATTTGAAGATACTGGATCGACAACGTGTCTTGGCCACCCGGGCACATTAAAATCTTTTCCTGTCTCGATTGTAAGAGTTCGGAAGGAAGTCGTGGAAGTTGTCGAGGAGTTCGCGTGCAGCTGAGAAGTTCGAGGTATGCCGGAAAATTGGACGACGTCAGTTGACCCAAAATAACATTACCAAAAATGATTTATCTCGTGTTCTCTCTCTCTCTCGTTCACGAGATCGAGGAGCCACCGCGGAAGAGGATGAGAGGCAGCAGCAGGGAACACACGAGGGAACGCCCACGTATTTAGCGGTAGCGGGTGAGTGGGCCTGTGCGCACTTATTTATAATATACCTCTATGTAATTCGCGTGAGCGGGGGAAGCGAGAGGCGGGGAAAAGTAGGGAGTGGCGGCTACAATGGGGGAGGGCGGAGGATTCAAACGAACGCCGGTGTGTGAGAAGGCGTGGAAGATGGCAGGCGCAGCCATCTTTAATGTATAACCCATGCGGCGCATCGTGATGAAACATTATGCGGGATATTCCGAATTTATTTCCGTCCAGCCAAGTATAAAGGAAGATTTCCGCGAAGACAACGGAAAATGCTTGTAACTTTTTTTTTATTAAATAAAACAAATCTATTTGAAATATAGATGTAATTATTTGTGCGAAATACTTTAATTAATAAAAGGAAAAAAATTTACTTAATATCTATATATTGTAACGGGGTCCTTAATAGTTAAACACCCGGTAGATGTACCCGTTAACAGAGGTGCAAAGAACCCCGAACGGATTAAATTGTTTAAAACAATCTTTTTGGACCGTAGGTTCTTTGCTGTTATTTATTCCTCAGACTTACCTTTACTTACCCTGAAAATTATATAAATAATAATATATTTAGATAAATTGTCAGTAATCCAGGGAAAGACGGATTAATGATCAGGTACAGGGAGGAGAATGTGTATAATATTCTCTAATATATAAGAAAAATAAAATCAAAAGTGAATCTATTTTATTAGTCAATAAAACAATTTAAATTCTTATTTAATTTAATAAAATTATAACAATTGTTATTCGAACCCTACCTAATACGCACCCGCGATTCACTAACGCACATATCCGTTCACACAGGGTGTGAGAGAGGCGAATTTATAAGTCTCACGGAGAGACAGAGCAACAAGAGCGCCACCTGAAGAGGAACAAGGTGTACTATCAAATAAAGTTGAATGCGCGCTTGCTACTCTTGCTATCCTAGTCTATGGTTATATCTCTCCGTCTCTCTCACACTACTAAAATTAATTCGTTATGTCTAATAATTTTAATCGGGAAGAAAATAAATAAAAAGAAGTAAAAGTATATAATATTGTACCAAAAACTAAACGTACAATAAATATATAAAAAGAAAAAGCACCAACCTTAATCCACCAACGCTGAAAAAATGCAACCCAACGACCAAATTAACGTGAGTTACTGGATGTTATAAAACCGGCCGGTTTGATTGCCTTTCCTCGGCAATAATCATTTTGTATATAATAAACTGTCTTTTTTCACTATTTATTTAGATGAACTAATTTTCCCTGTTCTGATCGAAATACAATAATAAATTTTAAAAATCCAACAATGGCTAGGAGAATATAAGAGCAAAAATTTTACACTAACTAAACTTTGTCAGGTAAAAGAACAACTAACTATATTATATTAATAATTTTTCTTATTATCTTCCTCTTTATTCTCTTTCTCTCTCTCTCTCTTTTCCCCTTTTTCCCTCCCTTTTTTCCTATTTGTTAATAATATTAACATGTATAGCTCGAACTAACCTATACATGTTACAATATATATATATATATATATATATATATACATAATATAATTGAATCTATGTAACATAATTTATATCAAATAACTTACCTAATATAATGAATATACACGGTGATATTAATAATATGATTAATACATAAGATGAACAAAAATTTTAATTAAATCAATCAAAAAATTGCTATGATAAAAAATGCTATTTGCGTACCATATCGGTGATCGTGGATAAACTTCCGAAAAACGAATATAACGGATTTGTCGATTTTTTTGGATGCTGATTAAAATTATCGTAGTTGTATTTGCCTTAAAATAAAACTATAAATCATAGTCTTTCAAACATATCTCATGAACTAGTAAAATTTACAAAAAAAACGTTAAAAAAACGTTGTACATCTGATTAAAATAGACTTTCTTTTATTCTATTGAATTCCTCTTTACTTACAGTATTTTTAGAGAAAAATGTATACGATGGTATCTTGTGCTGAGTACATGCGTGGAACCGTTTAGGGTACCCCGAGTCGGAGTTGTTGAAGTTTTGTCCAGAAATATTGTTTCCACTAGAAACAGTATAGAACAAAAATATATATTTTAATGAACTCTAGGATTTTGGTTTTAAATAAGTTGAAAATTTTTTTGTTTTCCAAGATAAATTCAAGAAACTGCGACCTTTATAGAATTTTCGTAAATTATGAATAAATATTCACTTTCTGTCTAAAGCTGTTACGATATTCGTAATGAACTCCTTAAAAATCGATAAATGGAGCGGCGGGACTATCTCGAGACTAACTAAAGACAGCCACACTAATGACGATGTTCAGAAGGCCTGAGGCACGATTTTTCACTTTTGTGCAGAAATATCATAGGTAAAATTATCTATAGGTAATATATTTTTATACATAGAGTATTTTTTACATATACATTAATTAACTATTTGATAAGTCGATTACGTTACTAAATCGTCACCGAATTTAAAAAATACAACTAAAAGAAAGCTATTATTAAACCAGGTAGCATTGAAATTATTCGAATAATATTTTGAATTCGAATGCTATTGAGCCTGAGAAAGTTTAGTAAAAAATTATTTTAATAATTTTGTAAAATATTTTATAATTATTATAATGTGATTTCATTTTAACAAAAAAATTGCTTTTCAAGGATAGTTTTTCAAAGTCAATTTTCCAAAAGTAATTGTAATTCAAAGAAAACTTGTAATTGTAAATTGTAACTTTACATTGTAGCTTATAAACCAAAATTTAATTACTTAGTTTTAAGATTTTACCATATTTATAAAACTAATACACGATTAAAGATTATTTATTAGGACCATATTAATTAAAACAATGGTTGGCTCACGTACAAACTATTTAGAAAAAATCATTTGAAATTTACCGGAAATTATAATTTTCAGCATACGATTTTTTGTTAATGTAATAGAATACAAAATTAAAATTTTGCAAAATCAATTCTTTCAAAAAATTAAAAAAAATTTGTATTTAATTCGTCGTTATCTGTTTCTGTGTAAGGAGATTCATGTAGGTGACGTCATAATCTTATAATATGCTTTCTTTTCTGTGAAAAACCGAATAATAAGACTACAAGTTTATATGATTTTATCAAACATGATTTTATCTGATAACATAATTTACATTTCACTAAGCACTGAAAAAAGCTTAAATGCAAATGAGTCAATGTCGTAAAAGTAAAAGTATTGTTTGTATTGATTTGAATTCAACAAATATTTATTCAAATTCTATTGATTTGTAACACTGTAAAAGTGTTTGTCCGGTTATCCTTAGTTCGTGGCTCCGGCTCAACACGCCTCGGCCCCTGGTCGCTTAACACGCCATCAGGTTCTTTTCGCGGATTCTCCGACACACCTGCTCTATTCTCGTATTCGTTGCACGAGCACGGCTCCGGCTCAGCACGCCTCGGCCATTGGTCGCTCAACACGCCTCGACCATTGGTCGCTCAACACGCCACCAGTTTCGCTCGTTTAGCGGTAATTTACTGGTTGGGTCTTACGCCGGAAAGCAGTGGCCTCGGCTCAGCACGCCACCAAGTTGCTATCCGGTCGGCGCTTCCAATAAACAAGTCAAATACATTTCTCGCTCTCGCTGAACACGCCAGAGCAAGATAGTATATTAAATTTTTATTAAAAATATATTTGGATAGGGTTCTTTTAACGAAAAGTATTTTGTTACAGTAAAAATAGAAAAATTATTAAAATAAATTTTATAAAACACAAATAGAGTGAAACTAAAATTACTATTTACAAAAAATCGAATATTAATATATATACATAGCCTTCGGCACGGGAGGCACCTTGCTACTATATGATTTCCCCAGCTGCCGTTACTTTAGTCTATAATCAAATGCGAAAAAAGAGAGAAAATAAGTCATTAGACTACATCTAAATAGAATTTATTTTTCTTTTCTTTCGGTTCCCTCTTGTTCTCTCTCGAACCTTACATTTATGGATTATATTATTATAAATTATTATAAATTATTAATACAATAATCGCGCGCGCCCAGTGTGCCTGGGGCTTGCCGCCCGCAATCGCGACGACGACAGGCCTCCCTTGGAAAGCCGCTTTCAAGACTGGCGGCACACTGAAAATTAGAGCTAGAATGCTGCTTATTTAAGTTTGAGACGAGCGGTCTCCCACTCCGAGACCGTTCCTCTCTCACCTCACTGCGCCGCGCCGCACCGTCAAGCTTCCGCGCTCCCAGCTCACCGCGCCGCGTTGCACCTACAAGCGCGCAGTCTATACCAGTCGCGGAGCTCCTGTCGGTTCGTAGAGAGACAAAGCAAGCGTTCGAGTGTCTTCGCGCTCTCAATTTTCTTTCTCTCTACGCGCCGAATTTTCCGCGTTGGTTTAGACTTAGCAAATTTTGTGCGAGTATTCTTGCTCGTCGAAACACAATCATACATATTTAAAACGAACGAATATTTTGTAATTTTGGAACGATCGTGAATTTGAAAGAAATGATTAGGTTTATTTCAAAAGCAAAAACATATTTCTACGTTACAAATTCATAAATAATTCTAGTTTAGATAAATTAATAATAACAACATGTATTACATTTTTATATTATAGATTTTACTTCTTTCTACTTACATTATCATAACGTTCAATTTATTTATCAAAAAGAATATTATTTGTAAACCCGTTACAAATGGCGCCCAACGTTTGAGGGACGATTTAAATTCAGTGTTCCATTTCGAACGCGTACCCCTCTTATATTTATCAAATAAATATATATTTATATAAATTATAAAATAAAATTAATTTAGATATAAATTATGAAAAGGAAAAAAATTATGTAAATGTATAATTTTTTTTTCTTCTCTGCTGAATAAATTTCGCGAGCGGCAAAATAGCAACAGCGCGAAATTTACAACAATATCCACGTGTCAATAATTTTGGGATTAATAAATTTAATTTATTGAATAAAAAAAAAATTAAACAATATTTGTCTCGTAAAATCGAGACAAAGATCAGAGAATGCTATCAAAATTTTTGTTAATTAATTCTCTTCAGAGAATTAGACAGTGGAGTATTTCCTTCCATCCTTCACGTATTCCAAGAATCCTAGTGTATGCGACTAGGTCGATAGAATCGACTTTGTTTTTGAGTTATTCCTCGTGTTCGCGGGAGCTGTTGTGTGTGTGACCGCGACATTGCGAGCAAGCGTGGCTTTGTTTTAAACAAAGCCACCTAGTGTGTGTGAATGAGACGGAGAGTTGTAAATAAATTAAAATAACTCTTCGAACATATCAAGGTGAATTTTTTTTTCTTTTTTTTCCCTTTCTAAGGCTTTCTATCTGAAATAAATAAAATTTAGCCTTTTATTTTTCACGCGAAATTTATAAAACCTCTCACTTTCTTCTTCCATTTTTTTCTCGAATTTGAACTCACACACACTAAGAACTGAGAGATAGTGCTAAGTAGAATAAATTCACATAGCATTAAGCTTTTTATGTATCTATGAATTATCGCATTTACTTGTGAATATAGCGCAATAAATGAGCACAGCGAGAGTTAATTAAGCGAGCGCTATTAGTCTCAGTTCAGCGACGTATAGAATTTTCATTATTATTATTGTTAATTGCTCCAAATGGAGCAAAGCAGCGTCCAAATCGACTACGTGCACGAGATCGAAGATTGGATTACTTCTCTCGGCATGGAGGAGCTAAACGCTATCCTCCACTTCACAGAGCTGAGCACTGGTGGCTCACAACTCCGTAAATGCAATCGTATATGCCTGTGTAGCTCTCACTCCCAGCGACAAGCCAGAGGCAGAAGAACGTCTCGACAAATGACAGGAAGAGCGGAGGTAGTCCGAAGGGATCACCGCCGCGTGCGAAAATCGAGGCAAATTCTCGCCGCTCGCCGCCTCGATGACATGCGAGCGGCGACCAACGGCGACGAGATCGGGGGACAGAGAGGAGCGATCGATCGTCCTCTCGGCAATGGTCACCAAGATTGAGCGACTCTAAACCCGGTGCCATGCAGAAGGCGCCGAGTGCCGACTTGAAGTGCTGGGACTGTGGTCTCCCTGGATACACGTCTCGTACGTGCTCGAAATGTTCGAGACACGGGAGGTGGCACGCGTAAAACAGGCCGTAGACGCCCCCGCCCACGTTCAGCAGGCCTCTCAAGCGTGGCAAGAAAAAAGCGAACCGCAGGACGAGGAAACGCAACCGTCCGGATCAAGTGAAACGCGAGACACCGCGGCACCTGATACGAGTGGTAGCGAGGCGGCACGTGCCGCTCAAATGGATGAACCACCAGAAGGATCAAGGTGGTGGTTGCGACTGAGCATGAGTGGATACAAGCTCCGCGCGCTGTTCGATCCGGGCGCTGCGTTAATGGTCATGGGCCGAGTCGGCTTGCAAATAGCGAGCGCATGCGGCCGCACGCTTCAACCGAGTACCAGAAAAGGCGCGCGCGTAGCAGACGGGCGCCACGTGTCTATCGCTGGATACATGGAGCTGCTGTTCGAGGTAGCCGGCGTGCGCAACGAAATCAAGGTAGCAATCGTGCCTACGCTTGACGAGGATTGCTATGTCGGCGTAAATTTCGTCCGTGCATTTAAAGCACTCCTCGACCCGTGCAGCAACAAATTGTTTATTAAGGATGCCGATCGAGTGGTGATGCTCGAGGTAGCAGGCATGTCTTCGGCACTTCCGACGACTTTGGCGTCCGTCAGAATCGCCGATTTGTTGACTTCAGAGAGAGAACAGCTCGATCAGCTGTTAGCTCGCATGTTGCCAGACGTAACATAGCCTCTCGGCTGCACGATGTGGGTCGAGCACGACATCAATGTTGGCTCGACTCGACTCATTAAACAGCGGTATTACCGGTATCGCTTAAAGTCGAGAGTGAGATGCATGAGCAAGTCGATGTCATGTTCCAAGCTGGTGTGATCGAGCCCTGTCGTTATGGTTAAAAACTCCAACGGCTCATATCGTTTCTGCGTTGACTTCCGAATGATCAACGCAGTTTCGCAGGTGAATGCTTATCCATTGACATACATGGACAGTATTTTACGCAAATTACAGAGGGCGAGATATATCTCGACCCTCGATCTAAGCAGCGCATATCACCAGATACCGCTGACGCCTACGTCTAGGCCGATCACTGCCTTTACGGTCCCTGGAAAAGGCCTCTTCCAGTTCACAAGGATGCCTTACGGGTTAAGTCAGGCAGGCGCGACTTTCCAACGCCTGATCGACCGTGTCATCGGCCCTGCGCTCGAGCCCTTCGCGTTTTCGTACCCCGATGACATAATCATCGTAACCGAGACTTTCGAGGTGCATCTGAAGTGGCTCGAGCACGTGCTGCAGCGCATTAAGGAGACTGGATTCACTGTAAACAAGGGCAAAAGCGAGTTCTGCCGAAGTGAAGTCAAGTACCTCGGTGTGCTAGTAAACCGAGAGGGATTTCGGCCCGATCCAGCTAAGATCGAGCCGGTTCTGAATTATCCGGCTCCGAAAAATTTGAAGCAGCTCCAGCGCTTCATGGGCATGGTTTCCTGGTATAGGAAGTTCCTGCGATATTTCGCAAGCACCGCGGAACCTCTGACGCGTTTGGAGCATACGACGGTGCCTCCGTATCCACCCCAAGCCAATCCCGTCGAGCGCGTCAATCGGACGATCAAAACCATGATCACGAGTTTCGTTGAAGGGAATCACCGGTCGCAGGACGCTAACCTCGCGGAACTTACTTTCGCGTACAACACGGCGACACAGGCTTCTACAGGCGTAAGTCCGGCTATGTTGGTGTATGGCAGGCAGCCCGAAACGCTTGGCACGGCCCGACGATTAATGGAACGGTCCGCCGCGAAAAACGAAGCGGACTTGGCGCTAGGCAGATGGAGAGGCCGCACGGAGGCGCTCCACGACTTGTACGGTGTTGGTATGATTATATGATTGATATGTAACGATGTTGTAACGCGCTTCTGCGCCGCACAAGACAGACAGGCCGCGTACTATGATAAGAAGAGGCGGCCTATTCAATATTCCCCAGGAGAGCTCGTATGGAGAAGCAACCGAGTTTTCTCGACGGAGGCGCAAGGTATTGCAGCGAAATTGACCCCGAAGTTTACCAGGCCGTATACGGTGATATTGCAGCTCGGCTCAAATACTTATGAGCTGCTCGGCCCTGCCGGTGAGATCGAGAAGCCAATCCACGCCGAGCTCCTGAAGAGGTGCTTTCAAGCCGTAGAACGCCAAGACGAGGGCGCAGAAGCTCAGACACCGATGGACAACGGAGGGAATGAGGTGACGGACGATCCGTCTCGCGTCCAAAGCGAGCCACAAAGCCCTTGGCGCGTCGAGGCGAATGTAACTCGCGCCGGATCTGCAACCCGAGTGACGAAGCGCGGTCGACCGCGAAACACTGTAACGGTGGTGCGCCGGGCCACTGAGCCTGCGAGCGGGCGAGCGGACGACGTGACTGGGCCGAAGCATGGCCCAGGGCGTCCTAAGGGGTCGGTCAACAAGCGTACGGTGGCGAGGCGAACCCCAACCGCGAGCGTAAGGCCACGGTGACTGCGGGCGCGAAAAATGCCTTATCGATGGCTTTGAGTAAATGTATTTCGTTAGCGCTGCGGTTTTGTAGCAGAGTTGCCCACCAAGGTAAGCAGCGTCTAGACGGGGGATGTCACGAGGCCGCATCCGAAATGCGCCTCGTAAGCTGCGGCGCGTGCATGTAAACACCGCGCGCCCTCGACAAAAGAAACATCTGAAATATCGCACGAACGGAGTCAATGTCAAGATTTTACTGCCATATCTAACATGGGCATTAGCGATCTCCCCTTATTATCTCTGGTTTGGGCTTTGAAAATATCAGACTAATTGACATAAATGAGATTGTAACTGCATTTTATTAGGAGTGTGAATAAGTCTTTCCCGTTTTTTGTTAGAGATGGCGCCACCAATACTGTGCGAGTATTCAATGGTTACATATGTCATAATCAAAGCTTATTCATATGTCAACAATTCCATACTAACACATTAGTTAAAATTTTTTCGCATCATAAATTTTTAATATCGTGAAAATGTCGAAATTTGAGCCGAGTCGACGTCTTCTGCGGGAAGTTTCACTTTATTGGTTCAATTTGAAGAAATCTGCTGCCGAGACGCATCGATTGCTTCAGGAGGCTTATGGAGAAGGTTGTATCGATGATTCAAGTGTTCGCGGATGGTTTCGACGCTTCAAAAGCGGTGATTTCGACGTGGAAGACAAGGAGAGTTCCGGGCGGCCGCAAATCTTTGAAGATCGAGAATTGGTGACTTTGCTTGATGAAGATTCTTGTCAAACGCAAGAAGAACTTGCTGAAGCATCGGGAGTTGACCGAACAACCATTTCCAAGCGTTTAAAAGCCATGGGAATGATCCAAAAGCAAGGAAATTGGGTGCCGTACGAACTGAAGCTGAGAGACTTCGAACGGCGTTTTTTCACTTGCGAACAGCTGCTTCAGCGACATAAAAGAAAGGGTTTTCTGCATCGTATCGTGACTGGCGATGAAAAGTGGATACGTTACGATAATCCGAAGCGAAGAAAATCATGGGGACTACCCGGCCATGCATCATCATCGACGGCCAAGCCAAATATTCATGGCGCCAAGCTCATGCTCTGTATATGGTGGGACCAGCTAGGTGTGGTTTACTATGAGCTTCTGAAACCAAATGAAAGGATCACAGACGAGGTCTATCGACGACAATTGATGCGTTTGAGCCGCGTACTGCGAGAAAAACGGCCACAATACTCCGACAGACACGACAAAGTTATTTTGCAACATGACAATGCTCGCCCACATGTTGCACCGCCGGTGAAAACATACTTAGAAACGCTCAAATGGGAAGTCCTACCCCACCCGCCGTATAGTCCAGACGTTGCTCCGTCTGATTACCATCTCTTCAGATCGATGACGCATGGCCTGGCTGACCAGCACTTCCATTCCTACGAGGAAGCCAAAAAATGGGTGGATGACTGGATAGAGGCCAAACCGGTCGAATTTTTTCGCAACGGGATTCGTATGTTGCCAGAAAGATGGGAAAAAGTTGTAGCTAGCGATGGCCAATACTTTCAATAATTCATTTGTAACCATTTTTTCACAATAAAGGCTCAAAATTTGAAAAAAAACGGGAAAGACTTATTCACATACCTGATATATTAATCTCCTTACTCTCCTATATTGAAAAATTGTTTATTTACGTTTCAAGGTGTGCTTACCATAAATATATTACGGTGAAAAATGGAGGAAATTCCATTTTTATCCTGAAAGTAATAAGAACGCCGTAAAAATCTCATTTTTCGAACGAAATCTGTATTTTGCTGAGATCTATAACTTTTGTTAGCAATCCTTTTTGAAGCTTTTCGTATTGTACAAAATATCCAGATAGCAGCGCATGCTCATCATGATTAGGCTCCAATGTAATCCCATCCAGATTGCAGCGCCGCTCCAGATTAGCGATAGATTGCAGTTACGCGTGAAATACGCATGTTGCGGATCTGAAGTCGAAATACCGGTCACGCGTTCAATCAGAGATGAATAGAGATTACCAGGGCTATAGGCGCATTTGGTTCCATCCCAGCGCCACTAGAAAAATTTTTCTGAGGCAGAAACGCGAACGAGGTCCGTTTAGGATCGGTAATGGTAGGCTACTCTAAGACAAGGTCTTAGAGGAACTATAATATAATTATAGAAGTATAATCTTAGAGTATAATCTACTACTCTACTACTCTATAACTTAGAGTATAATTTACTACTCTACCACTCTATAACTTAGAGTATAATCTACTACTCTAAGACAAGGTCCGAATAGAAAAATATGTGTGCAGGCAGTGCAAGCGGCGATGAGTATTCCGGCTGGTAAGGGGGGGAACGGTTGGGCAAGCATAATGCTGTAGCTAGTGCAGCTGCAGCAGACTGCAGTGTCCAAACGGGAGAAGAGGGAACTTTAAGAAATGAAGAAGAGGCGACTCGCGATAACAAGAAAATTCGAGACGGGATATTTGGAAACAAAATTGTAATAAATGCACATAATCGTGCGCTAGATTTTGTATATACCAGTGTATATATTGTGACGTTGTGGCCCTTGCCCTGGCCACCGTTACAGAATATCTTACTTTGTACACAGCACCTACCTGCTGGTTTCTCCGGCTGATGTCGACCCGTCTTCTCTTCACGAGGGGGTCCGCTGATGTAGCGGGGCAACGCTAGAAGAATAGAAAAAGCGGGGGGCCGCAATCAATAACAACGCCTCGTTCACTATAATTGTTTCATTTATTCTCACGACGAATGTACACGACTTCCGCAGTATTCTCACTCTCACTCTCGTGCACGCTCGTATCCGCGCACACGCACTCTCGGGCTCGAGGCGCATGTGCACCTCGGCTACGTGGTGCACATATACTCTATCTCTCTCTCTCTCTCTCTCTCTCTCTCTCTCGCACTCCCGGTTTCGCTATTCAATTCTCTCTTTCTCCCGTACTTCGTCCCGCGGCACACGCACTCTGGCTCTCTCTCTCTCTCTGTCTCTCACAAGCACACACACGCTAGCTCGCGGTCTTCGTTAGTGAGTCGTTCTCTCTTTTCCTCGGACGTTTTCCCATTCGCGTATACGCCGCCGTCGCACCGCGGTCCGTGGCGCAAGCTTACACTGTGTGGTCGCGTGCTGTCGGCACTCACAGTAGAAGGCTGTCACCGCTGTTGGTGTAAGACGCGGGTGGTACTTGGTCTCCCTCTTCTCCAGCAGGCTAGAACAGTCGGTTCGAATGAACTGCGGCAGCACTTCTCTCGTCCGGGCTGGTGATGATCGGCTCGGGTGAGCCGCTATCGCCCACCTTGCTCTATATCTCTCGGAGTCGGCCGGGCTGACTGTCAGCTCGCTCGTCGGCTTCTCGGTTGCTTCGCACTCCGTTCTCTATAAGCACTTCACGCGCGTTCTTCGGCTCAAAATCACGTCTCTAGGTTTATTAACTCATTCTCAATAATCGTTACTAGGTCGAAAAGAAAAACCCGGGAACTCTGTATATATCAACGGTCAATCCTCAGTCGCTTCTCGGCTCTTTCGCGCGGTGGCGGCATACGCTTCTCGCTCCTGCTACCTATACGACGCATGCGCGCGCATCGATTCGGGCTTGTCATCTTTACTCCTCAATTCCTGCTGTGGCTTCGTTCGGCAGCACCTCGAAAGAAGGAGAAAATGGCGATTAGTCGCTAATATTCACACCTTCTTCCGAGGCACCCGGGGCAGAGGCCGTCGCTCATTGTGACGTTCGTCACAAATATCCCCCTCCTAAACCGGAGGTCCTCCGTAGGAGAGTCCGACGGCTTACATCATATACAGTGAACCGGCCCAGGACCCGGGACTCTCGGAACGAAGGTGCAATGGTAAATCACTAATAATAATAATACTAATAATGCTAAATTACAACACAACACTTCATCTACTGTCTAATTATTCTAATACTCGCGACTCGTTCGTTGTCCCGCCCCGGATCACGCGGTCGGAACCTGTGGCGTTCGCGGATTATTTGTATTATTAATTCCACGATCGTTATATATATATTTTTTTTCTTCTACCCTTAAAGTGAACAATTCACTGTCAACTATTTTCTCTTACCGAATCATAAGCTTCCCAAATACAACCCCTACTTCATTTGGTCCTGACCTGCTTTGTCTCTCGGGCAAGGCAATCTATTCGCTCTGTTCTGTCTTTTTATTTCGACTTCTTCTCTCTTTTTTCTTCACTCCTGCGCTATGCTCTTTCGCTATCCACACTGCACTCGGTACTTCTTCAACTCTTTCACATGAGCCGTTGCTATCCTCCTCGCGTCTCCCGTGGCTAGTACGTATACGGTCGGCCATTTCACCTCCGTGATCTCGACTGGCCCTTCGTACTTTGGCGCCAGTTTTGCTGAAAATCCTTACGCTGCGTTCGACAACACACGTACTCGGCGTAGTACGAGGTCGCCTACGGCGCATCTGATATCGCATCGGCCTTTATTGTAATGTTGAGCTTGTTTCTCCTTGACTTCGTCGATATGGCGTGCTACGAGGTCGCGCAGAGCATCGAGATGTTTCAAGCGGTGCTGACATAGATAGTACTAAGCACCTTAAATTTAAGGCCCCATTTCCATCTTGCCAGGCGTCCAATCCTGTTAAACAAGTCCACATATTTGGACTGTACCGCTTTCAAATGGCAACCGATTGAAAGATATTCGCCGAAGTGGATCCAAGGTATCGTACGCTTTCTAATCTCTTCACCCTCGAGTTGCCGACCGTAATTCGGGGGGGACTTTCGGGTGAAGGTGACCTCTCAGAATCAACACTCCACATTTCTGAGACGCCAGCCTCATTTTATTGAGACGACACCAGGATTGCACTTCTTCAATGCAACTCAGGCCATTTCTTTCGATCTCCCTACGCGAGTCTCCTTCCACCAGGAGTGCGATGTCGTCTGCATACGCAATGACTTCGCACCCTAGTCTTCAGAGTTGTCAAAGAAAGGGATCTAGAACTAGGTTCCACAGAGTTGGGCCCAGTACGCATCCCTGCGGGCATCCTTTACTGACCCCAAGTTGTACTTCCTTGAAGCCATCTCGCATGAGGACTCGACGACCTTTCAGGTAATCTTTTATTAATTTATAGAGACTCTTGAGGCATGCCTTGCTTTTCATTGCTGTTAGTACAGCGGGCCACCAGACACTATCGAAGGCGCCCTTAATGTCCAGGAAGATTGTTACAACATTTTTGCTGCTCGATTCACTCACAGACTTACGCAACTGAACGATGGCGACCTCTGTGAAACGCCCTCTCCTGAAGCCGTACTGTCTAGGAGATAATCTCGTTTCAATGATCGTATTTAACTTGTTCAGCATGAGAGCCTCAAGGATTTGCCGAGCAGTGGCAAGAGGCAAATGGGCCTGTAGGACGCAGGGTCCTCAGGATCTTTGTCCTCACCCTTTCGGATTGTGACAACTTGACCAACCTTCCACTCATTAGGGAAGACCGAGAATCTCAAGCACGAGTTGTATATGTTGATCAGGTCCTGCCTGATGGTCGGGAGTGCTGTTCGAATGATAGCCAAGTCGAAGCTGTCTGGGCCTGGGGCCTTACCCAGCTTCATCTTGGCCATGACCTGACCGAACTCGGTGAGATTAAATTCAATTTCGGCTCCCCGCGGGGGGACAGCATTAGCCAAGAAGTTTTACGTCGTTGCAGACGAGCGCAGATGTTGTTACTATCTGCGTTAGTCGTAGTTTTACGTCTTTGCGGACGATCGCAGGAGGTGTCATATTCTGCGTTTGCCGTAGGTTTACGTCTTTGCGGACGGTCGCAGACGGTGTTACTCTCTACGTTCTTGGTAGTTTTACGTCAGTCCGGACGGTCGTGCTCATCTTGAGCTAACTCCTCTAAGTTCTCGGTATTGGGATGTGGGTTGATGTTGGTAACGGTATGGGGTTGGGGTTGGGTGGGATTTTCGGGGTCCTCGAGGGTTGGTATACTTGTATCCAATAGCGAGGGGGCGAATGACGCTTCTGCTATTGGTATAATTTCCATCGTCGATTCCTCTTAGGCTATCTCCTGCGTTGTATCGGGGCTGAACTGGATTAAATTCAGCCGCGATTTCTTGATCTCTTCGAGGGCCTCGCTTACTTTCCCCATATCGAGAGTAGTGTTGAATCGGTTGGGGGAACCTCTGCATATATGCACCGTTGGTGCGGTTACGCTTCTGGAAGTTGGCCCCCACATTTCTTCTGGGTCGTACGCTAGGGATGGGGGAATTTGTGCGTCCCCAGGTTTCTTGGCCTGATCGGACATGACCGATCGACGCAGTCCTCTGCCTCGTCCGTTTCATCGGTACATGCTGCTGCTTGCTGTTGGTACCTGTGTATAAATTACTGTTATTAGGTTGATGATATCTCTTGAGGTCTGATATATGTGCCTTTGTCGTTTTCCCGCCACTCATGTCTTTGATCTCGAATATGACGGGGGATATCTTTTTTGTAATTTTACAGAGAGCTACAAATTTTGGGGCCAATTTCGCTGAGAATTGGCTCGGACCGGACGACAGGACATGATTGCGTCGACATACCATGTCGTCTACCTCAAATGTCTCCGCTCTGCGACCCTTGTTATAGTATTTAGCATGTTTTTGACTTGCGGCGCTCAGGTGTTTTCATACGAGATTGTGGATGGAGGGCAATCTTTTCATGCGATTTTGCCATTCCAGTGGTGTTAATGTTTGCACCTGCAGCGTTGAACCTTGAGACTGACGATACGTCGGCATTTCTCGGGGATTCCGGCCAAAATTTAAAAATGCCGACGACGTCTCGGTGCTAGCGTGCACCGTTGTGTTTACTGCAAATGATAACTCTGGCAGGTGGATGTCCCAGTTTTTATGGTCGTTTTGTACAAAAATCGCAATCACGGTTTTGATAACCCTGTTTACTCTTTCTACAGGGTTTGCCTGTGCATGGTACGGCGCGATAAATTGGTGTACAATACCTAATTCCACGAGTTTAGTCTTGAGCCAATTTTTGGCAAACTCGGTACCATTATCCGAAATTAGTTATTTCGGGCAACCCCACTTGAAGATGATCTGCTCTTCAAGTGCCCGCGTGATTGCTTGGCCATTTGCTTTGCGTAATGGGCGTATCTCGATGTACTTGGTGAAGAGATCTTGGAACACTAAGAGATACTTATCTTGTCCCTTGCTGGTCGGGCACAGGCCCATAATGTTCGCGGCTACACTCTTCCAGGGACCTTCGATGTATCGTTGTGACATCAAGCCCGTGGGTCCTCTCAGCGACACTTTGTGTATTTAACACTCAGGGCAGTGCTTGACATGTTTGTGTATGTCCCTTTTCATACCTGGCCAGTAGTACTGCTGGCCGACTTTGTAAGTGGTTTTATCCACTTCAAAGTGTCCTGAGGTTAGAGTGTTATGATACTCATGGAAGACACGCTCTCTGTAGTTAGACGGTACCAGTCATCCTGGTCGTGGACTAGCGCTTTCGTAATTTCATTTGGCCGATGCCTATACAAACGTCCATCCCTGATCGACCAATCGGGATATAATTCCGGGTGTTTTTGGATTTCGGCACTTTTTTGCCGGTACCAATCGTCCATTTCAAGGGTGGTGAGCGTTGCCGTAGAGGCCTCGGTGTGTTGAGGGGGCCTTGATAGAGCGTCTGGCACGCGATGAAGTATTCCCTTTCTGTGGACGATTTCCTTGTTGTAAGCTTGGAGTGCTGTTGCCCATCTAGCTAGGCGTCCTGTGGGATCCTTTAATGTGTGCAACCACTTGAGGCTCCTGTGGTCCTTATCACAGTGAACTTCTCGCCGAGTAGGTACCCGCGGAATTTTTCTACTGCCCACAGGACGGCTAAGCACTCCTTTTCGGTGACGGTGTAATTGATCTCAGGTGGTATCAATGTCTTGCTTGTGTACGCAATTGGGTGCTCTTCGCCGTGATGTTCTTTGCTTAGCACTGCGCCTAAGGCGTAATTGCTCGCATCGGTTTGCAAGACGTAGGGTTTATTCTGCACGGGGCGCGCTAGCACAGGCGCTTGCGTCAACAGGATTCTGAGCTCATCGAAAGCTTCCTGTTGCGCTGATCCCCAGTACCACTGGATGTTTTTCTTCAATAATTTAGTGAGGGGCAGCTTGATTTCCGCTAAGTCCTTTATGAACCTAGCGTACCACCCGACCATGCCTAGAAAGGTCCTCAATTGTCTCAGGTTGGTAGGCCTTGGATATTCGCTCACTGGGCGAATTTTGTCGGGGTCAGTGTGCAGACCGTCCGCATCTACGATGTACCCTAAGTACTTGACCTCCGGGCAGCAAAACTTGGACTTCTCCTTGTATATTTGTAAGCCAATATCGTTCAAGCAGGTGAGTACCGCTTTCACCTCGCGAAGGTGCTGCTCAAATGGCCTCGTAGCGACGATAATATCGTCCATATGAACGAAGGCGTTCCGTTGCCACGCTGGCCCGAAAACAAGGTCCATACCTCTCTGGAAGGTGGCCGGGGCGTTCGTTAGCCCATAAGGTAATCTCGGTTATTGAAAGAGGCCTTTCTACAGGACCGCAAAGGCGGTGACCTCTTTGCTGCTCTCCTCAAACGGTATCTGATGGTAAGCCTGACTGAGATCTATTTTAGTCAGGCATCGCGCGTCACGTAAATTGTCCAGCAGGACATCCATATGCGGAAGAGGGTATGCGTCCTTTTTAGTGATGGCGTTGACTGCCCGGTAGTCAATGCAGAACCTTATTTTTCCGTCCTTTTTAGGGACGATTACCGGGCAGCTGCTCCACGAGCTTTCTGACGGCTCTATGATACCCTCCTCGAGCAGTCGGTCAATTTCCACATGAGCCTGCTGAAGGAGTTTATCCGGTATTCGTCGGAGACGCTGTTTGATGGGACGGTGCCCCTGGGTGTCAATGTAATGGGGCTGCATGCGCGCCAGTTTCAGCGTTCCGGTATTTACTGGTATTAGGTGCCGTAGCACTCATTCCAGTTCTTTTTTGTTTGCGTCCATTAGTTGGACTACCCCGTTGACGGCTGCGATAGCCGTGATAGCTTCTGGTGAGTCACGATGTTGTGTGACGAAATGCCTGATGATTTTATTAGGCGTATGCCACGTAGCGTCTGCAAAATTGATGGTCATTTTTATCGACGAAAGTATGTCCATGCCAAGTATCATGGCGTACTTCAAGGAAGCCGATACCTTGAAGCAGGCTTTAAGTTGTTGGTTGTCGATTGTTAGTAACAGATCGACCTCGCCTCCGTCGGGACATACTTTGCCGTTCGGCATCTGCATCCAAGAACGCACAAGTATTATAGCTGATTTTACCAGTTTGCCTGGACCAGAGCCTATGTAGAATTTCCGAGCGCCAGGGTCGATAAGCGCTGGAAATATTTTCCCCATCAGCTGAATGTTGAGAAAGAATCTATTTTCTTCCTCAGATGCCTTGATGTTGGGATGGGTGTTAGCCACGTCCCTGGCTCTGGGGCAGTCGTATCCATCGTCAGTGATGTGTAGAGTCGTGTTGCTAGGATTATCGAGTTCGACTCCAGTATCCTCGTCCCTTACTCGTTTCCCGAGCTCTTTCGCGGGCTGCAGCGGTGGCAGTTCAGTGTGGTGACATTATTCTCGCCACAATTGGAACAATAAACTTTTCGTCTATCAGGGCATCTGTCTGCCCAGTGTCCTGGTTTCTTACAGGTCCAGCAGGGCCTGTCATCCTCCCGCTGCGGTCCATCTCTAGAACGTCGCCCATTCTCTCGTGCTGGGGAACGATATTCCCGATCTCTTCTATCAGGCGATTTGTACGAATGGTACCTATGATCGTCTCTGTTAGGTGATCGGAACTGACGGTCAGGTGTTCTCTTTCTCCGTGATTCATGGTCTTGGCTACGTGGTGGACTTCGAGAGGGGTATCTGTGTCGATATGGCGAGGATGGAGAGGGGTTGCTGGGACGTGATGCCGATACAGGTGAGGGTATCTAGGTGAGGGGGTGGTCTTCTATGGTAGGGGGACGGTGACCGATACCGTTGCGATGAACTTCTTTGTCGCCTGCGCTTTTCTGCTCATTTTGCCGTTGCTTCCCTGTTGACTATGGGAGACGGACTGTCTCTTCTGGTATCTCTAAGTGAGTAGTGGGAGTACAATCGTACGATGTCGCCTCTTGTGTCTGTTGAGGCGGATAGCTCACTGATCGTGACCGTTTTCTTCGGGGCAGTTGTTTTTTCATCATCGATTGCCGCTAGTCTCGATCGTCGATTTGCCCTTTCTGATGGAGAGCAGGTCGCAGTGCTCACCATGCATTCATCTTGTACTGGCGGTTCTCTGTACCGCTTCGTGAGCTCGCTCTTCAGCTCGATTTGCTGACACAGCAATTGCAGCTCGTCGATGGACTGGAACTCGTTTCTATTGATCTTTTCCATGTATGATGGATGTAGGTTTCTATATATTCTGTCAAGCTGCGCTTCCAGTGTTAGGGCAGGTGACATTTTGTCCAGCAGGACGCGTATGCCTCTGAGGTATGAGCCGATGGGCTCTTTCGAGCTTTGCTTTCTGTCACGCAATTCCTCTTCGAGGCGTAGAATGTAGTCGATAGGCCGAAATTGACGGCCCAGATGCGGGCTGAGCAGCCCAGTATCCCTGGAATCAGTTTCAAGATGTCAGCCGCCGGGATGTCAAGACTGTTCATCGTCTCCTCCATCCTATCAATGAACTCCTCCACGTCTTCGCGAGGGTCTCCCATGAACTGCACCTTCCACTGGCGCAGCAATTGTGCCGTCCGCGTTTCCTTCAGATAGGTGTTCTCAAAGGGTCGGCTTGTGTTGGTGTAATTCAATGTTGTTGGTGCTGCATTAAGCGTGGGCTGCGCTCCAGCTGTTGTGCAGGGCATACCCGCGTGTGGCATCGTGGCGTACTGCTGCAACAGTGCCGGATGAACATATGGCCATCCCCCAGGCAGATGTTGTCAGCTGCTGGCAGCAGCTGGGAGATGGTTATCTCCAGTGGTGTTCGTGCTGTGCGCTGACGGTGACGGCCATGGCCCGTACGGGTATCCCATGTATGGAGCGATATTCGGCCAGCTCGGTATCATGGTGGCGATATGGGGTTCTGTAGAGTTTATGTTTTCCGCAGTGTTGATATTATCTGCATCATTCTGCATGTAGTCGAGTGCGGTGGAACTCAAAACTTTTGATAATTCCACCATCTCTCGGTTTGTCTTTTTTGCTTCGTCATCTGTGGCGTGCCATTCTGCTGCTTTTGGTCCAAAGCGCCGCCGCATTTCGAAGCGCAGTAGTCTGTCTTTTAATACGGTTAGGTTCTCGTCTATTTGTATATGTTTTTGTTCGGCTTCTGTGAGCAACGCGTCTTTTTGCAGTTTTTCATAGACACCGCTGAGTCTTACTCTCTCCTCATCTATATTATATCACTTCTATATAATCTTATATCACTTTAAATAAAAGGACAACAGTATATATACAGTAAAAATGTAAGAACAGCTATTCGACGTGTTCTTGTTTATATTTGTTTGGGGTAAAACCAAAAACCGTATTTTCCTAGAGGGAGATAAAATAGTATTTTTCTTTTCTTTCTGGAAATTGCTATTTCCAACAAAACCGTAGAAAATTTTTCTTCTTCCTGTCGATTTGGTACTCGTCTATACGTGTAGAACAATCAGGTGTTATGCGTAGTAACGGACCAAGTATTTACCGTAGTAAAATTTTCTTGATTATAAAGAAAAATGCTAATTGTAAGAACTAAATGTAATTTTTCCTATAGATAGCTAATACAAGATAATATTATTATGCTGTAAATTTTTGTTTCTTTCTTCAAATACGATTATTTATGAAATTGATTATGATCTTTTAAAGGAAAATAATTATTATATAATTTTAATAATTAAATTATTAATAATTATTATATGATATATAAAGTTTTTGCCTAAAAGTGAAGCAAAAAATTTTTAATGAGTAAAAAAGAATTTTAAAACTGGTTTATTTTGACAGTAAAGCAGTAATTCCAAATTTGTTGATAATAAAAAAGAAGTGTTCATGTAAAGATTTATTTATTGTTGGCTGTTGTTATTGTTGTTATTCTTATTATTATTGTTATTATTATTGTTATTGTTGCTATTATTATTGTTACATTACTATGGTTATTATTTATCCGTTACTGCGGTTGTTCTGTGCTACACTTATTTTAGAGTACAGTACTCGTGACTCACAGTAATTAGTCCACATAAGACTTATTGAAAAGAAAGAAAAAGAGATAGAAATTTTTTTTTGTAACGCTGAGTTAAACAGTAAAAGAAAACACTTCGAAAATGTCTTTTATAATTTCCTCCTGTTGGTTTATTTATTAATAATTAAAATGTTATAACATGCTACAAATATAAAAATATAGGCAATAGATTTTCTCTCTTTTTTTTGTTTTATTTAAGTTTATTTAGTTATTATTATTATTTTGATGTCACTTTGTTCTGCCTACACGTCTAATTTTTATTTAACTATTCACTCTAGTATATACAATCACTTGTCTGTCAATTGTATACAATCACTGGTTCTTTTTAGTTTTTAGTTATTTCATATGTATTAATCCTATTATATATATATGTCTCGCTATGTGGTTCTCTGCCTTATTATTGTTAATAGTTTCAGCTCTTATACCTACTTAGTTATTGTATTTTTACGTTATTTTATTGTTAAGCTGTTATTTATAGTAATTATAGCCATATTCTTTACAATATATAGTAAATATATTACTATCATTATATTATAATATCAGGTATGTGAATAAATCTTTCCCGTTTTTTTTCAAATTTTGAGCCTTTATTGTGAAAAAATGGTTACAAATGAATTATTGAAAGTATTGGCCATCGCTAGCTATCGCTATTTCTTTAATCCCTCTCGGGATTAAAGAAATTTTTCATTGGATATAAGTTAAAAATAACACTAAAGAAATAAACAAAACTTCATATATAGGTAAAGGCTATGGATAAATGTGTGATTTTTTTAGTCGATTATAATTAGCAATGCTCAACTTTTTGCAAATTTTCATAGCCTACTTTCATACTGCTGTCAAAAATTATAGCATAAGTTATCATTCTTATTCATACTATATTTTATACGTTCAGATTATTTTTATTTTTTATTTCACAATTCATAATCTTAAAAGTAATGAATAAATGTTTATTTATATTTATTTCTAATCAAATATTGCTTTAAAAGTATTGTTATATAAGTTCAATTGGTCAAAAGTCATGATATATGCATATTAATTCTTAAATTCTAAATATTAAACAAAAAAAAAACTTATTTCAAATTCTTACATTAATAAAATACTGTGTTAAAATAACAATAAGAGTATATTTGCATCAATAATTAGGAATATAAGATGTACAAATATTAAATTATTTTAAATAAAATATAGTTGCATATAAAAAAAAAGAGATAGATGCAATTAATATCAATAATAATTCCGGCAATATCGATCAGCTCTTTCGAGTTCCAGTAATATCGTTACATTATATATGTCAGTATATTATATTAAGTCAGACATGTATAGTACCATACAAAAACTCTGTACATATTTATATATTATTTTCTATTATTATTATAGAATTTAAATTAATGTGCTCATGTCATATATTTTATATATATATATATATATATATATATATATATATATTATATATATATCAGGTATGTGAATAAGTCTTTCCCGTTTTTTTTCAAATTTTGAGCCTTTATTGTGAAAAAATGGTTACAAATGAATTATTAAAAGTATTGGCCATCGCTAGCTACAACTTTTTCCCATCTTTCTGGCAACATACGAATCCCGTTGCGAAAAAATTCGACCGGTTTGGCCTCTATCCAGTCATCCACCCATTTTTTGGCTTCCTCGTAGGAATGGAAGTGCTGGTCAGCCAGGCCATGCGTCATCGATCTGAAGAGATGGTAATCAGACGGAGCAACGTCTGGACTATACGGCGGGTGGGGTAGGACTTCCCATTTGAGCGTTTCTAAGTATGTTTTCACCGGCGGTGCAACACGTGGGCGAGCATTGTCATGTTGCAAAATAACTTTGTCGTGCCTGTCGGAGTATTGTGGCCGTTTTTCTCGCAGTGCGCGGCTCAAACGCATCAATTGTCGTCGATAGACCTCGCCTGTGATCCTTTCATTCGGTTTCAGAAGCTCATAGTAAACCACACCTCGCTGGTCCCACCATATACAGAGCATGAGCTTGGCGCCATGAATATTTGGCTTGGCCGTCGATGATGATGCATGGCCGGGTAGTCCCCATGATTTTCTTCGCTTCGGATTATCGTAACGTATCCACTTTTCATCGCCAGTCACGATACGATGCAGAAAACCCTTTCTTTTATGTCGCTGAAGCAGCTGTTCGCAAGTGAAAAAACGCCGTTCGACGTCTCTCAGCTTCAATTCGTACGGCACCCAATTTCCTTGCTTTTGGATCATTCCCATGGCTTTCAAACGCTTGGAAATGGTTGTTCGGTCAACTCCCAATGCTTCAGCAAGTTCTTCTTGCGTTTGACAAGAATCTTCATCAAGCAAAGTCGCCAATTCTCGATCTTCAAAGATTTGCGGCCGCCCGGAACGTTCCTTGTCTTCCACGTCGAAATCACCGCTTTTGAAGCGTCGAAACCATCCGCGAACACTTGAATCATCGACACAACCTTCTCCATAAGCCTCCTGAAGCAATCGATGCGTCTCGGCAGCAGATTTCTTCAAAGTGAACCAATAAGGTGAAACTTCCCGCAAATGACGTCGACTCGGCTCAAATTTCGACATTTTCACGATATCAAAAATTTATGATGCGAAAAAATTTTAACTAATGTGTTAGTATGGAATTGTTGACATATGAATAAGCTTTGATTATGACATATGTAACCATTGAATACTCGCACAGTATTGGTGGCGCCATCTCTTACAAAAAACGGGAAAGACTTATTCACACTCCTAATATTATTTTGTAATTATTAATATAATTCATAGTAATTGTATTAATATTATTTATAATATTTGTAGTAATAATCCCTAATTGGATTATTATATATTGGTTATATTACCTAGTATTCTGTTGTAATGTTGTTATACTATAATGGTGTCGATCACTAAAAAACTCATCTAACTGCTTACTCTTATGTATTGTTGTTTAATGTTATTTATTATTATTTAATATTTAACAGTTTAATGTCTGGTAGCTGAAAATAGAAGGAATACTTACAATATCAGAATGTTCTTGTGCTTAAGCGTGTGATTTTTTTTCTTCAATTAGGTTTGTTATGATGCTCCCAGCAGCTATTTTTTTAAATAAATAGGTTAAATATGTATACTCATCAATTAATTAAATAATTAAATAGGACAAATTGTTTTCAAAAGAATTCAGTTATGAAGTTTTGCCATGCTGATAATTTCATTGATCTCTTCTAATTTCCAAATTGATATATATATATATATATATATATATATATATATATATATATATATATATATATGTTGTTTCTTCTGAATATCCTGATGAATTATTTGTAAAAATAGATATTTAAGACGTAAGTGACGAGAAAGGACAGACAATATATCAAGATCAGTGGAATGTACATAAGATATATATATGGAGCATATGAAAAATATACGATAAATTTAAATATGATATCAGTAATTTAGAATAATATGTAAATAATATCTGAATAATATATGAATAATTTATATTCGAATAACTGGTAATGTATGTAAAGCTATTTATCTTATATGTAAACACACTAAGTTTAAGAGGTATTTGACCTCGACCTTCTACTTTTATTTATGCAATTATTAAATTTATCCTTTACTGTGCTGTTATTTCAATTTTTGAAATACCAGCATATTTCACAAGAAAAAGAGAAAGTTGTTCTCTTTTGTGTGTTTACATTTCAGACAACAAATAGCGAATATTGCTAATATATGAAATTATAAGTAAAATTATAATTTTACTGTTACTTATAATTCCATTATTATAAATACATATATATATTCATGTAAAATACAATGTCAATACATACATGCAAAATTTCTGTGAATGTAAAATTGAGAGAAACTATTTGCTATATATCACCTTGCTTGCTTCTATACAATATATATACAAGGGGTAACGAAAAGGAGTTTATGTAAATTATCTTTAGTCCGATAAATCAATTAATTATGAATTATTAATTAATACATTAGTACATAGATGTGACGAAAAGGGAAAAAGGGAAAAGCTTTTAATTATCAAAAACTTGTCAGTATATTTTTGACAAGCTTATGCCATTGCGTATTCTTCTGCGCACACTCCTTGATGCAGTCGTCGTATGCCCGTGTGTGTACGTGTACGTGTGTTGCGTACTTTTTGCTTTGTACGGCTGAGCTAAAGGGGATCGGGACAATGAGTGGGTGTACGATTTAGATCTTCTACAGGAATTCTTGACTATTCTCGTCGCGGGCTCCACGCTCTGGGCGCCATTTTATAACGCCGAAAATGGGTTATTACTTACTATTTGTGTGCATGTGTGTGTGGACTCTTCCACGCTGCTGGTTGTGCACTCCGCTGGAAAGGGGACGGGGAACAAGAAATGAACTACGCGAGTGACTTTATCGGATTATGACAATATTAACATTTATTTATACAACAAGACTATTTACAACAATAATGTGGTGCATACGTTATGTACTGGTTGCGGGTTCCGCGACGCTACGTTAATCATTTATAAAACTACGCAATCGTACAAAATACTCAGGGACAGGGGAAACGGAACGGGATGCTTTCGATATAACACACGTGGGAACGACGGTATATTAGAAGGTTACATACTATAGATTACATGCGACTCACACGCGAAATCATTTACTACCGCATAAAATTACAAAATGGAATAACGATAGAGTTTACGTAGCTTTGCGCGATATACACCTGACAATTGAGATTAAGTGGGCGCGACGGTGGACCAGGAGCCTAGCTATATGCACGCCTGAATAATTACAACAAAAGGTATAAGGTTACTTGCCGCCGACGACGACGATGCTGTTGCTGGTCGAAAGCTCGCTGATGCTCGCTGGTGCTCGCTGGTGCTCGCTGCCGTCGCTTGGTATCAGGGCGACCGGGTGCGCGCTCTCTCTCTTCTCGTTGATAGCTCGTGCGGTTGCGCGTGGCTGCAGCTCGTAGCCGCTGATGGCGTCGCTGGCTCGCGACGATACACGAACGGTAGCGCGTAGGCGCTCGTACTCTCACTGTCCGGGGTTGCCGCGGGGATGTCGCCGCGTATCTTTTCCTCATCTCCGATGTGTTCGCACGAAGTTTACACCAAGGCAAACTTGTAACTCGTCACCGCGAAGGAAGCTACTATGGTGACCTGAACTATGTGGTTCGAAACGAACGAAAACGAAACACGAAAACGGTAATTCCAGGCGGCATGAATCGAAGGTGCGTCGAAAAGTATAAACTCCGGGGACGAAAGAGAAAGTGCAAGTCAAGTTCATTCCGAACTTCATACGTACAGTTGCGCTTGCAGCGCCCTCGCGGCTCGCGCGTATCGTTTCGCGGACTCACACGAACACTCGCGGTTTCGCACGAGCGCTCTAACCTACCACCGCCGTTCGGGCGGTTACAATATATACAAATGTTTTAAAATTTATATTTGTACCTCAAAATCCACCTGGTGTGCGTCTTAGATAAGAGGAAGGAGCGGAGTGAGATAGGCGGAGAAGAACGCCAGTAAAAGCTTCCTTTCCTTCCCCGTATATATATATTTATATATATCTTTAAAATTACTGTCTACAAAAATATTTGAAATAAGGCAAGTATGGTGTATTGGCCATTCTAATCATTTAAAAGCTCTTCTCTATAATGCATTGTATTTATATACATAATATTTTTTCCTAATGAGACTTCACGATCACACATCAATATTCCTCATAGTGATCTTAAAAATGGTGGATTACATCAACTAGAAGATAGTGAAATACAAAAATTAAGATAAATAATGTAAAGTTATCTACTGACAATAAATTATTTTGGAAAAAACAATGTATCGAAATATATGTTAAAAATTGATATATATTTAGAAATCTTGAGATATATATATATATATATATATATATATATATATATTGTTGACTATAATAAAGTAGGATTAGAGTGTAATTATAATTAGGAGGAAAAGGATTTGATAATTGAAAATTAAACACACTTATTTGGATAGAAGAACAAATTAGATTATTCTATAGGTACTATACAATTTATAAATATATATATATATATATATATATATATATATATATATAATATATACATATTTAGCCGAATTTACAAAAATAATTCGAGGTGAGGAAGCGCTGACCTCTCTCTACCGCGGGTGATAACCTTCTTTCGACAAGCGTCAGAGAGAGAGAGAGAGAGAGAGAGAGAGAGAGAGAGAGAGAGAGAGAGAGAGAGAGAGGCGGAGGTTCCCATAAAAGTCCCTTTACCTCTCCTCCTACAATTTCCCAATACTTAAATACAGCAAGTTTTGCTAAACATGTTTTTGACAGCTGTAGCAACTTCTTATATGCTTATAGGTATATACTTTTATCTGCTCCTTATATGCTTAACTCCTTATATGCTTATATCGGGTAGGCCCTTTCGGATTGTCCGGGTGGACCATGAAACACACCTCGAGAATTCTTAAATTTATTTCCCATTTACAAGACATATGCGTCAGCATATGTCTCACAAATTTTCAGTATCCCACAATAGAAGAAGGATTCATCGCTGTTATAATCTTAAATACTACACTCATACAATCTCCTCTTTTTATTTTTTACAGTTTTTTCCTTTTATATATATATATATATATATATATATATATATATGCTTTCATCCTGTGTATAAATTTCTATTATAAACTCGGCTATTATAAATGATCTCATTAATTTATGAAGCTGCATTTCCGATAAACCTATTTATTTTTTTTAAATGGTTTAGATATATTTGTATAAGCAATACATGCTGTTTTTTTATAGGAATGCATCTAAAATACACTTAGCCATTTATTGTGTTGTATAATTTGTTTTTTGTTATCTTATTTCGAAATATTTTCGAAAAATATTTTGTATTAATATCATTCCAGTAGATGATCAGCTTTTTGTTTTACTATGAAAAAATTTACAAGATAATTACATATATAATTTTTATCTTAATATATTACTGAATTTAGAAAAATATTTTATATAATGTTCTTAAAAAATAATGTAAAAGTTCTCAATTTCTTAATATACTAAGAATATATATAATTATCTTTCCATTGATCACAATCACTAGGACATCTGACTGTATCAGTAAACTGATTTTGAATTTTTATAGAATATTTTTTGTGTTAATATATTTGGTACTTTCGGAATGTATTTTATATAAAGTTTTTATATCGTACATGAGAAGATGCAATTAAAATTCGTATTAAGCAAATTCCTTTTTGCTGGCGTTGTTCTTCTCCGCCTATCTCACTCCGCCCCTTTCTCTTATTCACGATGCGCACCAGGTGGATTTTGATGTACAAATATAAATTTTAAAAAATGTAATAATTTTAAAATATATATATACAAATATATACATATAAACAAATGTTTTAAAATATAAATATCAACAAATACATATATATATATATATATATATATATATATATATATATATATATATATATACAAATCATTTAATTGTACTTTTGTCGACTGCTTATATACAAATTAATAAATATTTTTTCACTGGTCATACAGTCCAATCAAATCAATCGAAAGAAATACGTAACAATATCAATACATATCTACATTAAGATTAATATACCAATACACAAAAATACTAAAAATAAAAATTAAAATTAAATTAAAAATTATAATGACAGTCAGACTGTCCTTATTTACAGTCACCCTCGTAGACTAATCTGAAAATAAAATATTAGCTGAAAAAATTTTTGTTGGTAAAGTGCAGTCTGACTGTCCCCAACAATTAATTATACATAATTTATTAATTTACAATTTATTAATTTATATACAAATATTTTAAAATTTCTATTTGTACCTCAAAATCCACCTGGTGCGCCTCGTAAAGAAGAGGAGGGGTGGGGTATATATATATATATATATATATATGTATATACACATATATAAACGTGTATATATGTATACATATATGTGTACATATACGAGGTTGGTTTGATAAGTCCGTGACTTTTAAATGAAAAAACAATTTATTTAAACACTTTTCTTTTATTTTCCAATATAGTCCCCTCTCAACTCGATACATTTATTCCAGCGATATTCAATCTTTTTTAAGCCTTCCAAAAAATAACTTTTGTCGAAATCCTCAAAATAATCGTTTGTGGCAGTCATAATCTCTTCATTCGATGAATATCTTTTACCACCAAGCCAAGTTTTTATGTTTTTATGTTTGGAAATAGAAAATAATTGGACGGTGCTAAATCTGGAGAATAAGATGGGTAAGGAAGTAATTCGTAATGTAATTCTGCTAATTTGACTGTTGCTATAGCACTCATATGAGCTGATGCGTTGTCGTTGTGGAAGAGCACGTTTTTCTTCACCAGATGGGGCCGTTTTTCCTTCAGTATGGCTTCAAATCTACCCAATAATGAAGCAGAATACTGTCCTGTAATTGTTTTTCTCTTCTTTAGGTAATCGATTAGTATCATATCCCGTGAGTCCCAAAAAACTGTGGTCATGACTTTACCGGCTGATGGAACATTTTTTGTTTTTTTCGGAGCAGGTTTTCCATGTTCAGTCCACATTTTTGACTGCCGTTTCATTTCTGGCTTATAGTGATGAATCCATGTTTGATCAAGAGTAACATAACAGCACAAAAATTTGGTTGGAATACGTTGTTTAGATGCAACAATGCGTGACCATTTATTGTCGCCTGTGGGCGGCACCCATCTTGCAGATAGATTTCTCATATTCAAAATTTCATGGAAAATATGAAATACGCGTTTAGTCAAAATTCCTACAGTGTTACTAATCTCGCGTATCTTGAATCGATGATCTTCGAGTATCATATCATAGATTTTATTGGCCATATCCTGATTACTCTTTTGGGCGGCCAGAATGCTCAGCATCACTTGTATTCATTCTACCACATGGAAATTTAGTAAACCACTTGTGAACCATTCCATGTGTTGGAGCAGAGTCCTTATAATATTTTTAAACTTTTCTTCACTTTTCTTAATGTTCTTTCCACGCAGAAAGTAATGTTTAATAACGACTTGAAATTTGTTTTTTCCATGCTTTTGTAAAAACAATGAAACACTAAATTCAAAAGACTATCAAACATTTTCTAAGCAATGTATTGACTTGATACATTGTAGAAAAGATAGAGTAGTAAAATATTTACGATAACAACGCCACCTTTCGAGAAGTCATGAACTTATCAAACCACCCTCGTATATGTATATATATACATATATATATTGTAACCGGCTAAATTTGCCGGTTCTCACGTTCCCCCGCGTTCTTGATGAAAACCGAGTGTTCGCGCGCGACAGCGAAAACACGCGAAGCGCGAGCCGCGAGAGTGCGCGACCGTCGAGAAGAAGGAGGAAGTACGAGGAGAAGAACTTCTTCACTGCCCAGCTACCGGTGGAAGAGCACGAAGAATCGAGAGAGCGAGTACCATCCAAATTACCACCTCCATTTCCAGCACTATTTTCCGGCGGTGATCACTAACCTCCAGGTGATTCGAATAGTTTAAATATACATTCGAGTGCAGACTCCGTAGCCACACGATCACGGTGCGATCGCCCGTACGAGGGAGCAAGAAAGCGAAAAGAAGGAAGGAAGGAAGGAAGCTGCTGCGACCTGAAAAGAGAGAAGGAAGGAAGGAAGGAAGGACGAGAAAGAAAACCACCCGGAACGAGAGGAAGCAACTGCGGAGCGCCGACCTGGCAAGTACCGTTGCATTACTATGTGTGAGAGAGTGCGCGTCCCCGAGAGTAAGCGCGCCATGATCGTACGGCTACTCCGCGTCCCTGCTAGCTAGACGGCACGCACCGCGTACGTTCCCTATCCCACTCCTTACCGTTTGATATTCCCCCGCGCCCACGGAATCCGCTCCCGTATTGAAATATCGTCGCCGCGCGCTGAGTTTTATGTATGATCTTCGACGTTGTGATTATTGTTTAAATAAGGCGTAATAAATAAGTGTTCATGTAGTTAACAAGCCTGTTTCGTGTTATTTCGCGTTTCCATATTTCCCCCTTCTAGTTCCAGCGCAGCTGGCATGCCGCTCGTGAAGAGCACGTAAGTAATGCGTAACCCGTGCGTAAGTACGCAGTTATAAAATGGCGCCCAAGCCCGCGGGCATAAACGGTATGTCGCGGTTGATCTGACTTACGGACGGTTATGCCCCGCGCGACCGCGTTAAATTACACGTGGAAATATACGTGTCGTCCCGCGCGATCGCGTTAAAATATACGCGAAAATATATATGTGTGTAATACATCGTCCCCTGTAGTTTTTTCCCTCCGCGCGAATTTAGGAATATCGGCCAGTGAAGGTAAAAAGAAAAGTTGCAATCGTGAAATACATGAGCACGTGACGAAGCGCGAAGTGCGGCCATGTCCAGGAGCTGCGCACGAGAATGCGCAGTAGCACCACCGCGCGCAACATACAGTAAAGGCATGTATGAGACTCCCCCCCCTCGCAAACTAGATACTTTCCCCTGAGGAATATATTTTTGCTGCACTAAATCTTTAATTGGATATTATTAATATATTTATTTACATCTTAACTATTATTAGTAGTACCTCTCGGGATTAAAGAAATTTTTCATTGGATATAAGTTAAAAATGACACTAATGAAATAAACAAAACTTCATATATAGGTAAAGGCTATGGATAAATGTGTGATTTTTTTAGTCGGTTATAATTAGCAATGCTCAACTTTTTGCAAATTTTCATAGCCTACTTTCATACTGCTGTCAAAAATTATAGCATAAGTTATCATTCTTATTCATACTATATTTTATACGTTCAGATTATTTTTATTTTTTATTTCACAATTCATAATCTTAAAAGTAATGAATAAATGTTTATTTATATTTATTTCTAATCAAATATTGCTTTAAAAGTATTGTTATATAAGTTCAATTGGTCAAAAGTCATGATATATGCATATTAATTCTTAAATTCTAAATATTAAACAAAAAAAAAACTTATTTCAAATTCTTACATTAATAAAATACTGTGTTAAAATAACAATAAGAGTATATTTGCATCAATAATTAGGAATATAAGATGTACAAATATTAAATTATTTTAAATAAAATATAGTTGCATATAAAAAAAAAGAGATAGATGCAATTAATATCAATAATAATTCCGGCAATATCGATCAGCTCTTTCGAGTTCCAGTAATATCGTTACATTATATATGTCAGTATATTATATTAAGTCAGACATGTATAGTACCATACAAAAGCTCTGTAAATATTTATATATTATTTTCTATTATTATTATAGAATTTAAATTAATGTGCTCATGTCATATATTATATATATATATATATATATATATATATATATATATATATATTATATATATATCAGGTATGTGAATAAGTCTTTCCCCTTTTTTTTTTCAAATTTTGAGCCTTTATTGTGAAAAAATGGTTACAAATGAATTATTAAAAGTATTGGCCATCGCTAGCTACAACTTTTTCCCATCTTTCTGGCAAAAAAATGGGTGGATGACTGGATAGAGGCCAAACCGGTCGAATTTTTTCGCAACGGGATTCGTATGTTGCCAGAAAGATGGGAAAAAGTTGTAGCTAGCGATGGCCAATACTTTCAATAATTCATTTGTAACCATTTTTTCACAATAAAGGCTCAAAATTTGAAAAAAAAACGAGAAAGACTTATTCACATACCTGATAATTTATTAAGACAAAGTGTGTTTTTGTTTGTAGACGATAACCGAAAGAACTACTGAACCGAGTGTTCTGAAATTTAACATATAGATTCTATATTATCTTGGAACGGATATAGGTTATGCTTTTTTTTAAGATCGTTTTACTTTCATCAATAAATTAAGTTAATGCTTTTAACAATCAGTTTCACCAGCGGCCACTAGGTGGTGTCTTGACTCTCGAACATCAACTCCAAGTAGTCGGCTTAAAGTATTCATACCAGGCCAGCACAAACGAATGTTTATATCCATCTTTGGGATTCGTATCCTAAAGAAGGTGTGACGTTAGTCCGTATAACCCTTTTTGTTTTCAGGTTAATCTGACACTACTCTCACACCTTATGACTATCATTTAATTTTTGTAAATTTTCTTTCCTTTTATGTGGGAAAATCGGTCTCTCTCTCTCTCTCTCTCTCTCTCTTATAAAATGGTTCTGTATTCCAAATCATAGTGAATATAGTTTGTGAACACAAATTATATTTTTTTTTACCTACATATATATATATATATATATATATATATATATATATATATTGTAACATGTATAGGTTAGTTCAACCTGTACATGTTGATTATTTGAACAAATAGGAAAAAAGGAAGGGAAAAAGGGAAAAAGAGAGAGAGAGAAGGAGAATAAAAATTATTATAATTTAGTTAATAGATACCTTGCTAATAGAAAAGTTCATAAATTAGAACGTGGCCATTATTGTACAAAGGTGATAAATTGATCAATCAAAATATTGTTTAGAAGTGCATTTCGAGTAATGTAAAAGTATTAATAATCGGAAATTCTTGCCGAATATTCAAAGGGTGCAATCAATCGCCCGGTATTCCAAGCACCAAGCTTTCGCCAGTTACATCGTTGGGTTGTTTTGTTTCCAGCGTCGAATAAAAAGGTTGGTGAATTTTTCCATATTTATTGTATTTTCGGATTTCAGTAAAATGTTATTTACCTCTACTCTTTTCTTTAATTTTTTTGATTGATAAAATAGATCTTACACATTATCTTTAGAACGTGTGAGAGAGACAGAGAGATATAGACATAGAGTAAGACTCGTAAGAGTAACAAGCGCGCACTCAGTTTGCACATGGGCAGCACGCTCTCGGCAGACATTGGAGGCGGTGTTCCAGCTCGTCGGTAGCGCCGGGATGGGGAGTCACTCCGCACAAACAGAGGCCGGGTCGCAGGCTCGTTAGCTCGAGGCTTACAGCAACGCTCCCGGTATGGACTTCGCGAATCTCAGCCTGGAGGACGGCAAAGAGTTCGAACGGCACAAAAGGAAGTCCGAAAAGGAAGCTAACGAATCGAGGCGACAGCAGAACTTGAGGAAGGTTGTCTCTTGCTCAAAACTTTACTTGAACATTCTCTCTCTAATATAAAACTTCACGCGCGATTATCTCTCCCCACTCTCCACTTTCTCGCTCTCTCCAATGTATCGGTACCTTGGCCTGTAACAAACTACATGCTAACTATTTACATATGAACAACAGATATTATATACACATATTTACACAGGCTACGACGGGAGAGAGAACATAGGAACGTAGGATAGCAAGCGTAAGCGGCGCTTATGATCCCCGTCACATGCGCTCCCTTCAGACGTTGGTAACCGAGCGTGGCAGCTCGATACAACATCTCTCTCTCATATTGACCATTGTATTAGGATAGGAATTACTATACAATACATAACAAGGGAATGTCTTAATAAGGAGGGGACGAAAAATAAAGCCGCAGGTGCGTTATGCACATAGATGGTATGTTGAGGGGTCCGGTCTTGGGCCCGAGTGCGGCGGGGGGATTGGTTCCGGGGCTGTGCTGAGCACTGGCTTTTCCTGGGGCGACCTGCTTTTCGTTTTACCAGTTGTATGCCGCCTTCGCTGTTATGGGGCTTCGCAGAGGCTCGCGCTTCAGTGCTTCGACGGGTTACGATTCGCCTTCTACACGGTCTCCCTAATCTTACGCGGTGCGACATAAGTCTTAGGTCGCGTGGCATTACCCGCGGGGGTATCGCTTTGCACGCTCGTATCGAGATTACAATGAAATGCGTCGTCAGGACGCCATACGCTCACCAGTGGTATGAAAGTGCGGCTTCGCTCGCTCGCCTCGATATTACAATCAGATGCATCGCAGTCACGCTCTTCGCTCGAAGGGTCTTCCGTGTCGGAACCGCCATCATTTTCGGGGTCGTGAACTCGATTATTGGGCTTCAGATCAGCGACGTGATGCCTACCAGCATCTCTTCATGTAGAGTCGATCAGTAGATAAACATTCGTGCCGAGTTTCTCCCTGATGGTAAAGGGCCCGTCGAATTTCGGGGCCAGTTTGGCGCTGACGTCGCCAATGACGTAATGAACATCGCGACATCTCGCATTTTAGTAGCGAGCTTGCTTTGCCTGTGCTTTCTGCGAGTTTTCCGCTGCCTTTAGATGGAGATCAAATAACTTCTCCATGCGCTCTTTCGAATACTGTAGAGCAGCCTTTTCTGCAGGGCGCAACCTGTGCGCCCTGCTTCTCCTAGCAAAATTCGCGCTATTATAAAGTTTTCCTTCGTCAAAGACAAATCCGCTAGAGAAACGTTCCGTGAGATTAATGGTGTTTTGTAGGCATGGCACGCTATCACTTCGAATCGCAGAGGAATGGTTTCGACGATTCAGAGCGGGTGAAAACAACACCAGGAATAAACCAGCCGGCGAAAGACCTGTGACCACGAATACAGATCAAATCATGGAATTTATCGAGTTAGACCGGTATGTGATCTACTCTCTTTGAGGGATAGTAAGGCCGCTAGACCTTAATGGAGCGCCACGCAACCAGGGTCAAGCCTTACTAAGGTGCAGGAGGGATTTTTGGTGAGGCCGCTGGTCTTTAATAGAGCGCCACGCAACCAGGATCAAGTCTCACCAGAAAAAAGTGAGGAGTTTTTAGTGAAGCTGCGGGTCTTTAATGGAGCACCACGCAATCAGGACAAGCTTCACTAGGATTTGGACGGTATACTAGAGCCTGCTGGTCTTGAACGGAGCGCCGCGCGACTAGGATGGCGACTATACTATTCAGGGTGTTTGAACGGTCGGAATTTACTAGAGTTCTGGAATCAGGATAGCTCTAGGGAGCTTCTTTCGGCCATATCGCCGGTAGAACTGCTTTTGGGGCGGAAAACTCGCCCTTTTATACACGAAAAATTAGTTGATCGGTTGTTTACGTCACCGTTCGACTAATTTCGTATCGAGCCGCCAAAAAAATAATAATAATTTTACAATATTAAAATAATAATAATTGCATTAAAATTATATTAATTAACATTATATTATTATTAACGACTAATTTGCGACTTTGCCCTTGATAGTGCTTGTATTGTTATAATCATTTCGGCGTAAGTTAGTTCTCTCGGGTTTTTGTTTATTACAATAATAATACGACGACGGTCGTATTGAATATAAATTCTATTATTATAATTCTGGCTCTTTTTTCTTAATTTAATTAGCTCGTATTAAAATAATATCTAGGTATTATAATACCTTTGATGATGATTATTATTATAACAAATTAATCGATTTAATATGAATCAACTATAATACTAATTATTATTAGAAAATAATAATAATTATAATACTAATAATTATCCTAATAATAAACAATAATATTTATTTTAATATCAGATAATAATTCATTTAGTATTCGCCGACTCTGAATATTTAATTATAAAACTTATAATGATTAAATATTATAATTGCGCATAGTAATTAAGATTATTTTAAATATAATTAATTATATCTTTTGTCCTTTAGGACGTTTTTTACTGATTTGTGTATTATTATTCTATTATTCGCATATTTTTAATGATTTGCGTATTCTTATTAATATATTACTAAAATGAGGTATTTAGAAATGCGGCGACGAATGTATTTACTGACTCCCGAGTGCGTTGGCGCAGGTAGCGCTGGTGCACGGGACATCTTTTCGATGCTGTCTGCCGCGCGGCTGCAGCTCTCTCTCGCGACGCGTGTGAGTTCCCCTCCGCTCCCTCTCCCCTACGATCACGCGGCAGGTATATTTAATACGTGCAATTGTCTTGTTTTGAAGATTTTGTGTTTGACCGTTAATCGGGAGCATTGCCCGATTATTTTAATTTCGGAAACTTTATTAATTTTAGTTAAAATTTTGCGTGTATTAGGCTGTATCGGGAATACAGACTGATTATCGCATATATATATATATATATATATATATGTAATAATGGTTACTCTACATAAAAAGGCAATGCCCACCGTCTGCTTAAAAAATACCCTATTCGCATACCAATATTTTGCTTGAATTTCAGTTGGCATCACTACGAAAATATTCACGGTATTTAATTGAAAAAACGAAAATATACGAAATATATATATATATATATATATATATATATATATGTATATATATAGTATGTATATTATATTGTATATATTATATATACACATTTTAAATGCGGTTTCGACTGAGAAATATTGTATTGACGTGTACGGGTGGTTGATTACGATATCCCGTTGCCTCAAGACGATTTCTATAGGCAGTTGTGTGTTCGTATGATAGAATGCGATGTACAGGTATCTCTGGGTGATTTCTAACGGGAATATTGTATTTGGTTGATGGAAAACGAGATCCAGGTATGAGGAAATCAACTTCTATAGGAAGATTCATGTTGAGACGGTACTCTTTCCGTACGACTTCTACGGGGAGTATTGCGTTTAGTCGTTAGGAAGCGATGCTAGCTTTCTCGGGACGCATTCAACTAGGACTATCCTGTTTAGTTGGTAGGAAACGATTTTTAGGTATGTCGTTATAACTTCTACGGGAAGTTTCGTATTCGGACGGTAGAAAACGATGTCCAGGTATGGCGGGAAGACTTATACAAGGAATTTCGTGTTTGGACGCTAGAAGACGATGTCCAGGTATGACGGGACGACTTCTAGAGGGAGATTCATGTTGGGACGTTCGAATACGATATCGAAATGTTTTGGAACGACTTCTACTGAGAGTGTTTAGGAGACTTCTATGAAGACAGTCATACTCTATCATTCAAACACGTGCACTCACAGTAAAAGTCGTCCCTCGATACCTCGACATCGTATTCTACTTCACCAAGAAAACTCTGTAGCAGTCGTTCCGAGACATGTTCTATAGGCCGACATAATACTCTCCGAAAACGTCGTCTCGAGATAGTCTCGAAAGTACAATTTTCTCCATCGAAGCCATATTTAATATGCATATATATATATATATATATATATATATATATATAAATATATATATATATATATTTATTTACTTACATATTATTGAATTCTTTAATGGGTTAAATTATTATCTCGGGCAAGCCGAGACTGGAGATGCTAGTAAATGTATATATATATATATATATCTTCTATATACATATTCTACGTGTTGGACGTGCG
Source organism: Sycobia sp. Sy_11 (assembly GCA_018907035.1). Lineage (NCBI taxonomy): Eukaryota > Metazoa > Arthropoda > Insecta > Hymenoptera > Epichrysomallidae > Sycobia > Sycobia sp. Sy_11. The sequence continues at coordinate 556,371 of JACCIC010000153.1, read as the reverse complement.
AGCGAACCGTGTTTTTGTTGTTTCCATTCGAAAATTTGGGTTAGACGAATTTTTTTTTCAAAAATCCACGTTTTTTTGCAAAAAATTGTTTATGACTTTTTATTGTTAAATTATTCGACAATTTTAATACCGTATTCTGAAAGCACATACAATTTTACGTTAAAATTGGTATCTCAAGAATTTTGAACCATTTTAAGTTAGTGTTACACATCACTGAAAATATTGTCGAAAAATAGTCAAGTTGGACGTTAAAGGGTTAATCTCAATTATCATGTTTTCATTACGGTATTTTTTGTAATTTTATTACAATTAGCAATATTAATTTTCTGTGTATAACGTTTTTTATAAAAGTATTTGGTAACCATGTATGTCTTAAAAAAATAAAAATTAAAGTACTTTTTATTTTCTATGATAGATATACCATTATTAAAGCCATTATTATATATCATTATTATTCTTATTAAAATTAAAGCCCAATACATCAATAAGAAATATAAATAACCAATTTGTAATTTCCTGTGTAACGCAAAAGGATTTGAGAGATAATAAAAATTTTTTTTTCTAGATATATATATATATATATATATATATATATATATATATATATTGTGACGAGGAACGCAAGCACTGCGTGCGCCTGCCTTCCCCGTCCCGTTGCTCTCTCTCCAGCCGTAGCATGTACATATTTATCTGTATATTTATATGTAGAAATGTTTGTATGTTTCAGGCCGACGCACAACCACCGGCGGAGAGGTAAGTGAGAGAGAGAGCGGGGAGTGGGGAGAGACAGCCACGCGCGCGAATTAGACAGACAGAAGGAGAGCCGCGAAAAGGACACACGCGTCGTAACCGGCCTTTCACGCACGTTTTGCTTTGGCTTCTCGCTACGGTCGTGTCGTGACTAACGGCGTGCGGGAACACCTTGTGCTCCGAGTGTTTCCCTCGCCTCGTACCTCGTCTTCGGGGAGGGTACCTGATTGGACGCGCGTTCTGTGCCACAGTATTGTGGGTGTGTGCGGTGCACACGCGCCGGGCAAGAGTCCGAGCGGACGAATTGTCGTCCGACCCCGCCTCCGCGGAATAGCCGCCCCATCCCGGGGTCTCCGGACGCCGACGTCACCGCCGCTCCCGGCGAAGGAAGGTGCTGCTGCCGGACGAGTACGCGCAGCGGGACCAACGAGTTCCGGCTCCCTGTAAGTGGCAGCTCCTGTTCTCTCTCTCTCTCTCTCTTCACGAACGCCCCGCGCGCCGTCGACTCGGCGACCCTCGGCCTGCGTCCCGCACGCCTCGTATATAGGCGCTGCATTGTATTCTTTTTTTGTACTGCGTTATTAAAACTTATTTAAATTTTAATTATTTTTATTCTTTATTATTATCAAGTGTGCTCCATTAGCCGCCCTGTCCCACGCGCAGTCCCGAACGCGATATTTCGCCCTTCGCGAACCGCCCCTCTCCCTTGCCGGAATCCTTCGGGGCTAAGCCCAGCCGGGCACAGATTTGCAACGGCCGTGCCCGCCGTCCTCGTGCTCGAGGCGGACACGCGCACCGTTACAATATATATATATATATATATATATATTTTTTTTTTTCTATATATATATCTATAAATTGAAATAAATATTTATTAAACATAGTCAATAATTTTATAATTCAATAAAATTATTTCAACTTTCATTTTATTTGATAAAATATGTGTTTATACAGCATTTTAAAAACTGTCTGTAAAATTTTATCTGCGAAAAAAACTTTTAACGAAAGTAAAATAGTTAGGCGAGTATGGTGTATTCTTGGCATAGTAAGTATTTTAAATACATCTTCTAATGCATTTTAAAAAAATTTATATAATATTATGCTTTCCGAAAGTTCCAAATATTAACACAAAAATTATTCTGTAATTAAATTATAAATTAGTTCCCTGATATAGTCAAATGTCCTACTAATTGTGATAAAGGGACATATATTAGGAGTGTGAATAAGTCTTTCCCGTTTTTTGTAAGAGATGGCGCCACCAATACTGTGCGCGTATTCAATGGTTACATATGTCATAATCAAAGCTTATTCATATGTCAACAATTCCATACTAACACATTAGTTAAAATTTTTTCGCATCATAAATTTTTGATATCGTGAAAATGTCGAAATTTGAGCCGAGTCGACGTCATTTGCGGGAAGTTTCACTTTATTGGTTCAATTTGAAGAAATCTGCTGCCGAGACGCATCGATTGCTTCAGGAGGCTTATGGAGAAGGTTGTGTCGATGATTGAGAGAGCGAGAGAGAGAGAGAGAGAGAGAGAGAGAGATTTTCCTACGTAAAAGAAAAGGAAATTTACAAAAATAAGATATCCATAAGGTTGAGAGTAATGTCAGATTAACCTGAAGAACAAAAAGGGTAATACCGACTTACCATCTAACGTCACACTTTCTTTAGGGTACGAATCCCAATGTTGGATATGAACATTCGTTTGCGCTGGCCTGGTATTAATACTTTCAGCCGACTACTTTGAGTTAATGTTCGTGATTCAAGACGCCACCTAGTGACCGCTGGTGAAACTGATTATTAAAACCATTAACTTTACCAATAAACCATTTATTGATGAAAGTAAAATGATTTTCAATAAAAAACATAGCCATACTTCCCAAGATAATACAGAATCTGTATGTCAAATTTCAGAACAATCGGTTCCGCAGTTTTCTCGGTTATCGTGTACAAACAAAAACACACTTTGTCATTATAAATTAGTATGATATGATATGATATGATATGATATATATATATATATATATATATATAAATATATATATATATATATATATATATATATATATATATATTATAACGCGCACTCTGCGTCGGTTATGTTAGTTATGAATACAGATCTTACCTTGATTTAGGCGGAGCTCATCCTTCTGAAATGATAGAAGTAGGGTATACGTAACTAGGCGTCTCTTTCCTCTACTAATAATACAATGTTTATTAAACACTTATGTAATACTTATACATGTGGACCGGCGATGTCTTTTTTGGGCGCCAGCTGAGACACGGGTCTCAGCGCGAGCTGTTCGCAGTTCGCTTTTCGTTCCCGTCGGTCACACAGCACTACCTGATCGCGAGCTCCGCGCTAGGTAGATCGCCTCGGCAGGCTCTCCAGGGTGGCGGATTCCACGCGGCGTGGATTAAATCGAGGCACGCGTCGTGAACGCTCCAAATAGAGCTCACGTGAAACTTAGTTAACTAATCCTGATCTCAGGGCGGTTCCCTGTCGATCTCATGAAATCGCGTCTCGAGAACAGAACTGAGAAGGAGCACTTACCCCACGCTCTCCACTCGCCCCTCACTCCTCGGCTATGGCTCGTACGCCGTGGCAGGCGTCTCAGGATGACAATTCCCGAGCTGAATTTGTAGTCCGCAGGCTTGCCTCTCGCACCGGACTTGCTGTTGTTCTCGTGCACGGGATATGGAGGTCACCCTTAACGCTTGCTAGCCGTTGCTGGCTTCTCACTCGTCCTCAAAAATGGAAGAGTTGTTACTCGCTCGAGCTTCAAAGAGGAAGAGAGAGGAAAATTCCTCTAGATCCGACACCGGCTGCGGCCCTCCCGAAATGGCGTAGCGGAGAAGAGTATGTTTCCCCCCACCCATCTTCGCTCGGTATGGTTCGGGTAATATGGTAAGGAACGAAGACACCACATATATTGATATGTTAAATATCTGCTAATTTTCATATAAACGATGTCTAATTTCGACAAACGTGTTGTAACGCATTTCTCGCGTTACAAACTCCCCCGGCTAGATCGAACCCGGGTACCGGCTGAGTCAAAGAAAAACGCGACCCGTGTTTTCGTTCGCTATTCAATCGCCGTGCTACCGAATCAGTCCCAAGAGTGAGGTTTACAAATATTGTTTCGTTCGAACTTCCCTTCGAATTTTTATATTTATAAGGCGAGTGACTCTTCACTCGTTTCTAATCTAGAGCTAGCTATGTGTACCGTTTAACAATTTTCGGAACCATAGTGTCCGCGTGACATTGGTGGTTTTATAGGGACCAACCTCCCTGTTTCCATTCTAATCCTTAATACTAAGACTGAGATATCCGCCGTCTCGGTTTCTTGCTACGTCCACGGCTGCCCGGCAGTGCTGGGAGACGCGTAAAATATACAAAAGAGAAAATAGACATGTATATCATGCCGCTTTTGGTCTCCTGTGATACAAAAACATAATAGATCTTATAAATAAATAAATGTTTATGCAGCTGTTTTGCTACCTGAATCGGAACATGCCTTGACACCCTTTATGTTACGCATAATATGATATTTATGCATAATAATAATGGTATTTCTATGGCACACTTAAAAGAGAAAAGCAAAAAAATGTATAACGTTTGTAACTTATAGCTAAAATAATAATAATAATGATAAGATATATTAATATAAAATATGTATATAAGTTCCTTATTTCTAATATACTATTACTAAAAGTCTGTTTCACTCATGATTTCTCGATGATCATACGGCGCTTCTCGACGTCATCTTCTTCTTCAGCTTGGCCTAATTTGAGACTACCTCATTTTCGGTTTTGCTTCAGTATACCGCTGATAAGGACTGAATAACTGATCAACCTTCCTCATGATGGTTTTCTTTTGGATTTGAATCTCACCCTGCTCAGATGAGAATTATTGTTGTCCTCTTTCTCTTAGGATCCGTTGCTTTTGCTCGCCTCTGCAGGTCTGTGTATCGGGGCTTCTGTAAGCAGCTGACATGATTAAGTGCTGGCGGAATGGAGCTCAGGCGTAGATGCACTGGTAGCTGGGAGAGTCACGAGAGTGCAAGGGTCTCGCCAATCCCCTGCTTCATTCTCGAGTGATTTCTAGTGCCATTGTCGCACCCACGGGCTCTATGTTCCGACGTAGACCGTTGCGAAAACCGAACGCGCCACCGTGATTTGTCTGCTATGTCCCCGTCATTATACTCGTTTTCTAGCCCGACTTACTAGCGCTGGGCATTCGTTCCTATTTTCTTGTATCTTTTCCTACTTTATCATCACGAGTAGCTCTCGGAGACTATTCTAACCTAGTAATAAACTATTATGCTCTTAACTTTCTCTAACGGGACTGTATACTGACGATACTATTCTAATTATTCTAATCTAACGCTATTGTTTTAAACTTACTCTAACGGAACTATCACTAACGACGCTATTCTAATTATTCTAACCTTACGCTGTTGTTTTTGACTTGCTCTAACGGGACTACCTACTAACGACACTATTCTAATTATTCTAATCTAACGAAACTAGGAGCTAACGAAACTAAATAAACTAACGGAACCAAAGGCTAATGGTGCTATTTATACTACCCGAACTATTCTAAACTAACCTTCTTATCTCCTATAAATACATTAATAGTCCTGCCTGAGTTGCTTCTTTCCCTCCTCCTCTCGACTCCTGTGCCGGGACGACTGCTGCTACCGTCTCCCCCCTCCCTAGACTATGACTGCCCTTCGGAGCGCAGCTTGGGCATACGCTAGTATCTGTAGCCTGGCGTCTACCTCGGTAGCAGAAATATTGGTTTTGTTGTTGGGGGAAAGGGTCTAGAAGAGCGTCACTAGCATACCTAATATTGGCAGAATGATGCGCCATATTCTTTCCCGCTGCTCAGACGTTTTGAACCGAGTCTTTCGCGTAACGGGGTATCATACCTTCGTAGAACTCGTTGGCCTTATCTGTATCTGAACTTTTTCTGGATACATGGGAATGCATTTTATCGCGTCTAGGATGCATGCAGGCCATCTCCGGCATCTGCGCACTCTGAACGGTATTCTTGATTTTCTGCTCCTGCCAGCTTTCCAGCTCGCATGGAGCTAGGGTTCTCCCATGGTTACTGTTATTACCATTAACTTTGGATAAGGCCCTATTATCTATACCGACACGCCTTTTCTGAGCGGTTTTAGTATTGTGTCGTCGCCTCGGACGGATGCTCGCTAGTGTATCAAGCAATTTGGTCGTAGTTTTACGTCGTTGCGGACGAGGGCACTCATGTGCGTTCTTTTTTACCACTTCTTCAGTTGTCGTAGTTTTACGTGGTTGCGGACGGACTACCTCTAACTGAGCTTGGATCATAGTTTTACGTCGTTGCGGACGGACGCTCGCTCTTGAGCCTGAGTATTGTTCGGTATTAACTCTAACGAAACTATAACTAGGGGGCGATACAGGAACGTTGGTTCTTGCGGTACTAAAACTAACGAAACTACAACTAGGGGACGAAGTGAAAGCTTTGTTTCTTGCGGTACTATGACTAATTTGTCTCTCCGCGAGAGCCGTTATCGAGCTGTCTAGGTAATACGGTTTGAGATCATTTATGTGAACCCTAGTGACCTTTCGTGGATCTTGGTTGTCTACCACGTCGTATATGACCGGTGAGATGACCAATGGATTTGGCATGGTCCTCTGAATTTGGGAGTTAGCTTGGCTGCGACCCCTTGTGCTCCTGACAATAGCACTCGGTTTCGGCAACACACGACATCTCCCATCTTGTAACAGATATTTTTCCTGCCTTTATTGCGGTATTTCGCCTGTTTAGTGCTTACCCATGACATGTTGCGGGTAACTAAATCATATAATGCCGACAGTCGCTTTAGCCTCTTTTCCAGTCCTTTGGATCCATCTTATTGATGTCCATAGGCGTGCTTAAGGCACCTTTCACCGTGGGCATTTGTCTCGGATTTTTCCCGAAGTTGAGGAACGCCGGTGTTACTCCCGTTGATGAATGGACCGAAGTGTTGAGTGCGAACGCAAATTCGGTCAGGTGCTGGTCCCAGTCACGATGATCCCTTCCGACGAATATTGAAATCATTGTCTTAAGGACCCTATTCACCCGCTCGACTGGGTTGGCCTGCGTGTGGTAGGGAGCTATGGTCGTTTGTATGATACCCAGCTCTCTCAACCTGTCGGTGACGAGTTTGTTCGCGAACTCTGTCCTATTGTCCGTTACCAAGTACTTCGGGCATCCCCAGCGGAAGTCCACCAACTCCTCTAGTCCTTTGAGGACGTTGCGGGCCGTAGCTTGTCTCAAAGGGCGGACTTCCACGTATCACGTAAATAAGTCTTCAAATACTAGAATCTATTTGTATAGCCTTTTACTTTTGGGGAATGGCCCCATAATATCGGCTGCTACGGTCATCCAAGGTCCCTCGAGGTTTCCGTGCCCCATGAGTCCTGCCGGGGCCTGCTGCGACGGCTTGTGGATTTGACACTCCGTACAAACGCTCACATAGTGGGTGACGTCACGTCGCATGCCGGGCCAGTAGTAATACTGCCTCACTCGCTGGAGTGTTTTTCAAGCCCCAGGTGCTCGACAGTGGCCTAATTGTGACACTTGAAGAGGACTCGTTCCCTGTTTTGTCCAGGAACTACCAACTTCCATTTGTTGAGGTCTGGGCAGAGGAGATCTGTCAGGAGGTCAGGGCACTGCTTATACAGTTCCCCATGCTCCACTTTCCAGTTCGGGAAACGTGCTGGATCGTCGAGAATATCGCTTATTCTCTGACGGTGCCAGTTGGCCTTGGCTACTTGGTCTATGGCCGCCACGGGTAGTATTTCAGATGGAATGCGGGAGAGTGCATCTGGTACTTTGTGCAGCGCTCCTTTGCGGTACATTTATTAATCAATTAATTTATTTAATTGATTAATTTGATAATTAATTCTAACTATCTAATTTCTACTATTTAATTAATTAATTTTTGTTCGTTGATTCTATTTGTTAGGTTATTATAGTAAATCAATTATTCCCTTGCTTTATTCATAATCAACTATGTTCCAAACAGCTGATTGGGAATATACGTTTAGTTGCTTCACTTCTAATCATTTTAAGTATATCGCAATTATTAATTTATTATTATTGTAAATTTAATTAAATTTAATTACTTAGCCTAGATATCTACTATTTTAATCATAAATTATTAATAATAAACAAAAATGAGCTTTTAATTATTAATTAGCTTATGTATCTATTTACTTATTTTAGGTATAAATGATTTTAAATAAAAATTTAAATGTTCATAATTATTAATCAGTTTAGATATTTATTGAATTATTTTAGTTAGACATTATTTTGAATAACACTTTAAATGCTTATAATTATTAATTAGTTTATATATTTATTTAATTATTTTAATTATAAAGTATTTTAAAATAAAAAAATTTTAACTGCTTATAATTATTAATGAGTTTCTATATTTATTTAATTGTTTTAATTATAATTAACTCCTTAACTGCAATGGTTTCATTAATATTATGTATCTTCCATATTACTATGCATATCCATGTAATCAATTACGTATTACCATCTTGGAGTGTGATTAAGTCTGCAGCTCTGTTATTCAATCAGATTTTTCTCTCTTTTTTTTGTTTGATATTCACTGAATGGCTATCTTTGTACTCATCTATAGAATACCAGGCGCCACGCGCCTTTTCGCTACTACGTAGGTACCTCTCTGTGTCAGTGAGGTTTTGTGGCTAGCTTGCCCAGGCAACAGTCATCTGGCTTCTTGCTGGATAAGTAATTCCCTTTTTACGTGGCATGCAACCATCCACGTTATGAGTGTCTCTAATAAGGATACTGCATAAATACCTCTCTTTTTGTATGGCTAGTGACACTCCTAATATAGTGTTCCACTTTATATGTGGAATGCCATAAAACTAATCTCTTTATATAAGGAGAAAGAAAGCCAATCTTTCAACTTATAGGATAAAACATGTAAGTGCTTAACTATAATAAGATTTAAGTTAATTATTATAAAATATAGAGCATTTAATAATAATAATAAAATAAATAAGTAAATGATTATACTGTATGGCACAGTCTCATATAATATTAACACTATTTGAACCTTATCGACCTTTTGTCGCTTATTCTAAGATATTTACTGAAAACGGTGTATTACTCACTCTGTACTCCCATTAGTATTTTATATTAAATTCACATATAGCCCATACTACTATATTCCTTTTTATTTAAAAAAATGATATATAAGTAATAGCAGCACTGAACAAAAACATTTTATTCTTTTACATGATACCTACATTTGATTAACAAAATTTGAAATGAAATAAGTGTTAAAGAACTGAAATAGTTTTAATTAATAGTATTATTGTAAAGAAAAATCCCTTTTAATTTTTTTCAATCGAAGAATATAACATAAACTAGAAACTATAATTTTATATATGTTTAGTGAGATATATGTTTTAAAAATATTTTAAGTACTACATATGATCTTAAGTATCGCTAATAAATCATTGCTTAATTTTTTAATCTGCAAGATCTGAATATTTGTACGTGAAAGACCAGTTGTATAGTCAGACTTATAGTTGTTACTAAAATACTTTACAAATAAATGCCAGTTTTCCAACAAATAAATTTCGCAGATCATTAAGATTAATGTAAATATTTATTACAAATACAGAAGACTATAAACTACAAATACTAATTATAAGACAATTGAAAAGAATTAGAACTTGAAAATAATAATATTGTCTTATGATATTAATAATAATATTAATATTAATAATAATAATATTAATATTAATAATAATAATATTAATATTAATAATAATAATATTAATATTAATAATAATAATATTAATATTAATAATAATATTCTCTTTAATAATATTTTATAATTATCTCTTTTGATCTTCTACAGAATAGTCATTTATTTTTAACATTTTGCATTTGACAGCAACGTTACAAATGTGAAATTTTATTACACGATACTGAATTTGAAAAATATTTTAGTTTATTTAAACTAACTATACTGCTCATACATTTTAAATAACAATATAAACAAATATAATAAAACAAGCTAGATAATTTTTTACTGAATCGCTATTTTTTTTTTTTGTTTTTTTTTGTTTTTATTTCAAGCAGTTATATTGATTAATGTCACATTAGAAAGTATTCCCCCTTACCAATAAAACAAATCATATATGTCTTCAAATACGCAGGCTTGCCTCTCGCACGGGACTTGCTGTTGTCCTCGTGCACGGGATACGGAGGTTACCCTTACCGCTTGCTAGCCGTTGCTGGCTTCTCGCTCGCCCTCAAAAATGGAAGAGTTGTTACTCGCTCAAACTCCAAAGAGGAAGAGAGAGGAAAATTCCTCCAGACATATATATATATATATATATATATATATATAGAAAGAGAGAGAGAGAGAGAGAGAGAAAGAAAGAGAGGGGGACAGAAAACAGCCTTCTCTCTCCTTTAGGCTTGAAAAATGATAGTTATATATTTAATAAATTATTCATATAAATTCAAAAAATTTATTGATAGGTGAGCAATCAATGCATAAAATTGACAAAAACAAGTATCTGTCAATCAGGGATTCGCCACATGATTCAGATAATCAAACAAGAAGTTTTTAATATTATTGATTATAACAATTAATGTTTAATTACTATGTTTTGTTATAAAGTCTTGGATTTTCAGTGCCGAAATAGCGAAAAGGATTACGACACACATTTATTTTATATATATATTGTGATGCGATGAAAATTTTATATAGATTTTATCTACTTGTTCGCGCACACAACTTTTTCTTCTTGTGTTCTATTCACCTGTGTCTCTATGGGGAGGTCCCGCCAGCCTGAAAACGGAATTCGGGAAAAAAAGAAATTTTCCGCGCGGTACGAAAAGAATTTTTCTCAACAAAATTTATTCGGTTCACTCTAGTTTCCGCATTTAAACACAATACCGCCTATTACGCACCTACTCTACCCCTGGTCCGCGTACCCGGTGCGTTCCGACAGCGATCCGCGACTCGGCGCACTCCCCCGAAGGGGGAAACAAGGGGACGGGAAGGAAAGGAAAAAAAAGATCAGGGTCACCGCGCATACGTGCGGTAAAGTACCGACCTGAGCCGCAGAGTTAGTTGTCGCGCGGGGCACACTCACAACGGCGATGCTGGGTAGCTCGTCGTTGCCCACGTCTCCGCCGATTCGTAATCTACGTCGTTCTCCCGGACTCCTGTCTCCATTTCTGCTGTCTCTCTCGCTCTCTCTTGGAGCTCACCCCATTGCTCTTACTTCTTCTCTACCACTCTCTTCAGACCTTTGCTCCTCGGCGGCCGACAACGAACTCCTTCCCGCGAGTCTCGCAGTTTGCCAGGGAAACAGGACGGGAAAAAAAGCGGGGGAAAAGTACGACGGCGGCCGACGACGGCTGACCGCGATCGGGACGTACCGGATGCGGCCCTTGAACGCAACAATAAATTTTCCTTTGACTGACTGAATATTAAATCCATAAAAAATGTTAACGCATAATTTTACTCATGTTTTAATTAAGCTAATTAGAATAAACGATAATTATAATTAGCATTCGATTACTTTCAATTACTATAAGAACAAATATAAAAACTTTTTTTTGATTTAGCCAGCCTTTGCAGAATAATGCGTGGCTGTCACGGAATAATAAAGAAACTTAAAAATTACAATCAAAACTTCTTTTTACATGATGAATTTCCTACGTCTCGCTATTACAATGATAAGTACCTTTATCCTAAGTTTTACATAATATACTAACGAGTTCATATTTGACTCTTGAATAACTTATGGCTACGTATAAATAAGGCAGAATCAAATTAAATTTATTTTTTCTTTACCACATTTCTTTAAGCAACTTGCAACCTTATAGATTAGAATATTTTACCTACCATCTTACATACTAAAATACTTTACATACAAAAAAACATTAGAGAACGTCCTACTTACTATCCTATTTACAATGATCAATTATTTTAAATTATAAGAACGAAATCCTTTAATAACTAATTAATCGCTTTCTATGATACTTATTATGCTAATAAATACATTTAAATTAATCGAAAATTCCTGTTTAGTTTCAAAAAGTTCTTTTTCATTGAGTAACATCAATATAAGCATATAATGTCACAATTCTTTTTATATGTTTTTATATATCTAAACTAGCTTCTTTAAATATTGAATTTAATAAAAAAAAGATTGTTTTGAAAATTGTAATGTGTACAAAAATTATTAGAAACTGTTGATATAAATTCATACAACTCATAATTATAAGTTTTATATTATGACTTCAAAAATCACTAGTACATTTATAACTTATCTTAGTTTTACGTTATATATTTTTAAGCTGCAATAATCTTTAATATAATTCATAAACAGAAGCCTTATTTTTCTCTGTTGTCATTAATATTGACAATTTTTATTTTGTTATAATTTACAGCACCAGTTTGAATCTTACAAGCGAGTACAAATTTACATTTCACTTATACGGAAGGACATTACTTAGTTACGTTAGATATCTCCAAATACTATGCATTTATAGGAAAGGTTTCCAATAACAACTTCTTTAATCTACATCAATTTTATTATAATATAGGCAAGTGAACGTATACAAAATTACTTATTAGCAAGCTATTAACTACCAATTTTTAATTCCAAATGTTTATGTTACCAAAAAGTTTTAAGAATCGCCCATTCCTCTAAATTTGTTTGACTTACTTGAACAGTCGCGAAACAAATATAATATATCAGGTATGTGAATAAGTCTTTCCCGCTTTTATTCAAATTTTGAGCCTTTATTGTGAAAAAATGGTTACAAATGAATTATTGAAAGTATTGGCCATCGCTAGCTACAACTTTTTCCCATCTTTCTGGCAACATACGAATCCCGTTGCGAAAAAATTCGACCGGTTTGGCCTCTATCCAGTTATCCACCCATTTTTTGGCTTCCTCGCAGGAATGGAAGTGCTGGTCAGCCAGGCCATGCGTCATCGATTTGAAGAGATGGTAATCAGACGGAGCAACGTCTGGACTATACGGCGGGTGGGGTAGGACTTCCCATTTGAGCGTTTCTAAGTATGTTTTCACCGGCGGTGCAACATGTGGGCGAGCATTGTCATGTTGCAAAATAACTTTGTCGTGCCTGTCGGAGTATTGTGGCCGTTTTTCTCGCAGTGCGCGGCTCAAACGCATCAATTGTCGTCGATAGACCTCGCCTGTGATCCTTTCATTCGGTTTCAGAAGCTCATAGTAAACCACACCTAGCTGGTCCCACCATATACAGAGCATGAGCTTGGCGCCATGAATTTGGCTTGGCCGTCGATGATGATGCATGGCCGGGTAGTCCCCATGATTTTCTTCGCTTCGGATTATCGTAACGTATCCACTTTTCATCGCTAGTCACAATACGATGCAGAAAACCCTTTCTTTTATGTCGCTGAAGCAGCTGTTCGCAAGTGAAAAAACGCCGTTCGACGTCTCTCAGCTTCAGTTCTTTCGGCACCCAATTTCCTTGCTTTTGGATCATTCCCATGGCTTTCATACGCTTGGAAATGGTTGTTCGGTCAACTCCCAATGCTTCAGCAAGTTCTTCTTGCGTTTGACAAGAATCTTCATCTTCTCGATCTTCAAAGATTTGCGGCCGCCCGGAACGCTCCTTGTCTTCCACGTCGAAATCACCGCTTTTGATGCATCGAAACCATCCGCGAACACTTGAATCATCGACACAACCTTCTCCATAAGCCTCCTGAAGCAATCGATGCGTCTCGGCAGCAGATTTCTTCAAATTGAACCAATAAAGTGAAACTTCCCGCAAATGACGTCGACTCGGCTCAAATTTCGACATTTTCACGATATCAAAAATTTATGATGCGAAAAAATTTTAACTAAGGTGTTAGTATGGAATTGTTGACATATGAATAAGCTTTGATTATGACATATGTAACCATTGAATACTCGCACAGTATTGGTGGCGCCATCTCTTACAAGAAACGGGAAAGACTTATTCACACTCCTAATAATTTATTATATAGTGTTAATTACACTATGTGATAGTGTTTAAAATGCGAGTATTGATAATGATCAAAATACAGATAACTGTCCGCGTAATCACCAATAACTTTACTCTTACCAATTTCGAGATTTTAAAAAAATAAGTATAAAAAAAAATTTAGAGGTAAACTTTTTTGCATTCTACAACTTCTTTAAAGCCTTACAGATCTTCTTATATTTTTTCTTTACCTGATATTTTTAGCATTATTTTTTTCTTTCTTGATTTTCTATTGTTTTGTTCTTTCTGTTCATAAATCTTCCAAGTATTCCCAATTTCATATCTCAGATACCTCTAAAATGGTTCATTCTGTATGCTCATCTCTGCAACTATTCATCGCTTTTCTTTCAAATTTCATTAATTTATTTATTTTACTCCAGACGAAATGACTTCTGGCGGCCAAACTAATGCCAGTGGCGCCCAACCCACTACGGACAAACAGAACCAAAATCAGGAACTGCCGCCAAACGCACAGTTCCTACAGCAACAGCTGCAACATCAACTGCAGCAGCAGCAATTACAACAATAATAACAACGGCTGCAGCAGCAGTTGCACGAGCAACAGCAGCTACATCACCGGCAGCTACCGCAGCTCCAACTGCGGTGCGAACAGCTACGGCGGGGAGGGGAAGCAGTAGAATACCGTTATCTAGATCTCCCGATTATGGTGGGCCGATTGCGGCTCCGCCAAGTAGGCCTCCGCTAGAGCACTTACAGGGTCTGCTCCAAACCCTCGCTATTCGCCATAGTGAATTACTCGAGTTTTCCGGACGTAATTAAGAGGCACCGGATGCCTTTCTCCGAGAATGCGAAGACATCTTTGCCACAAATGGCACTGAGCCAACGGACCGGGTCAGGCTGGCCGCCCGCGCGCTGAAGGAGGAAGCAGCTAGATGGTGGACATCGTACCGGAATTTAAGTCTAGGCTGGGCGAAGTTCTCGGAATTACTGAAAACTAAGTTCGATTCCGAAGGATTAAGGATGAAACTCGAAGCCAAGTTGTATGGCCAAGGTGAAAAGGAGGCAGTTGGACTCTTCCTCGAACAACGGTACCTATTGGCCTGGCGAATAATGCCCGAAGCACCAGACGGAGTTGGTCGCTGTTTTACTGAAGCCACCACGCGGATCTTTGCGGAAGCTGTTACACGTTTACTGCGAGAAACTCCTGCGAGACGGTACGCTGCCTCGTGAATACCGCACTAAACGGTAGCACGATGTCCGTCAGCCACGCTTGCATCTTACCGGTGAAGGTGGAGGTTCTATGTGAAGACGTACAGTTCCTCATATGTGAGGACTTAGAGTCCGAGGTCACGTTGGGTCAGACGTGGTTGCAGTAATACACGACCATGGTCAGAATTGTTTATACATCGGCCGCGAGGCCCGACGACGTGTCTACCTGATGAGGTGTTCGGAACCTCAAAACGGATGGGCGGTTCCTCCGGCAGGCTACTTCGACAAGGTTGAGCGTGGTTTTCCCGCGGACGAAGCTCCGATGCCAGCAAAGCTAATGGTAGACCACGCCGCGGTATTATTTCACGAGGGGCCTCTGAGACAGACGCCCCACGCAGTACACGACATCAAGCTAACTGACCCAATACCCTTTCGACAAGCGCCTTACCGTTACTCCGCAATGAAGAAGGCGGCAATCCCGGAGCCGATCCGTGAGATGCTGGCCGATGGGATCCATCGACGTCTCCGTATATCTCGCCTGTAGTTCTCGTACAGAAACGCGACGGAAACCTCAGATCCATAGATTACAGGCGACTAAATGCTGTCACGCAGAACACTACACAGAACCTCCCTATCATCCAGGAAGTAATAAAGGATATCGTTACCACGTGCATTTTTTCAACGCTCGGCCTCAAGAGTGGATACTGGCAGATACCGTTGACAGAGCGCGCCTGCCCCTATACCGCGTTCGTCATCTCGGACCGGGGCCTATACCAGTGGCGTGTAATGAGTTTCGGGTTGAAAAAAGCCCCGGAGTGTTTTAACGGCTTTATCACCCAGGAAGTCCTCTGTGGGTACACAAACAATTTTTTCCTCTCGGACCCGGTAGTTGGTAGACCCGCTTGACGCACGGGACTAGAGGACTTCCCTCCCTTTCCTATCCTGCACTGCCCAGTGACTTGGCCGCACGGCTAGGCGCGCGGGACAGGCGTTCTTTCTCACTCTCTCTCCGCCGTTGTCCGAAGTCTTAGCCGCAAAGCTAGGCGCCCGGGACAGGAATTCTCTCTCTCTCTCTCTCTCCCTCGGCGCTGTCCGAAGTCTTGGCCGCAAAGCTAGGCGCATGGGACAGGTATTCTCTTTCTCTCTCTCTCTCTCTCTCTCTCTCTCTCTCTCTCTCTCTCTCTCTCTCGAGTTAACCTACCACTCGACTAGGCGCGAGGAAGACCTCGCCTTCCTGCCCCCTTTTCTCGCTTCCCTCCCGTATAGAATAAGAATTAACAAGCGTGTATTTGTAAGTCGCACCGTGTGACACATTTTATATGATTACATTTATTGTCTCTGGGTTTCATTTTACTCCCCTACCCGTTTCACTACCTCTAATTGACGATCACTATACTAGGCCACGTCAACATATAAGCTGATTTATGTTTGCGCGAATGTATAATAATTATTAATTTAAATTGTTTATTACTTTTTGGTATATATCTATTTATAATAAATATTATAAATAGTTACATATGTGGTTGTAGGGCTAATGGTGAGCATTACCACGATTTGTTGCCATTTAATAATTAATTAACTGGTATATAATCTTAAAATTCCAACGCACTTTTAGCAGTACCTCTATGGTAGTGTGAAGTTATATAGTTATATATAGTTATAAATACAGTTATATATTAGTATCAATAATTTTTTTTAATAGTCTTGCAGCTTGCTTGTTGTTTTATACGATCACACAGATCGTATAACTTTAAAATATCGCACGAGTTTCAGCCAATCAGCGCGTGCAGTGGTAAACACTCTAACGCGCATACTCGAGTTGGCGATACAGCCTGGCATTTCTGGTCACAAATAGCACGCGTGTAGATACTGTGATTCATTTGTGCATTAACGTAAAAAAGAGCATGAATATTTTTTAAAAATTATTTCACATGCGCGGAAAATTCGTACGTCTCTGCGCTCGCCAATATCAATGCGGAAATCGACCGCTTGCGTGCAGATTCTACCACACAACCTCGCCAGTTCCAAGGTGTTAAGTCGAACGATTCATCAACCGCGACGCATCACGTAAAGGTTCCTCGCGTCACGTTGCTGAATTTCTCTGGAAATAAAAACGACTGGGAGTCATTTAAACATCGTTTCGTACCACTTATTATAAGCAAGCGCGAATACTCCGATGTCGATAAGCTACAGTATCTGCTTAGTACAGTTGAAGGGAAAGCGGCAGCCCGACTTCGCGGCATAGAAATAACTGACGCAAACTTCAAGGCCGCTTGGGATAAATTAACTAAACGTTACGATAATACTCGTAAGCGTCTCGCGAAGTATCTTGAATCTTTGATACATCTACCGACTGTTCGGTTACCATACGTATCAGAATTAGAAATTTTAATTGATGTCGTCGCAGTACGAGGACTCGAAACACTCGGTTGTCCCATTGCATCATACTATAATTTGTTTGTTCATTGTATCGTTAAAAAATTAGATGCGCATACACGCGAAACATGGGAAATCTCGCAGAAGGAAATACAAGATTTCTACACTTACTCTGACTTCATGTCGTTTTTGGACCGTCGCCTGCGATCACTCGATCGAGCGCATGGTAAAGAGGAAAACCGTTCACCTCGCATTTCTCACACTAAACAGTCTGGCTTAAAACCAAGAAGGTTTGAATCAATCGCAGCTAACATAGCCGGTACAGCGGAGACCAGCTCTCCGGCGATAATGCGTAATTTCGCATGTTATGTCTGCCAAGGGAATCACTCTTGTAATGTTTACTCTTGTAATAAATTTAGGAGCATGACTCCACATGAGCACTTATCCTTTTGCAAAAAGACTAGTGAATGCATAAAATGTCTAAGCAAATCACGCGCAGCTAATAACTGCAATTCATTGCACCATCGTCTTATGTGTAAGCAGAAACATCACACAAAAATGCATTTAGAAAGCAAATCGTTGGATTCAACAGCTCCTTTCTCTGTCGCTCCTCCCAGTGATGCCACTTCGAGCGATAAATCTCCAGTCGCATCTGATTCATCGGCGTCCTGTAGTGCATACATGTACGATATTGCTTACTACAGCTCGAATAATCGTGTGCGAAAAATTTGGAAAGTCTCTTACAACGCTTGCGTTAATCGATCCAGGTACTCAAAGCTCGTTTGTCTCTGAATGATTAACAACACAGCTAACCATAGACCGACGCTCGGTGTCCGTCGCCATTCGAGACGTCGGCGGGCAGGCTACTGCAAAGGCGCGAAGCGAAATCACTGTCATACATAAATCACGTATAGATCACAACTTCAAGTGTCACTGCTCTCGTCCTGCCAGAATTTTCTTGCATGTTTCCGGCAACTAAACTGTGGATAAAAAAATTGTCGCATTTAGCCGAACTACAATTAGCAGACCCCGAGTACCACGCTCCAGCAAAAATTGACCTGATCTTAGGAGCAGACCGTTACGCTACCAGCATCCCGGCAATTTGCCCAATTCACCTCGCTATCCCAGCGATATTTCGGAGCTGCCCGGTCGTTGCACGTTCACCCCCGTACTACGAGAAAAAGCGGAGAAGGAACGCAGGAAGTAATCGAATAGAAAAAGATAGATCGAGAAAGAGAGAGAAGGAAGAAAGGAAGGAAGGAAGAAAAAGAGAAGTAACCCGGATAGAAGTTCGGCACAAGAGGAAACGACAGCGGAGCTCCATCCCGGAAAATACCGTTATGTATTTATTATAATTGAAAGAGTGCGCGTCCCCGCGACTAAACACGCCATAATTGTACGGTCGCTCCGCGTGAGTTAGATTGTACGGGTCACGTCTTTTCACCCGTTCCACTTTCTGCCGCTGATATTTCCCGGCACCGCAGAATCCGCTCCCAAATTAGTATGTAGTCTCCGCGAGCGATAATAATTTATATAGGTTATTGTTATCATCAGTGTTGTGAAATTAGGCCGTAGATTTGCTGTGAGGCGAGAGCGAATGAATAAATGTTTGTTAATTTACAAGTTTGCATCGTGTTCATTTTCCCGAATCCCGTTCCCGTATTTGCTCATTCCAGGTCCAGCGCAGCCGGCAGGTTGCTAGTGAATAACACGTAAATACTCGGTAACCTGTGTGTAAGTACAAGGTTACAAATGGCTACCATACAGTGTGGCCCGCGGGTATAAATGGTATGTCGCGGCAAGACCGACTTACTTACAGACCGACTTAAATCGCCCCGCGCAACCGCGCTAAAATACACGCGGATAACGTACGAATGCAAAATACCATCCCATGCAGTTTTTTCTCCTCGTGTGAGTTTAGGTGTCCTGACCAGTGAAAAGTAGAAATAGAAGGAAAATATTAAAATCGCAAAATGCATGCGTAGGTGGCAAGAAGTACAAAGCGCGGCCATGTTAAGGAGCTGCGCACGAGAATGCGCAGTAGCATCACTACGCACAGCAGACAGTAGATACATGTAGGAATTTGCCCCCCCCCCCCTCGCACAAATAGATGCTTCCTTCTGTTGTTTTTTTAATGTTATTTAACGTCGCTCTATTTGTGCTTCCAAATATTGGTGCTAATCAGCAACGGAGGTCTACGATGTGTTTGTAAACAAAGCACATGTAAATTATTACAGCGGTGCTTCTGTCAATCGGCCGAGACCGGGATTTGAACTCGGATTACCAAGTTACTAGCCCTTCGCTCTAGCAATCGAGCCATCGTAGGCCTCGACTTCCTTCTGTTAATAATGCGTTTATGAAAAATCGTATAATTAATTGAACACTGATTAGCCCCATTGTGTCCACGCATTACCGTTATGTTATATATGTTTGTTATCATTATACATGTTATTATCACTATATATAAAATTTTTCATCATATAAATAGTTTGTATATGTACATATGTATATTGTTTTTATTATTATAAATGTTCATAGACTTACTTATATTTCAAATTAATAAATATTTTTTTATTGGTCTTACAGTCTAATCAATTCAATCTAAAAATAAAAAATTAAATTAAAAATAAAAAAACAAAAATAAAATAAAAATTTAAAATAAAAATTAAATTAAAATTAAATTAGTACTATTAAAGATTATTATATATTAATTATGGTAGTACTATTAAAGATTATTATATATTAATTATGGTAGTACTATTAAAGATTATTATATATTAATTATGGTAGTACTATTAAAGATTATTGTTCAAAATGGATAAAAATGTAAAAGTTGTAATTCTTAGAAAAAAGCTTACATTCCTTATTAGATGCAAGAAATCAAATATATTTCCGGTACACATTAATAATAGATTTCATGATGAATATTTTTTGCAGGTTTATAGTAATAGTGTTTGTTATGATCTAAAGAAGAATATTTTCTTTTTCAAAAATAAGTTACTTAATTTAGAAATTAGAGATTTACATATTCAAATTCATTCCTTAAATAGGTATTTATTAAAGATTAAATATTATTTATATCAAAATACAGAAAGAAATGAATTACATGAATTTTTTCTTGGTCAAAACAAACATTTAATTAAGACAAAATATATCAGGTATGTGAATAATATGTCTTTCCCGTTTTTTTTCAAATTTTGAGCCTTTATTGTGAAAAAATGGTTACAAATGAATTATTGAAAGTATTGGCCATCGCTAGCTACAACTTTTTCCCATCTTTCTGGCAACATACGAATCCCGTTGCGAAAAAATTCGACCGGTTTGGCCTCTATCCAGTCATCCACCCATTTTTTGGCTTCCTCGTAGGAATGGAAGTGCTGGTCAGCCAGGCCATGCGTCATCGATCTGAAGAGATGGTAATCAGACGGAGCAACGTCTGGACTATACGGCGGGTGGGGTAGGACTTCCCATTTGAGCGTTTCTAAGTATGTTTTCACCGGCGGTGCAACATGTGGGCGAGCATTGTCATGTTGCAAAATAACTTTGTCGTGCCTGTCGGAGTATTGTGGCCGTTTTTCTCGCAATGCGCGGCTCAAACGCATCAATTGTCGTCGATAGACCTCGCCTGTGATCCTTTCATTCGGTTTCAGAAGCTCATAGTAAACCACACCTAGCTGGTCCCACCATATACATAGCATGAGCTTGGCGCCATGAATATTTGGCTTGGCCGTCGATGATGATGCATGGCCGGGTAGTCCCCATGATTTTCTTCGCTTCGGATTATCGTAACGTATCCACTTTTCATCGCTAGTCACGATACGATGCAGAAAACCCTTTCTTTTATGTCGCTGAAGCAGCTGTTCGCAAGTGAAAAAACGCCGTTCGATGTCTCTCAGCTTCAGTTCGTACGGCACCCAATTTCCTTGCTTTTGGATCATTCCCATGGCTTTCAAACGCTTGGAAATGGTTGTTCGGTCAACTCCCAATGCTTCAGCAAGCAGCGGCAGCAGATTTCTTCAAATTGAACCAATAAAGTGAAACTTCCCGCAAATGACGTTGACTCGGCTCAAATTTCGACATTTTCACGATATCAAAAATTTATGATGCGAAAAAATTTTAACTAATGTGTTAGTATGGAATTGTTGACATATGAATAAGCTTTGATTATGACATATGTAACCATTGAATACTCGCACAGTATTGGTGGCGCCATCTCTTACAAAAAACGGGAAAGACTTATTCACACTCCTAATATTAATAGATAAACATTAAAAAGGAAATTTGAATTTTTAAGAAATAAAAACAATTTCAAAGCTATCAGATTAACAATGCAAACAATAAAAATAAAAAAAAAAAAACAGTCCCTGATGAGGAGCCGTAGCGAACTCGAAACGTAGTACAAGTCTTCAATTAGGTAAGGGTATTGGGGACAGTCAGACTGCACATTACTAACAAAGAATTTTTTCAGCTAATATTTTATTTTCAGATTAGTCTATAAGGGTGAATGCAAACAAGGACAGTCTGACTGTCATTATAATTTTAATTTAATTTTTATTTTAAATTTTTATTTATAATTTTTATTTTATTTTGTTTTTTAATTTTTATTTATAATTTTTATTTTATTTTTATATTATTTTTATTTTTATTTTTGATTTTTATTTTTAGATTGAATTGATTGGACTGTAAGACCAATAATTTAGGTATCTATTTAATAATAACATTCTACTAATAATATAATTTCAACATATTATTTTCATGAAATTTTATATATCTGTATTTTTTAAAAGAAAATTCTTCTGAATGATGTACTTGTGTCCTTTTCCCCTTGTCGTCCAGCTCATTAGCTTTTATAAGTTAGTGGCCAAAACCCTATTGTATTTTCTCGAGCCATCCACCCACGTTAAAAGCAGTCTGAAAAGCATCGTACCTTTCGCACATTAGCTGTGATCAGCTGAACAGCAGCAACTGACAGCTGCTATACAGGTATACATTGAAGGTTTTTAAGTGAGTAATAAAAAGGGAAACGATTGCACATTTTTCAATTCTAAGACGTGTATGTCGTTCAGGAGAAGAACTGGCATCAGGGAAGCACAAAGCAAAAATATGACAATAATTTATAATTATCAATAGGAAAAACCTGTTAGTAAAAAAAAGGCCATCGACGAGTAATATGTATATTTGGCTGCCTAATTGGCTGCCTAAGGGCAGGACAATGATCATTCCGACAAGCAGAATCCATAAATGTTACATTTATTTGTTTTTATATGTGATAAACGTGTTATAAGTGCCTGTTTGTATGTGCATTATGCAAGCTATCCCTGTGCAATTCAACAATACCGAGCATAAGTTCCAGCGAGTACACGTCTTTTCGACCTAATATTCATTGAATATTTATTTGAATAAAATAATATTTATTGAAATTATATGTATTGAAATCCAGTGAAAGTGCCAGTGACTATAACATACATAAAAAGTTAATACCTGTCTGCTACACAAGGCAGTACACGTATAACCTACATGTCAAGTGTAGTGCATATAGGTACGAAATTAAAAACATCAAAAGTGTGGGAATAAAATCGAATTTTCTGGCCCAGAAAGTGTAGTAGACTCGTATGAAGCATAGCAATTGTGGTGATTAAATTGGGAATTATTTATAAATAATTACCAATTTTGGCAAAAATACTTTAAGAGTATTTTATACCATGTCGGTGTTTTATAGTGTGCTACCAGATTGAACTGGTTCTAAATACCGTTCTTGTTACTGGAACATATTTTTATAATACATATTATAATAAAGGCAAAAAGGAACTGAAAATCAATAGATAGTTGATAAATTATTAACAATTGCACAGCATGGGATCAGCATAGCTGTCATGAACAAAACATGCATGTATTAAAATACATTTTATTATAAGGTAAGATTAAAATAGAGGTGATGATAAAAATTTGTTAAGAGCATCAGGCAATGATAACATCAATAAATTTACAATAAATAAGAATAATAAATAAGGGAATAAACAAATCTTTGACCATCATAACTTGGATATTGAATTTTTTTTGTACAAAACTGAAACGACAGCAATAACAATAGACGGTAAGCTATTTATAGAATTTCTCTCTGCAAATAAAATAGTTAAATAGTTAAATCAATAAACAATATTGGAAGTGATAGGTGACTCATGCGGTAAGCCTGCATATATATATATTGATGCTAATGAAAATAAGATACGTTTGCACAAAATTGAAAAATTCTAACAGTATGAGGTCATTGAAGAGATACATGGAAAATGTAAAATTAGGATAACAACCATTTAACAATAAAAATAATATAAATAAATTTGCTATTAATAAACAAAGTTTTTAGGCAATATATAAAAAAAAAATCAATCAAACTTCCAAGTTCTTTCCTTCTGCTAACGAGGAACACTACAGATTGTTCAGCGTAGTAGCTAAGCTACAATTATGAAATAAATAGTTAACAGATAATAAATAATAAATAAATTAATAATTAATAATAAATAACCAGCACCAAGATATAAAGGCAAGGAAATTATTGAAGCATGAACATCAGGTAACGTAAAAGCAATAACGACTAGATAAAATATAAACAAGCTAAATAATTAATAATAATAAATTAATAAATAAATAAATAACATGCAAATAAAGAAAAAGAAGACAATAGAGTTCACATTTAAAATAATCAGTCAAAAAGGCCAAAGAGGACATGAAACTCATTTATTTAATAACAAAAAATTAATAAATGATAATTGTTTTAAATAAATAATTTTTTTTGCAAAATTGCGAAATTTTCTCTGACTGTAGAAACCCGAAAATTATTTTAACTTCAACGTTTTTTTGAAAATTTTTCTAATAGTTTTTTCCTCTTCCTATCGCTTCAATTCACGAAAAATAATTATTTTCTTTCATCAGCAATAAAAAATTAACGACTTTTACAATTCCTCACTATAATAGTATCTGCATAATAAATATAATAACATCATTAATTAATAAATACCAACAAGTAATTTATAATAATAATCAATAGAAGAAAAAAAGAGAGAGAAGTAAACACTTACCTGACACAACAATAATTTTAGGATTTGGTTCAAAAACAGAAATACAAAAGTAAATACAATAAAGTAAGTTTGAAATGAAGGAGTAAAGATTAACAATACAATATTTTAATAGAATAAGCTAACAATTTAAGAAATTTTTATCTTTAATTTAATAAGCTAACTACTATATATAAATAAAAAAGACTGATTATTATAAGCGAAAATAAGTCTAAATATATGTAGATATTTTTAACGAACATATAAATTTTAAAATAGACGTGTATATTAGCGAATACAACAATAATTTATAAAAATAAGATTTTAATCTATGATTATATAATAAATTATATATCAACTAGATATATATAAATATTTAAAAAATACCTAATTAATATATAAAAAGAAATTTTTTTTTATCAGTGCCATATATACCTGAGTAAGATGTGAGCAAAGTCATCGACAAGTCAGACACTAGCCAACGAAGAAACAAGATTAAATAGTCTCTTCATAGAAATGCCGCCATAAAAACTAACACAAGAAGCGAGACAATATAAAATCAACATTAAAGATAACATTGAGGCTCTTCGAGACAGACTCGCCAGATTTGAGGTACGAAGACGTTTTGGAAAGAGCGCTGCTGAGTGGAATGAAATGAACGATGAGATTCATCCGGATATTTCGGCAATATTAGAAGTATTAAACTCCATGTAGCTGAACTCGGCAGAGGAGATAAAAGTTAATAAAGCAACAGCTGTTGATATAGATACACGGAATGCGGCCACTCAGTAGAGCTCCCAACTTCAAACAAGCACAACAACACCATGGGGTGTTCCCATCAACACCCCAGTTGGAGGTTATAATATCCGCCCATGGCAATCAACACCGGCCCATAGTACAAACGTGCACGGCGCAGAGGCAATGCCTGCACCTATGGTAAATCCCTGATATAATCTACCGGGATCATGGAACAATCCCCATAACGTATGGATGACACAGTATACTGCAAACATACAGTACTTGCAGCAGAAGCCAACTACCGTGCAAGCAGAAGGTCCAGCAACACCACCACCACCCCCGTCAAATGAAATCCCACATCCACAGAGCTGACAACAGAGCAGGTCATATGATAGCAAGTATCACAAAGAGACAACAGGACAGCTGTTAAGACAGTGGAATGTCAAGTATTCCGGAACGCCCCAAGAGAATGTGGAGGAATTTACATAGAGGTTAGAAGAGACCTGCGAGTGTCTCAACATCCCGGCAGAAGGCATATTAAATTGATACCAGGTATCTTATACGGGTCTGCTTGCACATGGGCGAGACCAATCTACAAGGGGTGCCACACTTTAGAGCATCTGAACACCTACGTCAATACTGACGTCCAGAAAACTAGTTGACACGAGCCCCGTGCCAACACAGCGACGTAGAAACGGCAGTCACAGCCCTACATCGAGATGCACACGGGAAGAAAAACGATATAAGGCAGAAAACACGCGAAATCGAAGTCAAATCTCACCCAAATATCAGTGAGAAACACCTCCTCGGCCTCGATCAAGACCAGCAGATCAACCTCGGTAAAGGCCCAGGAGCCCATCCTCACGGAATAGGACCTATACCACCACCAGACACTCTCCCGATTACGAACCAGGACAGGACGCGTCGCGAGAAACGACGATCTCGCGATGAACGAGGATATTCAGTACAAGATAATCGACCGTACTGGACATGCAATAGACCAGCCCATTGGCCGGATAGATGCCCCGAAAGAAAACGCATCTTTTGCTATAACTATGGCGAAGATGGAGTTATAACGGTCAACTATTCACGTTGCGAACCAAATAGGAAAAACCCCGGGAAACGCCTAAGGGTAATGGTTAACGGAATCAACCCCATTACCTCATACAATGAGACTCCCCGAACGATCAACGAAACAACGAACACAAAATACGCGACAATAGTAGCCACGGATGTTACTGGATCCCGAAACACAGCCCCAATACAGGAAGACGAAAATTGATTTTTCCTGAATATCGAACTATCGGGCAAGATATTCCCGGCGCTGATAGACCCCGGGGCGCGCAAGTCCTACATCAGACCGCGACCAGCACGCATTGTAAAAACAGCAATCATACCGGTAGTGTTCTTCATACAGCTGCCAGATGGCCAGATCTGCTCCAATGATGGATAAGTAGACCTCCTTTTAAAAATAGACGAGCAGCAGATTACAGCGCGCTTCAGAGTGTCAACATCCCTGACGTACGATATCATCCTCGGGATGGATATTTTAATTCAACTACAGATGACGATTAATTTTTCTAAGGCGACCTAGCAGACGCCTAGAAACATAGTATGAGACTTTGTAATGCGCTCGAACAATGACGTCCAAGCCATCACTGCCTTGGCAGCAGTAAATCGAGTTGCAACATTGGAGCAGGTACAGAGACGACAGCTGAACCAGCTGCTGGAGCAGCTATTACCAAAACAAACAGGGGCTTTAAGGTTCACAGATGCCCCACACTACATAGATGTAGAAGGCCTTCGACCCATAAAATAGCGCCTCTGCCGCATGCCGGATAAACTACTAAAGCAGGTCCACGCAGAAGTTGACAGACGTCTCGCCAAAGGAATCATCGAACCTTCGGAGACTTCGTGGAGCAGTTGTTCGGTGATCGTGTCGAAGAAGGACGGCAAGATCAGGTTCTGTATTGAATACAGGGCAGTCCTATTGGATAATCTGCATGACGCTCATTATCTTTCTAAGATAGATTTGAGCCAGACATATCATC
Source organism: Sycobia sp. Sy_11 (assembly GCA_018907035.1). NCBI lineage: Eukaryota > Metazoa > Arthropoda > Insecta > Hymenoptera > Epichrysomallidae > Sycobia > Sycobia sp. Sy_11. The sequence continues at coordinate 529,128 of JACCIC010000153.1, read as the reverse complement.
AGATTCTCCTAGACGACGATAGCAAGGAAATAACTGCCTTTGCAGTCCCGCAAAAAGAGCTATTTCAGTACACCCGAATTCGATATAGGCTGACTAACGCCCCTGCCAGTTTCTAGCACGGCATGGATGTTGTGTTCGTATCGCAATGGCATCCGAGCATCTTTGTTTATATGGACGATATTATTTTCGGCACTGATACGTTCGAGCAGCATACTCAGCAACTAGAAGCGGTACTAGCCCGCCTGAACCAGGTTGGGCTCCAAATTAAAAAAGAGAAGTCTGAGTTTTGCTGCCCGGAGATACGTTACCTGGTTTATGTAGTAGACAAAGACGAATTGCGTATGGATCCCGACAAGCTTAAGACCGTCACGAAATAGCCAGTTCCGACGAACATAAAGCAACTGAGAACTTTTTTCGTCTTGGTAGGGTGGTATGCCCGCTTCATAAAATTATTAGAGGACGTAAAAGCACCACTCAGTAAGCTCCTACGAAAAAAACGTGAGATGGCACTGGGACAAACCCTAGGAAGACGCATTTAACCCACAGCGTATCTTGTTAACGCAAACATCCGTGTTTGCGCGCCTCATACAGAATAAGCCCTGCATACTCCAATTCGATGCCAGCAACTACGCCCTCGGTGCCGTGCTTAGTCAATACACGGACAACGAAGAGTACCTTATCGCTTATGTGAGCAGGGCATTGACTAAGGCGGTGACACTACACAGTTACCGAGAAAGAATGTCTTGCAGTACTCTGGGCAGTAGAGATGTTTAGAGGCTATCTGTTGGGAGAAGAGTTCACGGTGATCACAGATCACAGTAGCCTAAAATGGCCACATACGCTAAAAAACCTCAAGGGCAAATTAGCAAGATGGGCCACAGCATGCAGCGCTGTGCTGCAAGTCTATAACATGTTGATCATTCACAGAAAAGGCGCACTACACAAAGTTCCAGACGCGCTCTCACGTCCACCTACCACTGACAAATCACCAACAGCTACCATCACCGCTATGGAGCGAGACTGTTAGTATGAAAAGAAAATGAAAGAGATACAAGAATGCTCAGAAAAACATCTAGACTGGTGCATTAGAAAAGACATTCTCTTAAAACACCACCCGAATGTCTACTCGGATGTCCTATGTCCTGAAGAAGACAAGTGGAATCCCCATCTCTTCCAAGGACCGGGAACGGATCATGTTCGAATGTCATAACACCCCGATATCCGAATATCGATATACAATCCGATATCCCGTGGCTGAATTTTGCGTCGCCGTTTGCAGGGCCATAGACCCGTGAAGGCTGGCGGCGGGGCTAGTAGTTTGCGTTGTCGCAAAAGGAAAGAAGAAACTTTTCTTGCTTTTCAATCCCCAATAGTCATCGTGGCAAGGGGTCGATATTGCTGGGCGCGAAATGGGTCCTGGGGACTCTTTACCGGCACAGGCACCTTCTTCATAGGGACCATGGCTTTCTTTATATATTGTCCGGATTATTACTTTATCGTACCCATCCTTGTCTTCGTTTGTCGCATGTGTCACGCTTGCTTCGCCTGCCGGACTTCTGTGTCCCGACGGACCGCATAAATGCACATCGATCACCATGGTACAGGCGTACGTCGCCATCCTCCGGGGTACTGACATAAATGATGGGTACTGGGCTTCCGACTTTTGTTGGTCGTTTGTTTTCTTTCTTCCTATGGAATTTTGGGTCTGGTCGGTATGGTAAGGGGCTGATAGATCGTATTTGACGCCCCGATCTTACGGTATGGCGTCCTCTGGGGTTCTGTGGACTACTATCCGTCTGCGAGACGCCTCGAGTGGTCCCGTTCTATGCGACGTATCGCTGTCGGACTTATACCCCACCGCGATCGTATCGCCCAAATCCTGGTACCTTCCGGAAAATGGATTATATATCCAATCAGTTGCTTTCTGTTTTCTAGTTTTCTGTCTTTGCGAACTATGGCCTTCAGTTTGTTCGTTTTCATCCCCTTCTTTCGGTGTTGATGTTGCTGTGTTTTCCATAACCAATCACTGTACGAATACCGTACAGCACAACAATTATTTTTTTAGACGACGTTTTTGTTTCAATGAGCAATCAGCGTGTGATCGCATTCCAGTCTCGGTTGAACATCCGAGCAAAATAGAGATAAAGCCATTTGTGCAGCGGCATCAAGAAAAAAAATATACATGGCGCGTATGATTTTTTTTTGTCACAGATAGAAGCCCTGAAAATTTATAAATGGCGCTTATAATTTTTTTTGTAATTAGAATAAGAATCCTTAGTATTATATAGAAGCATTCTCCAGCGGCGACGACCCTCGGAGACCCCCGACAGCCGTATATAAATTTAAGTTTATTTTCTTTTTACTAGGCGAAGCCAATAAAGTTTTTTTTTCTATTTCGAGCTATTCCCATCCCGAATAATCCTTACCATACCCATGTTCCAATATCCATCCCCAACAAGAACTTTACCGTACGACCCGGCGCAGTTACACTCCAACTAGCGAATGTAATAAATGTTTGTTAGATTTATAAGTTTGCATCGTGTTCATTTTCCCCAATCCCGTTCCAGTATTCGCTCGTTCCAAGTCCAATGCAGCCGGCACGCTGCTAGTGAATAACACGTAAGTATTAGGCCACCTGTGCATATATATATATATATATATATATATATATATATATATATATTTATATATATATGGCTACTATACTCCATAGGAACATATTTGAAATTTCTCTTTCTCGACTGTCGGGACAGCGTTGCCGTTTCTGCCTTTTCCGCATTCTCTCTCTCTGTCTCTCTCTCAATATATCTTTACGGATATATTTCCTGAATTCTCGAATTTCCATTCCCCCGGTTTTGGGGAGAGCACGAGTCGGCCCGCCGTACACTCTGGCCAAAAAATTTTTTTCTGAATCGTCGTTGGACGCGACACCCGTCTTGAATGAATGGTTGGGGATTGAAAAGATCACAATCAACCATCACGCTGAGTTATATCGTACAAGCGTGATCTTCGGTAGTCTTAAATTTACTTCCTTGTTTTCTCCTTATTGTTGCTTGAAGTAGTATAGGTGGACGCTGAGTATCAGCTAGTAGTAATTCTTCCTTCTTCTAATTCTATATGTATTAATTTGTCTAATAAATTCTAAATGTTAGGCGCCAATTTATAATTTAATTAACGCATAGTCTTACAAAATAATCTTACAAAAACTTGGAAAAAAATATTTGCTAATAACTAGCAAATATTGATTGTAATTGGAACCTATTATAAAAGACACGTAATTACATAAATATTTTTTCACATCGATACAATGAATCGCATATTTAGCAAGGTTTGTGTATTGTAATTTGCGTAACTTATTAATATTACCTCAGTATTTAAATAATAGTTACATTGTCTTACTATTCATTAGTATTATCCTAAAATTTCAATTGAGTCCATCTCTTCTTTAATGTTCTCGGCGTTAACCCCTTCAAATAAAAGTATTTGATCACAGCACGATTTTCCAGCTTTCCATTTTTACGAAAAACACAGAGGCGTCTTGTTCAGCCTACTTTCAAACCTAAACTAACATGGTGATGGGACTGAAAATATAGCTACCAGCTATATAAGGATGGTACTATAGAACACCACCTCAAGGTAGACCTAGTGGCGCCATCTCTTGGTCAGGCCGGAAACTTATCAATCCACCCTCGTATTAGCGTGAACGACTTTTCTGCCCTTTTTGTACTGGATTTTGATATTATTTTTACCGATGATTTCTAATATCTGAAATGGGCCGCAATATTGATTGGATAACTTCGCGGGTTTTGGGCTATTTAGTAAGAAAACATAATTGCCTGCTATTAACTTTTTTCTCTTTCGCGTGTCGGTCGTACAGTTTTTTAGATTTTTCTTTAGACTTGATAAGGTTATTGTATACTAGTTCCTTTATTCCAGTTAACCTAACCACTAATTCCTTTACGTACCCCTGGTAGGTTGGCACTAGTGGGTCGTTGGAGGGAAGTCTTGCTAATTTACCGAAAACCATCTCAAACGGTGTATGCTTCGTACTTTCTTGTACGCACGTATTGTAATTCAGAATTGCTATTTCTATCCATTCATCCCACTCAGAATCTTTTACTGTGTATTGTTTAAGAAACTCTCCTAATGCGTGGTGAGATGTAAGGATGTAAGGACCCATTAGATTGAGGGTGGAAAGCTATTGTCCTAACCTTTTTCATCCTAAATTTCTTTGTTACTCTTTGCATAAGTTTACTTAAAAAATTTCTACCTTGGTCTGTAAGTATTACTTTCGCAGCCCCAAAAATGCAGATGAATTTCTTTATAAATGCGTCGGAAATCGTTGACGCTAATGCGTTGGGCAGTGGAACGGATATGCAATACTTGGATAGTTGGTCTAGCATCATTAAGATGTACTCATTTCCGATTCTGGTTTTTGATAAGGGACCCATTTTGTCGAGGACTATTTTCTCAAATGTACTACCAGATGTGTCTGTAATAATCATAGGTTGTTTCGTTTCCACCCTCATGAGTTTCTTCAGTTGACAATCTATACATTGATGGATGCGTCTTTGAATGTCCGCTTTTAAATTTTCCCAGTAGCAATCTTGTCTAATCCGATTATATGTTTTGGATATACCTCTGTGACTACTGATAAGTGAATTACGAGTATCATCGTAAAATATTTAATCTCGGCGATCAGATGGGACAAATTTCAACGTCCCTTTACAAATCATTAATTTAAAGCAATATCTTTAAATTCATCTTAAAAAATACTCATGACATCTCACCTTTCCAATCCTTGAATATTCGGCGAGTGAGCAATACTGAATTCCTCGATTTTTCTTTCTAAACTGAATACTTTTAGTTCTTTACATTCTTTCTGTATGTTTTCCTTTATCTTTGACAATGACACGGGTTGATCACTCTTAATACTTAAAGCGATTAAAAATATCCGGTTGCTCCGTTTCTACGGGCTTATCTTAGCCTCTTCTACGTATTGCAGCTCCGGAACCTTATTTATTTCGGCAAGTTTCCGCGCCACCACGTCGCAAGGTTCACCTTTGCTATTAATAAAAAACACGATATGATCATTGTGAAATAGAATCAATTCCTTGGTTTCTACAAGTTTATTTTGGTTTTCTCTCAAATCCGTTCTCTTGTTATCATCGCTCCTATCTTTAGCACAAACTTTTCTACTTTCACTGTCACGATCTGAACATCTATTTGGATCTATCTTGTATCGAGCTTCTGCTGTTAGGAGTATTTATATCGCTACTACTTTGATCGGTATTACTTTTGGATGTCGGAGTAACTTAGTTTTTAGGTTTTCTACTTTTTATTTAGGTTTATACTACGGAGAATATGAGAATTCATTATCTGATTCTTATAGACTCGCTGCTTGTCTGTGATACATTGCTTTTTTGGACGGACGCTGCCTCATTATTTTTCAGTCTATTTATTTTAGTATGTTGCGGGTTGTTCTGATTTTTCTGCGCATTTACTAAGATATGTTCGAGCATTATTAGTTTCTATCTGTTGCAGATCTGGGGTATCTATTTCTCCTTGTGAAGAAATAGAAGAATCAACTAGGTCATTATGTTTCTTTGCTTTCTTTGTCAATTTGTTCCGTAGTTTTAGGTCGTTGCGAACGATCTTCGATTATTTCTGTACCTTTTCCAGTATGGGCATCATCATTTTTCTTTATGTTTTTGACTTTCAATCTTCTCCGCCATTTCCTATTTTTCTTTGAAATTTTTGTATTTAAATCGGGGGTATCTACCCTCATTTTTGAAAAACTAGCACCGTTTCTTTCCTTTTTATCCGAAATTGAAAAATCTTGAACATCCTCCGAAAACTTTAAAATATGTCGCTTCTGATAACGACTATTCTCTTCTCAAGATAACAGCTATTCTCTTCTCAGGGTTGGAAAATTGTCCAGTCCTTCTAACTTGCCGTTCTTTCTATACTCTTTAGCTTCGCGCAAATTTAGATTTTCAGGGCTTGCCGCTGGTTTATCGAGACTAAGTTCTTTTTTCTTTTGCCCTCGGGTGATTGAGTTTATATTCTCGACAGGGTTACGAGATAATGCGTCGGCATACACGTTCGTCTTCCACGGATTATAAACGACTTTATAATCATATTCTGAAAGTTTAAACCTGCACTTTATTATCCGTGTATTCAAATCCGCTGTTTTAAACCACGCAAGCGGTTGGTAATCAGTCACGAGGGTGAATGTACGGCCGAATACGTACGGCCTAAAAGTTTACACTGAATCAAGCATAGCGAGTGCTTCTTTCTCGTATATCTCGTAGCGTAGCTCGGGTCCGCGCAGAACGTGTGACGTATAGGCGATTTGTTTATCTTTACCGAGCTTTCTTGCGATAAAATGCTACCAATAGCATAACCCGATGCGTGTGTCATGATTATAAATGGTTGATCCATATTGGGAAATCCCAAAGCGGGTGCTGTGCATAAAGCCCTTTTTAGGCATAGGAACGCATTTTTCGCGTTTTCTCATCAGACAAATGGTTCGTTACTTTGCAGAAGTTTTTTCTACTTTTCATTGTAGAATCTTGCACTTTTCCGGTTCCACTTTCCAGTTTGCTTTGCGTAATCTTTCCATAACTTCATTGAACAATATTTTGTGCTCTTGTAAGCTTTTGGCATGGATTACTATGTCTTCTATATAGACCAATACGCCCTTGCCAATAAGTCTCTCGAGCGTAAAGTTCATCGCGCGCTGATATTCCACGCCTGCGTTTTTCCAACCGAAGGGTATTCGTACAAATTCGAAATGCCCGTCGGGTGTGGAAAAAGCAGTCTTATGCATGTATTCTGGACTGATTGGTATTTAATGAAATACGGATACACAATCCATCAATAAGATATCGGTACAGATTTTAAAATAAATAACGATTAATATAGAGCATTTACTTTCAAAAATATTTTATGATTTTCAAATCCATTAAAACCACCAAAAAGTTTCTCATTAAATCATCCATATAGGTAAAAAAAAACGAGTCATCTATGTGGGATCGGTGAGTATTTTAAGGTGATATCAACTATTTGGCTCTTTACTATATACCAGGACAAAAATATGATTAATAAGTAATAATTAAAACAAATAATTATAACTAATGCCTAAGTAATACCTGTAGTTATTGACATCATCTTCATCATCATTGTTTTGCCCAATTGGATTTCTGAAACTATTTCTGGAGTGTCGATCATCTTCAAACCTGCAAAACATTTAGTAAGTATTAGAGTTATTTATGAGTAAAAGTAATATATTGAGATATGTATGAAATATATAATCAGATATAATCGTGAATTATCATATCAGTCTGCCACCTATATTATTATAAACACATTGCGCGTACTAATATGTGTGTGTATGTATATTTTAAAAACAAATTGATAGAATAATTATTGATATAATAATTATGACAACCTGACAGTCCATATTCATAATTACCATATTATTATACTCCACATTCGCATAATTAACCTCATGTAAAATTTTAAAGTTACTCGACTGTATGAATTATTAATATCTTATTAAGTTGCAAATGCAAATACATACCTTTTTATTATAATAAAATTGAAAACATAATTTCTCATATCCATCTTCATACAATCTTCAATCCGTACCGGAGGTGCACATATATACAAACTTAATTATAACTATATTAGAATTTATAAATAAATAAATAAATATATATATAATATATTTTTATACCGCTAATATAAAATGTAATATATAAATTTATCGATGTTTCCGTAAACGCATATATACGTTATAACACGTGCTATTGCATTAATGCGCAGTATTATAAATATGCATTCATCAATAAAATATATATAAATTATCTATATTTTAATATATGAACACACACTGCCATCTGAAGTTTTCGGCCTGACCAAGAACAACAACGTTTTTAAGAATGTTCTTTCTATTTCTCAACAGAATCTCCTCCAAGGCTGTTACATTTCTCATTGGTGTTCTAGTCTAGTAATGCCATCTCTATAGAGTGATTCGTCAAGCTCTTCAAAATACCCATTTACAGCTTCGATTACTTCTTCATTGCCCGCAAATCTCTTACCGCCAAGCCATTTTTTGAGGTTAAGAATCAGATAATAGTCATTCGAGGCTAGGTCTGGAGAGTAGGGAGGGTACGGCATCAGTTCAAACTTCAGATCGTTAATTTTAGCCATCGCAACGATTAACGTGTGCGCTGGTGCGTTACCGTGATGAAACAAGATTTTTTTCTTCGCCAGATGAGGTCGTTTAATTTTCACTTAGTGGCTCAAACGTTGCAATAAGGCTGCGTAGTATTGACCAGTGATAGTTTTACTCTTTTCAAGGTAAACAATGTATATAATACCTGTTGCATCCCAAAAAGCAATAGCCCTAAACTTGTTCGCAGAAAAAATTGTTTTTGTCTTCTTTGGAGTTGGTTGCCCTGGTCCAATCCACTGTTTAGACTGTAGTTTGTTTTCAGGAATGTAGTGGTGGACCCAAGATTCGTCAACGGTTACGAATCGACGCAAAAATCGCTTGGATTACGCTTATACAACGCCAAATTGGCGGTAGAAATGTTCTTTCGAATGAATATTAGATTAGAGATGAATATTAGTCCAATGAATATTAAAATCGCCTATGAGTATGCAAAAGTCGTTAGCTGCATTACAATTTCGAAATGACCCTTCAATGTCACTCCAAAAGCCATATTTAGGGGGTCTAGAAACTATACAAAAAAGGACTTTTAAATTGCCAACATATAAAATACAAATAAGAAATTCAGGCCTTTTAATATATATTTCAGACTGTTTTGAATAGTCTATATTCCTTGTGAAAATCGAATGATGTACAAGGATAGCAACCCCTCCTCCACCTTTGCTGATTCGATCAACGCGATAAAAATGATAATATGGAATATCGAAAAAGCTTGATGCTCGTCTGGGTTTGAGCCAAGATTCACTAATAGCTAAAACATGAGGTTTCGTATCGCTAAGTAGAGTTATAAAGTCCGAAAAATGTGTTTCGAAGGATTGCGCATTAATATGAACAATACGTAGATTAGCATCATTTATATTATTATAAGTCATAATTTATCCAAGCAATTTTACGCTCAATTTTTCTACGAAGAATCAGATATTTGAATCTATCATTGGCCGCGTGCGAGCATGTGTTACTCTCGAACAATTAATACATTTTAAATTTTCTTTGTTTTTACAAGATTGCGGAGTGAGTTCATTGGTACAGTATACACAAGAAATTTTTTTATTACAATTAATAGCTATGTGACCAAAGCCGTTGCACTTAAAGCATTGTAACACAGACTCATGGTCCTCAATGCTACAAGCAATCCATTTTATATTTAATTTTCCTTTGTTTAATAACTATAGTCTATGCGAAGGCGTAGTTTCTATAATACAAGAGCGATATTTTTTATTATGAGCTGGATAAATATAAACAATTTTTACTTCCTCAATCGGAGTTTCATTTAAATTTTGTTCGCGTATGCAATGAGTTATATTATCTTTATCCAGCTCGACAAGTATGCCATGTACTATTAAGCGAGGGTTTTGTTTAACATTTGTTTCTATTTGAAGACCAGCAGTAGAAAATTGGCGGTGCAATTTGCAAGTGCCGCCGCGTTACAATGATCCAGTTCGATGGTAAATATTTAAAAAAGAGAATTTATGAACATAAATATAGTTTGCGAAGCTCACATATTACTTCCGGTTGAAAAGAACATTGTTTAATAATAAGTATAAAAGGGAGAGTCTTGAAAATATTCACATTTACAGGAATCGAAATAATGTGAATTTAATGTTAGAGTCTAGTAAATTGGAGAGTATTGATCGTTCCTTATTAAATTGATTGGTTTTGAACAATTTGTGTAGAAGGGGAATTTAGATTTAATTTACTAAAATTGGTAGTGGAGATAAGGTATATATAGATTAGATTTTAAGGTTTAGTTTCGGCCCTGATAAGGAGCCGTAGCGAGCTCGAAACGTTGGACAAGTCTTCAATTAGGTAAGGGTGTTGGGACAGTCGGACTACACTTTACTAACAAAGAATATTTTTCAGCTAATATTTTATTTTTAGATTAGTCTACGGGGGTAAATGTAAACAAGGACAGTCTGAATGTCACTATAATTTTAATTTAATTTTTAATTTAATTTTTATTTTTTACTTTTTATTTTATTTTTATTTTTATTTTTATTTTTATTTTTAGATTGAATTGATTGGACTGTAAGACCAATAAAAAAAATATTTACTAATTTGTATATGGGCAGTCGACATAAGTACAATTAAATTATTATTATTATTATTATTATTATTATTATGTTTAATATAGTTTTTATTCGTATTAGTTTACACAATAATATTTCTGCGCTAGTTATTAATCATTACAATTACGTTTGTTATTACTAATATTACGATTATAAATATCAATATTATTTTCATTATTATTAATAACACTAATAATAATATGAAGACCATTGTCATCGTCTTTAGAATTATTGTTACTTCGACTAGATATTTTTGGCGTGATTTTAAACTATACACATAGATGAAGTATTATCATTATTATTATTATTAAGTCATACTAATATATTATTATTTATTGCTATTGTTACCGCGATTAAGATGTTTTTATATTTAAGCACAACGTAAAATAAGCTAAAAGTAACTTTATAATTGTGTTCATCTTTATTATTATTAACATTAATTTAGCATTATCATTAATAACGTTAAATTTAATTAATGACACGTGTGTTTATTTTATAAATGAATAGAAATATGCTTTTAAAATCTAACTTAGTTGTACGCAGTTTAGAAATATAGAAATAATCATCATAAATGTAAGAGATGAACGGAGAGCTTTCTCTATGTAGAAAAAACGTCCCTTCATCTCCCCCACCATGATGTAATTTCCTGCGGAGAAAATTTCGGCGGCGCCGGGCTCGGACTATAAATACAGGCCCTGAAAACTGCGGAAAGCAGATTACCGTTCGCGTTCTTTCGATATGGTTCTGTTTTGCGATACGTTGTACTAATTCTGTTTGAAATAAAAGTAAGTAGAAATTTCGGGCAAGATTTTATTTTTCTCCAATCCCTTAAGCTCAATTCACGCGCTCATTTTCAGGGCTGGAGACGCCTGCCAGGCTGACAAGAAATTGTCGCTTGGCCTTCTTGCCTCCGCTGAGATTAAGCGCGGAGATCTACGAGGTAGTTCCTTGGCCAAGAAAGTGCGCCGCTGCTACCCTTAGATACGCCGAAACTTCGGAATCCGCGGTACGCGCGCTCGTTTTCAGGGCAGAAGGCGCTGGCCAGGTTGACAAGAAATTGTGGCTCGACCCTGCTGAGCCTGCTCAAAATAAGCGCGACGATTCGAGGATATCAGAGCCGTCGCCTCCGAATCCAACCGCTTAAATTAGGGCTACCTCGGAAGTAGATTTAGTAAGCGGCGTAGCAATCGCGGCGCGACGCATCGAATCGCGAAGAACCTTATTTCGCGGTCCGCCCCATAGATCCCTGGTTTCAAACGCATCAAGCATAACCCGAAAAAAAGAGGGGCAAAACCATGGGGAACTAGCGACATTGAATCTCCGTCCGATTTAACGCGTGGCACCAACACTAGTTGGACGTCACAAAAGCAATATTCTATATTAATAATGGGTAATTTATTGTAGTAATAAATTTTATTTCAGATTCTACGTGGTCAATATAAACAAGGACAGTCTTTATTTTAGCTTATATATTATATTATAAAGACTGCAAGACCAATGAAAATATTTATTAATATATATATATATATATATATATATATATATATATATATTGTGACGAGGAACGCAAGCACTGCGTGCGCCTGCCTTCCCCGTCCCGTTGCTCTCTCTCCAGCCGTAGCATGTACATATTTATCTGTATATTTATATGTAGAAATGTTTGTATGTTTCAGGCCGACGCACAACCACCGGCGGAGAGGTAAGTGAGAGAGAGAGAGCGGGGAGTGGGGAGAGACAGCCACGCGCGCGCATTAGGGAGAAAGAAAGAGAGCCGCGAGGAGAAAACAACGCGTACCGGCCTTCTACACACGTCGTCCGTGTCCCTTTTTTCCGGTTGCTAACGCCGTGCCGCGACGAATCGTGTGTGGGAACCTACCTTGTGTTCCAAGGTTCCCCTCCGCCTCGTACCTCGTCCTCGGGGAGAGTGCCCGGTAACGCGCTCGTGGTGCTACAGTGGTGCAAGGGTGTGCAGTGTACCCGCGCCGAATACGAGCTCGAGCGGACGAATTGTCGTCCGCCCCATCTACGCGGAATAACCGCCCCATCCCGGAGGTCAACGTCACCGCCGCCCCCGGCAAAGGAAGGCGCTATTGCGCTTCGAGAACTCGCTGCGAGACCTGCGGGTTCCGGCTCTCTGTAAGTGGCAGCTCCTTTTCTCTCTCTCTCTCTCTCTCTTCCCGAACGCCCCGCGCGCCGTCGCCTCGGCGACCCTCGGCCTGCGTCCCGCACGCCTCGTATATAGGCGCTGCATTGTGTGTGTATCTTTGGCGCCGCGGTATTAAATCGTATTTAAATTTTAATTATCTGTCTTATTTTTCTTTTCCATTATCATCAAGTGTGCTCTATTAGCCATCCTATTCCACGCGCCGTCCCACAACGCGATATTTCGCCCTTCGCGGACCGCCCCTCTCCCTCGCCGAAATCCTTCGGGGCTAAGCCCAGCCGGGCACAGATTTGCAACGGCCGTGCCCGCCGTCCTCGTGCTCGAGGCGGACACGCGCACCGTTACATGGCGCCCAACGCGATCTCGGGATCGCACTTTATATAAGAACATTTTATATATCTTTATATATATCATTACATATATACATTTTATAATATATATGTAATAATATATTATATTACAGTGCCCTGGCGAATATTCGCAAGTGACGCGGATGCGCGAAAATAATTTAATAATTTTATTATATTGAAAATTATAATATTACAGAGTGCGAACGCACAGCACATCGCGAGTGTTTACGTTGCGAGCTCGTAGATGTAAACACTCTCGAAGTCGGCCAAGGCCAACGGCAATTCGGCGAAAGCGGATGAAAAGCAGCACAAGTGAAATATAATGCCGAATACGGTAATATAATATTTGTGCAGTTTTTCAAGCAAAACTAATTTTAAGTTAAATAGACACATATACATTAATTTATATAATACTTATATATATATTAATTAGATGTAACTTTAAAATTTAGCTTAAACTAAGAATGTGAATTCCATCTAAGCTAAACTAAAATTAATCAATAATTAATTTTTAAGATAGCGTAATATGAAAATATAACTGATATAAATAGACTCACATTCGCCATTATAATATAATAATAAAATTTTCGCCGTTACAGGCATAAGGAACATTTAGTGTAAATTAAATATAATTAAAAGTTCTCTTCATTACACATAGTCGACTATAAATAGCGAAGTCAGCGATCTGTGTATACTCATATACACACAACCGCGACTCTACGCTGTACATACAGTGTACATGCGACTAACGCAAATTCTTCTTTGCTCTCAATTTAATTTGATCAAAATTAATTATTCCCTTTATGCCTTTCGCTTTCGGATATTCATTTTGATATTGTAATATCTCTAATATTTGTGCAGTATAATTTAAAAATTAAAATTTTTTTTTTTTTTTCAAAAACTAAAAATTAAAATTTTTTTTTTGAAAACTAAAAATTAAAAATTTTTTTTTTTTCGAAAACTAAAAATTAAAAAATTTTTTTTTGAAAACTAAAAATTAAAATTTTTTTTTTTTCTCGAAAACTAAAAATTAAAAAAAAAAAAAAATTTTTTTTGAAAACTAAAATTAATTTTTTTTTAAATTTTTTTTTCCTTTTTTTTTTGAAAACGAAAAATTGAAATTTTTTTTTTTTTTGTGAAAACTAAAAATTTAAAATTTTTGTTTTTTTTTTCGAAAACCAAAAATTAAAGTTTTTTTGGAAAACTGTAAAATAAAATTTTTTTTTTGTAGAAGTTATAAAAGAACTAAAAATAAACTATATTTTTATTTTTTTGTTTTTTTTTGTGTTTTCCTTTTTTTCTTTATATTTTTGTATTTTTTTTTTACATTGCTTAAAAAATATAAAAAGGAAAAACTATTACAATTTCAAAATAAATCTTTTTTGGAAAATCGAGAATCCGAAAGCCGAAATAAGAATTCTGGAAAAATTTTTAGTAAATTTTTTGACAATTTTCGAAAATTGTTGAATTCTTTTTCTCTTATATTTTCTGGGTTTTTTTTGCGTCAGTCGCCCCTAATTTTTGCGTTTTCGCCCTCGCACTCCACTATCTCTTGAGATTGCCGGCTTTTAATTATTTGCTTTTAATTATTTAATCGAAAACTTTGGCTGTAACGCTCTATTTTTCTCACGTTGTACTTTTTTTTCTTTTTCCGTTTGTTCGTTTGTCTTCTTCTAATTTTCAACGAAAAGAAATAAAAGATGGCAAATCCGCCAAACGAATTTAACGACTGGCTTCAAAGCCTATGTGAGGAAGAAACAAACCTAATTACAGCGGAACTAGAATTAAAAGATGAGGGTTCCCCATTTCAAAGGGCTGCTAGGCTATACCATAGACTAGCAGGAAATTATAGCCCAGGAGATTTTGTGGAATGCGAGAGTGACAGTGATAGTATAAAAACACGCACGCGAAGAGATAAAAATCTGTTAAAGATAATCGTCACCTCGACAATGCGCGACGCAACAAAAACTTATATTTTGGATCGAATGGAAGCGACGTACGCCGAACAAGCGGACGAATCAGCTGACATACAGCAGGCTCGGGAAATTTACCCGAGCACAGATCAAAGAAATATAACAACAGCTGTCGATCACCAAATACAAAATCTGATCGACTTCAATTTGGCCGAGATGAACAGGCATGAACCGCTCGCATGGAGCACTGCCAACGAATCGCCGATTCAGGCAGCCACCACGAGCGTAATTACGCCTCTCGACTCGGGTGTCACGAATGACACCACACGTCGAACCCAAGTCGCATCTCAGGCGACAAATACAACAGTCGAGCCTCAACCGACTGACCTCGAAAACACTGTAAACCTTCGTCAGGGATTACATGGCCTGCAAAATATGCTGCAAACTTGGATGCAACACCAAAACTGCACTGTCCAAGATTTGCAGCAGAGGCAAAGTGAGATGCACGCTACGCTAGCCAGCATCCAGCAGCAGCTGCAGAAATCGGCGCGACGCGACCGTGTCACTTTCCAAGACACGTACGATCTGCAATACGTGGAAAGTGACAAAAACCTCAACAATAATAGGTTCGTAGGGTCGACCGGCGAGCCTACGTTTTCGGCTCCTTGCCACCCTCGGTACCAAGGGCCTGGAAGGGGGGGACATCACATGGATCGAGATGTGATGAGCTCGCCCGCGAATACAACGCGATCAATGCTGTCAAGCACCTTGGCCCAGCGCACGGATATTGGTAAGACCGTGCGCCAATGGAAAATTAGATTCAATGGTGCCAAGGGGAAAAGTGTAGAAGAATTTCTGCAAAGGATCGCGGAATGTCGCAGGTTGACACCGCTCACGGACGAGGACATGCTCAATGCCATGACGGAACTCCTCGACGGTGTCGCCCTGCATTGGTACCGTCTATCTCGGAAAGACTGGACCACGTGGCAAGAGTTCTGCCACGCAGCCCGGAGCTGCTACGGCGTCGATCGACGCTTCCAAGCTGAGCTAATCAGCGAAGCACAGCGGCGTACGCAGGCGAAGCGCGAGCCAACACGTGACTACGTGTTTTGTTTGTTAACGATTCTCAATCGGTTCGAAGAACCATGGTCGGACGACAAGCAACTCGCCCTGATCTACCGTAATCTACTCCCGGAGATACAGAAGTTAGTTCCGCGGGAGAAGATTACGAGCGTCAATCGGCTAATCGAGCTTGCTCGAGAGGCCGAATGCGTGCTCGATGCGGAGCGAAATTATAAGCCACCGCCATCACCTGAGGACTGCATAATGCCCGAAGTGGCCTTCCATGCGGCCGACACATCTCGAACGCGCCCGAAACCAAGGATCGCGGCCGTGGACGTGAACCCAACTTGAAAGCTCTGGTGCGAAAAGTTTTACGAGAGGCGGGCTTTAGAGCCACCTCACCTGATTTAGAGGCGCCAGGCGTCGCAGCCCTTATCCCGAAGAGGAGCGGTCGCGATTCACGCCCGAGGTCGCCGCGTACAGGAACAACCAGAGCGTCGACCTCACCTAAGTCGGAGAGGAAGCCCTCCTTCAAAGGAAAGCTGGTGCACGAGCCCCTCAGTGACAAGAACAAAGGTCGGACAGCAGGTCCTGATCCGCGGTTCTTGTGCTGGGGCTGTAGTTGGCCTGGACACACCTTGCGCAGCTGTCCCGAGTGTTCGGAAAACGCAAAAAAGGGCGAGTAATTGAGGTCCAACTCGCCCCTACGCTCCGTGAGACCTCTGAAGATCAGCATGCAGCTGCGAGGACACAGGGTAATGATGATTGCCCCCTCCTGTCTGTAAGGGAGGAGCATCACGACCGTGACTCCGCTGACTCAGCCACAAGTGTCGACCCCGATCGGTATTCACGATGGTGGGTACAGGTAGGCATAGGCGAGTTTCGCATTCATGCACTGCTTGATGCAGGGGCTGCTCGTACAGCTCTCGGAGCAATCGGCCTGCAGATTGCATCTGCCCTCGGTCGTCTAGTTCGACCCTTTCCTGGATCTGGCGCTCGACTCGCCACGGGAAAAATTGAGCCGATAATAGGCCAGGTGGCCCTTCCGTTTGCCATAGCAGACGTAGAAATGGAGCTAGATGTCATCATAATTCCAGACTTGGAAAATGACTGTCTGCTCGGTGCAGACTTCTACCGCGCCTTCAATGCGGTCATCCACCCGCGCGACAACACCATGTCGATCGAGGGTGCTGCGGATTTCGTTCCGTTACAACTCTGCACCGTCTCAGTTACCTCGGCGTATTCGCTTGCCTCTATAGGCTTGGCCGATATTGACGATAGTCAACGCCGAGCTCTCGAGGAACTCCTCGACCGGATGCTGCCTCCGGCTGATCAGCCTCTGGGCTGCACGCATCTGACCGACCACGTGATCGATGTTGGCGATGCTAAGCCGATTAAGCAGCGTTATTATCCGGTCTTTCAGAAGATAGAGCTGGAAATGCATGCGCAAGTTCGCAAGATGCTTGATCACGGCGTAATTCGCAGATCAACCAGCGAATGGTCTAGCCCCGTCGTGATGGTTCGCAAGAGCGATGGGAGCTACCGATTCTGTGTGGACTATCGCAAATTGAATTCCGTGTCCAAGGTCAGCGCGTACCCGCTTCCTTACATGGACGTAATCTTACGGAAACTGAGAAATGCGCGATACATCTCCACCCTGGACCTCAGCAGCGCCTACCATCAGGTCCCTCTTCGTGAGGAATCGCGACACCTCTCTGCCTTCACTGTTCCAGGCATGGGGTTATTCGAATGGACCCGGATGCCATATGGTGTCGCCGGTGGCCCTGCCACCTTTCAGCAGTTAAGCGACAAGCTGATCGGCCCTGAAATGGAGCCGGTGGCCTTCGCCTACCTCGATGATGTGATCATCGCTACGGAGAGCTTTGACGAGCACCTCAGGTGGCTCGAACATATCCTGAGACGGATTTCCGATGCCGGCTTGACCATCAATCGGCAGAAGAGTAAATTCGGACTCGCGGATGTACGGTTCCTCGGCGTCCTCGTGGATCGTGACGGTTTTCGACCCGATCCGGATAAGATTGCACCAATCTTGACTTACGCCGCACCAAAGAACCTGAAGCAGCTCCGTAGGTTTTTAGGCCTTGCGTCCTGGTATCGCAAGTTCTTAGAGAACTTCGCAACGCTTGCTGAGCCTCTCACCCGATTAACCAAGAAGAACATCAAGTACCATTGGGGAGAAGAGCAACAGCAAGCCTTCGAACAAATCCGGGCGCTCGTCGCATCTGCACCCGTCCTTTCTCGACCGTCGTTTGGAGAAACGTTCGTCATCCAAACGGACGCCAGCGACTCGGGACTAGGCGCCGTGCTCACGCAAGCTGTTGATGGCGAGGAGCGCGTGCTCTCCTACGCTAGTCGCACGATGACGGCGGCTGAGCGTAACTATTCGGTCACCGAACGTGAGTGCCTCGCCGTGCTATGGGCTGTGCGTAAATTCCGCCCGTACGTCGAGGGCTATCACTTCCAGGTGATAACCGATCACAGCAGCCTTCGTTGGCTGCACTCATTGCGCAACCCCACGGGCAGACTCGCCCGTTGGGCCTTGGAATTGCAGGGATACGACTACGAAGTCATCCATCGGAATGGTACCTTGAATTGCGTACCAGACGCCCTCTCTCGTTTGTACGAAGACGAGCCGACCTGCGAAGTCGCCTCCCTCGGCGTCATCGATGTGCAAGACCCCTGGTATTTGCGCCTTCGTAAGAAATTGGTGAGCGATCCGACCAACCTCCCATGGTGGAAAGTCGTTGGGCAGCGAGTATACTACTACCGTCCCGATCCTGCCGTCGAAGATTTAGTAGAGGACCAGGATGCGTGGAAGTTATTCGTGCCTAAAGAAGATCGTCGTACCGTTCTGCATGAATGTCATGAGGAGCCCACAGCTGGTCATTTCGGACGCCATAAAACCTATGACCGAATTGCACGATCATACTATTGGCCATCAATGCACAAAGATGTGACACAATTTGTCCGTGACTGCACCGTGTGCCAACAATGTAAGGTACAACAGAGTGCACCAGCTGGCCTGATGGGCCATCGAACGGTCACCCGCCCTTGGGAAATAGTAGCTGGAGATGTGATGGGTCCATTTCCGCGATCTACCCGGGGATACGAGTATTTGCTCGTCTTCATGGATCTATTCACTCGCTGGGTAGAATGTATTCCCATCAGAAAGGCGAATGCGCAAACAATTCGCCGCAAGTTGAAAGATCGCGTATTTTTACGCTTTGGTACGCCCGAAGTATTCCTATCGGACAATGGCACCGAATTTCGTAATAAAATCATTGAGAAATTCCTTGTGGAGCGTGGGGTCGAGCATTCCACGATACCCCCTTATCACGCTCAAGCCAATCCGGTAGAGAGGGTCAATAGGACTCTGAAGACCGCGATAATCGCCTTCATTGAGTAGTCTCACAGTACTTGGGATGCGCACATCGCCGAGCTGATGTTCGCGTACAATACATCCGTACAAGACTCCATTGGCGTAAGTCCGGCCTTCCTTAATACGGGTCGTCACCCCTCAGCCCCTGGCACACACCGTCGCCAGGAGGAGCAGCGCGCACAGATTGCGCAAGAAGAGGCTGCTCTACAACATTGGAAAGAGCGCATGGAGAAATTATCTGATCTCCATCTAAAGGCGGCGGAAAACTCGCAGAAAGCGCAGGCAAAGCAAGCTCGCTATTATAATGCGAGACGTCGCGACGTGCATTACGCGATTGGCGATCGCGTATGGCAGCGTAATCGCATCCTCTCGTCAGGCATACAGGGCGTCAGCGCCAAACTGGCCCCAAAATTCGACGGGCCCTTTACAATCACGGAGAAACTCGGCACGAATGTTTATCGACTGGTCGACTCTACGGGAAGAGATGCTGGTAAGCATCACGTCGCCGACCTGAAGCCCTACCATCGAGATCACGACCCCGAAGATGATAGCAGTTCCGACACGGAAGAGCCTTCGGGCGAAGAGCGTGGCTGCGATGCGTCGAATTGTAATGTCGCGGCGAGCGAGCGAATCCGCATTGTAACACCACTGGTGAGCGTATGGCGCCCCGACGACGCGCCTCATTGTAATTCCGATACAAGCGTGCGAAGCGATACCCCCGCGGGCAATGCCACGCGATCTAAGACCGATATCGCACCTCGTAGATTAGGGAGGTCGCGTAGGACGCGAATCGTAACCCGTCGAAGAACCCAAGCGCGAGCCCCTGCGGAGCCCGATAACAGCGGAGCCGCCTGCCATAACGACGTGCACCTGGTGAGGCGAAAAGTAGGTCGCCCCAGGAAGAGCGGACGCTCAACCCCGCCGCGGGACCAATCTCCCCGCCGCACTCGGGCCCAAGCCCGCACCCATCAACGGGCCGACTAACTTCGATTATTGACTGGCGCCGTTATTGACGGAGGAACACCGGCGATTGTTACCTCCAAAAACAACTGCGTCTAGGGAAGGGACTTCTTTACCCGTCCTTCCTCATCCCAGTGATCCCCAGCGGTAGACCGCAGCCACCCCGTTCCTCATCCTGACACGATGGTCGATCTGAGAGAGAGATGTTGCGTCGAGCTGTCACGCTTCGGCTACCAGCGTCTGGAGGGGGGGCGTGTGACGAGGAACGCAAGCACTGCGTGCGCCTGCCTTCCCCGTCCCGTTGCTCTCTCTCCAGCCGTAGCATGTACATATTTATCTGTATATTTATATGTAGAAATGTTTGTATGTTTCAGGCCGACGCACAACCACCGGCGGAGAGGTAAGTGAGAGAGAGAGCGGGGAGTGGGGAGAGACAGCCACGCGCGCGAATTAGGGAGAAAGAAAGAGAGCCGCGAGGAGAAAACAACGCGTACCGGCCTTCTACACACGTCGTCCGTGTCCCTTTTTTCCGGTTGCTAACGCCGTGCCGCGACGAATCGTGTGTGGGAACCTACCTTGTGTTCCAAGGTTCCCCTCCGCCTCGTACCTCGTCCTCGGGGAGAGTGCCCGGTAACGCGCTCGTGGTGCTACAGTGGTGCAAGGGTGTGCAGTGTACCCGCGCCGAATACGAGCTCGAGCGGACGAATTGTCGTCCGCCCCATCTACGCGGAATAACCGCCCCATCCCGGAGGTCAACGTCACCGCCGCCCCGGCAAAGGAAGGCGCTATTGCGCTTCGAGAACTCGCTGCGAGACCTGCGGGTTCCGGCTCTCTGTAAGTGGCAGCTCCTTTTCTCTCTCTCTCTCTCTCTCTCTTCCCGAACGCCCCGCGCGCCGTCGCCTCGGCGACCCTCGGCCTGCGTCCCGCACGCCTCGTATATAGGCACTGCATTGTGTGTGTATCTTTGGCGCCGCGGTATTAAATCGTATTTAAATTTTAATTATCTGTCTTATTTTTCTTTTCCATTATCATCAAGTGTGCTCTATCAGCCATCCTATTCCACGCGCCGTCCCACAACGCGATATTTCGCCCTTCGCGGACCGCCCCTCTCCCTCGCCGAAATCCTTCGGGGCTAAGCCCAGCCGGGCACAGATTTGCAACGGCCGTGCCCGCCGTCCTCGTGCTCGAGGCGGACACGCGCACCGTTACAATATATATATATATATATATACATATATAATTTGTATATATAGATTATATTATATTATAATACATTATATTTTTATTTTAGAACATTTCTTCTGTATATTCTAGTTCATCCTCTTGTTCTTGTTCTTGATCCTATATCTTCAGTTTTAATTTCTATTCTATCTTTTGGTTGTTTTGATATTATACAGTATACTCTTTGCCTTGTATTGTAATTTCTTTATTATCATCTGTATCTGATACTGTTTGTCGTTGTTCAATATTTCCATCTGGTCTCATTACAATTTGAGTAGAAACAGAACATGCAATCGACCTTTCAATGCTATGTGGGTTTGATGCAGCTAGCCAAATTTTTACGAATTGGTCAGTATTTATTCTGAATTATTAAATAAATAATTACGTTCAGAAATGGTAAATATTTTTATTTGTACTGTACAATTAATTACTTACTTTCCATCGATATCAGAATCTAATTTTTGATTATTTGATGGTATTTCACAAAAAGGCTAATATTTCCTCAAAAAGATTTTTTCCACTAAAACTTTCTATTTAAAAAATCTTTAATTATTTACAAAGCTTTACTAAAAGGTATATTTAAAAGATTATTAATTTAAAATATGAGGTACTTACAACAGAACCTTGAATATGAATCATCATTGGGTGTTAAAACTTCATCACGAGGACCCTTTTTATCAACATTTTCTGGCCTTGGCAATGTATTTGAATAATTATCTACTTTTATAATAACAATGAATTCATTATTAAATTAACTTAATTGAAAATAGAATGTATTAATATAATATACTGTCGCATGCAGCGATGATTCAGAAACTTCATTAACTTTTCGAAATTCCTTAAGGCAATCCCCGGGAAAATCGAGTTTTATATATATATATATATATATATATATATATATATATATATTCGCGTAGATATAAATATATATAGATGGATATATATACTATTCAATGACTGGGCCGAAGGTCGAGAGGCTGAGTGGCTCGCGCTTTCCCCCGAATAATAAAACTCGGACCAGATGCGGCCACATAGCAATGCCGCGGCCCCGTCCGAAATACGTAACGGACCGAAATCTCCCTCTTCTCTCCGTCCCCCTCTGAATATATCTTCTCTGTGGAAAATTTGGGAGAAAGTGAGAAGCGCACCTACGCACAATTTATAGCCCTCTCTATATCTAATGGAAAACCCGAAAAGTTGAAGATTTTAAGCTGCTTCGAATCCAACAAGGAAAATACAGCTGAAAATATTTTTAATTTTCATAACCTAGTCAAAATTATAAAACAATTGAATTGTCAAAATTATTATTTGTATCTTAATCATTAATATTCAGAGGCTATTATTATTATTATTAACATTGAATAATATATGCTATTACGTTTAATTATTTAAATATTGTCGTCGTTACAAAGATTGCTATTAAATAACATACATTTATATTTTATTTAGACACTGTTAGTATGAAATAATATAAACGTTATATTTAATTATTTAAATACTCTCGTGGTTAATATTATTATTAAATAATACATATTTCAATACCACCGATATTACTATAATAAAGTACATACTATCAATACTATATTCAATCGGTATTAATGTTGCTATATTAAATATACCTATTGTTATAGTTAATTATTATTATTTATATCACTACCGAATAATATACATAATTGATTACTGTTTTTTTTAAACAATATATACTATTAATTATTTAGATATTATCATTATTAATGTTACTATTAAATAAAACATCTTACTATTGTTATTAATATTGCCATTATTAATGTTACTATAATAAGAACACGTATTACCATATTTCATCATTATTAATATTGTTTTATTTAATTATTTAGATTGTTCATATATATTATTATTTTTAACATGATTTTGCATAGAAATATAGCACTGCTAATTGCATTTAAATTATTAATTAAAATTTTTCAATATAATGTAATCATCTACGAAATGCTGTAGCAGTTTAGAAATAAGAAACCGAAAATAATAATAATGATGCCTGTACGAGATGAACGGACAGCTAATTCTTACTATGAAAACTGCCGGTCGCGTTCGTTCCGCGCACATATCAATAGATTAAGAGGCTATTGTATTGAATGAAAAGTATGTTCCATACGAGCAAAATTTTAATCTTTTTCTTTGGTTTTTGCCTTTATTTTTCTTCTCTTCCTTCGCGATATACGCGCTAAATTTTAGGACGGGGATGCTGATTGGGCAGACAAGAAAATTGTCGCCCGATATTGTAGTCTCCGCTAAAGTTGAGCGCGGTGGGCTAACGAGGTAGCGTGGAGGCCGAGGACCATCCTGCCCCTACTACCTCCTAGAAGATGCCAGGGCCGTCGCCTCCCTGGGTATCCCAACGTTCGGGACAAAGCCGCCTTGGAAGCGGCCTTACTGAACGGCGTACTGACCGCGCCGCGCCGCGATTAATATTTCGCGATCTGACCCGCGTATCCCCGGCTTCGACGCGAAAGCGTGGCCGAAAAACTAGGGGGCAAAATAGCGGAGTCAACGGCAGTAAATCGTTGTTGTGACTTCCGCGTAACACCAACCCGCGTGGTTGAACCTTACAATACAATAAAATTTATATATATTATATATATATTATATTATATATAATAAAATTTGTATATTTGTTATATATATATTATATTATACATAATATATAATAAAATTTGAAAAAGATTCTTGCATTAAAAATGAAAAAAATATTTTAAAAAATATGTATGAATTAAATTTAATATATACAATACCATATTTTAAAGAAATTCTTTTAGTAATAGTATTATGAAATTAAAATTAACTAAGTCTTTTCCGATGAACAATTAGCAAAAGAAAATAAAATATTTAATACGCTCCATATTGTACAATAAGATTCTTAATGTTGTTTCTAATCATACAATAACTTAAGTTATTAGAATAAATGATACAATTTTCTAACTTATAATAAAAATTGCAAACAATTTATTTTAAGCGGTCATTGTTTAACTCTCCATTTATTATGTTATTACGTATTTCCATTTATTTAATTGTTTGAATTCATATTTTAATATTAAACAAGATATCTGTACAGATTTTACAATAAATAACATTAATATAGAGTAACTTACTTGGAAAAGATCCAAAAATATTTAACAATGTCCAATCCACTAAAACAACCAAAGAAATTTCTCATTAAATCATTCACTTAGGTGTCAAAAAAACGAGTCATCTATGTGGGATCGGTGATTACTTTAAGGTGATGTCAACTATTTGGCTCTTTACTATGTACCAGAAAAATATGATTAATAAGTAATAATTAAAACAAATAATTATAACTAATGCCTAAGTAATACCTGTCTTTAATGTGGGGCCTTGAGTTCAGCTACCACACGCGTCCCCGGGGTTGCGGATAGGGGAACGACCACTCGCGGTCAGTCACGAAATAAGCACTTCTAAGAGTGACGAATAAGTGGCCGTGGACAAGAACTTCGAGCGAAAATAGTGGTATTCGCCCGTCTACACACCCACTCATCATTCGGACTGGGGAGTATATCGGGAACTCTATAAACGAGTTTCCCACGAATGGTGGAGATGGAGATCCTATAAACGGGTAACTTCCAGGCGGGTTATGAATGAATGAGAGGCCCTATAAACGGGCATCTCTCACGTATGAATGTGACCTCTTTGAGCGACGAGCGAGGTCTTGCGGATGCAGTGATTTCTTGTTGATTGGTGGGATTAGCTGCGAGGGAATCACTTCATGTTTATGTGCGTTCCCCTTCTGGAGGGTACAGTTGTAAAACCAGATGGCACTCCTGGGCCGCCACAAGTAGGGGGCCCGAACCCAGTCTAGCCAACATGGGAGGCTGCCCCACACAGTGGTAAGACGTCCTCAGACGTCAAATCCCGCTTCTCGTAGTAGTACCGTATGGCGTACGGATGGGACCCTGTTGCGAGTCGTGGGGGAGGAACAGCCGAGGCCACCGGAATGTTGGAGGGCTTCAGTATTGGGGAGATTCAGGACGCTGAACCGTCATCTCCAACAAGTGATCCACCTGACCATCACAAATATAAAACATTTAACACAAATTAATAATATAATCATGAAAGGTAATAAAAAAATTATAGCAGGCTCTCGAGTGCCGCCTGCAAGCGACTCAGTAGAGTCAATGGAGCTTCCCGGCTCTCCTATCACACCAGTAGGCAACCTGGCTGGTGTGACAGAAAATGTTACAGGTAGCAGTATGAATGAAAGTGCGAATGTTTATAAATCGCCGGCAACTTGGGAAGCTGCTGAGTGTAAATTGCAGGAGCAATTTTACACAATAAGCAGAGTCCTAAGTAAAATGATGAAAAGGACTTGCATACAAAAAAATGTAAGTCAAATAATAAAAAACGGTTTGAGTGAGATCAATGAAGCAGTGGAAATCGGACAGTATGAACTGAAGCGAATGAGACTGCTCCGACAAAAACAGAAAGATAAAGGACGGAGTGAATGTGAGGAGGCAACTCCTCAGAAACGGAAAAGAGACCGTCAGACCCCTACTCCGGAGCAGGCGGTCGCACAACAGCGGACGATCGAGACCGAAACATGGGCGAAGGTGGTCTCAAAACATAAAAAACCGAAAACGACCGAGACGGACAACCAACCGACAAAAGAGCAGACAAAAGCGAGACTCCAAGGTCGCGGGTCTGATCGCCCTAACCTCAAAGGCAGGGGAGGAGCGATCATGATCAAACCGGCTGAGGGACAGACGTACGTCGACGTGGTACGTACAATACGGCAAAAGGTGGACCCTGACAAGTGTAATACTCAAGTCAGAACAATAACAAAGACAAAAGACGGAGCGGTACTTTTACAGCTCTCCGGACAGAACAACGAAACGGACTTCCGACAGGTTCTTCAAGACGCTGTCGGAGAGACTGGACGCGTAAAAGATTTGACCTCCAGGGTGACACTGGAATTCCTAGACTTGGACTGTGTCACGACGAACGAGGACATCGCGAACGCGTTAAATCGGAAAACGGGACGGACTGCAGACCGTCGGCCCCATGTTTTCGACGTTAACAGTCGAGGACAGAAAATGGCGGTCTGCGATTTTGACGTAAAAGAGGCTACCGACCTCCTAAGGAAAGGGCGTATTAAAATCGGGTGGGTTACATCAAGAATAAGAGCAAAGGTACGCTTCTCGCGATGCTATAGATGCCTCGGGTTCGGTTATATACGGAAAGACTGTAAAGGACTGGACAGACGAAGCTGCTGCTGACGATGCGGTCTCGAGGATCATTCCCACAGGGACTGCAAGAGTCGTGGGGAGTGTTTCCTGTGCACTGGGCATAATATCCGAGACAAGAGACACTTACCCGGCTCGTCCTCGTGTGTCGCGTTCAGGATAGCACTAACAGAACAGAAGACAAAGACAGTCACACAATGACGACGACGATACTCCAATGCAATATGAACGGGAGTAGCGTGGCAGACGCACTGCTCCCGCAGATTGCGGCGGGACTGAACATCGACGTGCTGATTATCAGTGAGCAATACAAAGACAGACGTTTACCGACTTGGCTCACAAGCAGCTCGGGTAAGTCCGCAGTTTGGTTACGTGGAAAGGTTGCGTCGAATATCGTACGCAGCGGGACTGAGGAGGACTGTGTCTGGGTGACGGTCGCTGACATAACCTGTCAGTGTTTACTTGAACCCAAACAGCAGTGCCTCCGAATACGCGGCTAAACTTGGAAAAATCGAGGACGCGTTGCGGGAAATCCCTGGTAACGTGATCGTGGCGGGCGACTTTAACGCGCAGGCGATCGAGTGGGGAATGCCCTTAACCAACAGACGGGGAAGACTGCTGCTGGAGATGGCCGCAAGACTGAACCTGGCAGTAGTTAACGAAGGAACGATACCGACGTACAGACGACCGGGGTATGGTAACTCCATACCAGACGTGACTCTGACCTCGGACAGAATTCGAACTAGGATAAGGGCGTGGCGGGTGATCCAGGACTATACGGCCAGTGATCACCAGTACATTGCCTTCAAACTGACAGACGCGACGAGACAGACGAGGAGACGGGACACAAGATCTACGGGGTGGAACTCCAAACGCCTAGACATAGACGAACTCGAAAGGTATCTGCAAAATGCAGAACCTCCCTTACGAGAGGTGCCTCAAGAGTTGACGAACCGGGACAGGGTGGAGGCGTTACCGGCGGCAACGACTGGCTTTCTCCAGCGCCTATGCGATGCCACCATGCCCCAGAAACGGAAAGTACTAAACAGATGACAAACATACTGGTGGACAGTCGAGATCGCGAATCTCAGAAGCAATTGTTTGAAGCTGAGACTGAAAGCTCAACGAGCCCGAAGTTGAGGCGTAGTGGGACTATACTCTATGGAGTATAGTCGCGCCAGACAGCGACTGAGATACGCGATCAATGACAGTAAGAAACGGTGTTGGACAAAACTAATCGACGAGGTAGACTCGGATCCCTGGGGCAACGGTTATAAAATTGTGCGTCCTGGGAGGTCGGGGTCCGCCGGAACTACGAGACGCGAAAGTGATGGAGCGGATATTTGAGAGACTTTTCCCAACCCATCCCAACAGAACGGACGCGACAAACGAAATGACAGATATAGAGATCCCTCTCTTCACGCAGGAAGAGCTCCGCAGAGCTTCGAATGCGTTGAAGCCTAACAAGGTCCCGGGTCCCGATGGCATACCTAGTGAGGTGTTACGGGTGGTCGCTTCGCGCCGCCCGGACATCCTTTTGGGTTTGTACAACGGGTGTCTGGTGGAGGGAGTTTTTAGCAGGCTCTGGAAGGAGGCTCGATTGGTTCTCATCCATAAGTCTAAGGGGAAACCCGATTTGCCTTCTTCATACAGGCCTCTCTGCCTACTAAACACGGCAGGGAAGCTGTTGGAGCTACTGTTGAGACCAAGACTATCACAGGCAATTCAAAACGCCGGAGACCTATCCGAACAACAACACGGATTTAGAAAAGGACGGTCGACAATCGGAGCTATAGGTGACGTGACGAACATCTTTCACGCGGCGAACAGGGGCTTTCATGCAACCAGACCACTGGTTCTGTTGGTGACCCTGGACGTTCATAACGCCTCTAACTCTGCAAAATGGACAGAGATACTGGGGGCGTTGGAGTTGACTTTCAAGAATGACTCCTACCTCCTTCGTATCATACGGGACTACTTACGAGACCGAGGACTGACGTATGATACTTTGGACGGAAAGAAATGGAAACGCGTGACAGCGGGGATGGCGCAGGGTTCCTTTTTGGGCCCCGACTTCTGGAACGTACAATACGACGCTTTGCTGAGACTAGACATGCCCTCCGACGCGCGTCTCATTGCCTATGCCGACGATGTGGCAGCCGTGATAGTCGCACGCGACTATCACTTGATTCAGTTAAAGCTGAATCAGGTCATGAGACGCGTGAACGAATGGATGACAGATCACGGACTGGAGCTCGCGCTGCAAAATACTGAGTTGTTGCTGCTGACTCGCAGACGTATACAGACGGTGGTTCCGATGACGTTAGGGACGGAAAGACTGGAAACCAGGAGTGAAGTCAAGTACCTTGGCGTTACCTTGGATACGAAGCTGAGCTTCTGGCCTCACCTACGAAACGCGGCGACAAAGGCAGCAGAAAAGACCAAGGCTCTAAGTAGACTGATGGCCAATACCAATGGACCGAAACAGAACGTTCGCAGACTGCTGATGACCGTTACCCACTCGATTTTGCTTTACGGGGCAGAGGTTTGGGCCGACGCGATGAATATCAGGAAACGCGCGAACGCCATGAAAAGCGTACAAAGGGTGGGCGCGTTACGAATCGCGTGCGCGTATCGTACCGTGTCTGAGAGCGCCGTTTTCGTGATTGCTGGGGTCATTCCCATCGATCTGCTCGCGGCCGAACGGAGGCGAATTTACGAGCGGAGCTCGAACGTTGGAAGGGAAGACGCTGTGACTGAAGAACGGACGAAGACGATCGAGACATGGCAGAGACGGTGGACGACGGACGAAAGAGGACGGTGGACGAAAAGACTAATACCCGAAATCGGTCCGTGGAAAGAGAGGAAATACGGAGAGGTGAACTTCTACCTTACCCAATTTCTGTCCGCACACGGATACTTCCGTAAGTACCTCTGCAAGATGAAGAGGGTCGCCTCTTCAGAATGCAAGTACTGCGGATGGGCTTGGGACGATGCGGAGCACACATTTTTTGTGTGCGAACATTGGACTGAGCCACGACTAGAGCTACAGACGAGGACAGGAGCGATCACGCCAGAAAACGTAACGAAACTTATGACAACTGACGCGGACAGCTGGCGGTTGATTGCAAAATACGTTATGAATGTGCTTCAGAGCAAAAGAGCAGAAGGATGTCTGGATGATGAATGTATGCGAGAGTGAATACGCTAACGTGTATGCATGAGAACATGGGATGAAAGATATGAACGTGAAATGACCACGCAAGGACTGCCGCCCAGGCTGAAGTAATGTGTATAACAGTTCCGGGCTGGTGTCGGTACAACACGGAGATATGTGTTTAGTGCGTAGTGACATGGGTTTTCTGTCGATTCACACATACTCCGGTGGTCGTTTTTCAGGACCATTCTTGCTGAACGACCATCGGAGATGCATAAACAGCATTCACAGACTCCGAAAAAAAAAAATACCTGTCTTTAAAGTAACATCGTCTTCATCATCATTGTTTTGCCCAATTGGATTTCTAAAACTATCACTGTAGTGTTGATCATCTTCAAACCTGTAAAACATTTAATAAGTATTAGAGATATTTATGAGTAAAAGTAATATATTGAGATATGTATGAAATATATAATCAGATATAATCATGAAATATCATATCCGTCTGCCACCTATCATATCAAATGATATCATACCATATCATATCATATCATACTAATGTATAAAGACAAAATGTGTTTTTGTTTGTACACGATAACCGAAAAAACTAATGAACCGATTGTTCTGAAATTTGACATGTAGATTCTATATTATCTTGGGAAGAACATAGACTGTGTTTTTTATTGAAAATAATTTTACTTCCATCAATAAATTAAGTGAATGGTTTTAACAATCAGTGTCATCAGCGGCCACTAGGTGGCGTCTTAAATCACGCACATCAACTCAAAATAGTCCGTTAAACGTATTAATACCTGGCAAGCTCAAACGAGTGTTCATATCCAACTTTGGGATTCGTATCCTAAGGGAGGTGTGACTTTAGTCAGTATTCCCTTTTTTGTTCTCCAGGTCAATCTGACATTACATTCAGGTTAATCTCACACTTCTGTATAAAAACGCAATATCCATCGTCTGCTTAAAAAATTTGCTTTGCGCATACCACATTGTGCTTGAATTTCAGTTGGCAGCTCTACGAAAATATTCACGGTAAGTAATTGAAAAAAACGGAAATATAAAAAATATATATACATATATATAAATATATATTGTGTGTATATTATATTGTACATATTATATATACACATTTTAAATACGGTTTTTACTGATAAATATTCTATTGGCCTATACGGGCGGGTGATTACGATATCCCGTTGCCTTAAGACGATTTCTATAGGCAGTTGTGTGTTCGGATGATAGAATGCAATTTCCAGGTATCTGTGGGCGATTTCTACGGAGAATATTGTATTTAATTAATAGAAAACAAGATCCAAGTATGCGGAAATCAACTTCTATGCGAAGATTCGTGTTGGGACGGTAAAACGATATCCAGGTTTTCCCAAACGACTTTTACGGGGAGTATTGTGCTTAGTCGTTAGGAAGCGATGCTAGCTTTCTCGGGATGACTTTTACTCGGACTATCGTGTTCAATTGATAGAAAATGATGTTCAGATATGTCGGGACAACTTCTACTTTTACAACAACTTTCGTGTTCGGATAATAGAATGCGATTTCCAGGTTTTTTGAACGAGTTCTACGGAGAATTTCGTGTATAGTTGGTGAGTAACTATGTATGATTTATATATGTTGCTTTATTATGATTTATGTATGTATGATTTATGTGTATTCTTCAAAAATGGAACTAAAAACAACACCTGTGTATCCTTATAATTGAGATCACTTATTTATTTATATTTTCTTACAAATGTCACAATCACGACACAGAATTGTTACGTCCACTTTGGTGCTGTAAGTTTCCGTCGAAATTTAAATATAATTATTATTCGCTTAATTGTTACTTTAGATTGACGGCGTACAAGTCGCGGCTTCGTGGCTGAACCGTGTTGCAGCAATTGGAAGAGACGATAACCGTATTAATCTTGAATCGAAATTATAAAC
This sequence comes from Sycobia sp. Sy_11, assembly GCA_018907035.1. Classification (NCBI taxonomy): domain Eukaryota; kingdom Metazoa; phylum Arthropoda; class Insecta; order Hymenoptera; family Epichrysomallidae; genus Sycobia; species Sycobia sp. Sy_11. The sequence goes on along the minus strand of JACCIC010000153.1, from coordinate 497,409 downwards.
GTAAATTTAGTTTTTTCCCGCGATCGCTCCTAATTATAGGGCGAGAGTTCCGACTCCGTGGCTGAACTATGTTGCAACGATTTGTAGTCGCGAGAAGGCGAACTAACGAAAACTCTTTTAATCAATCGTAAAATATATTTGTATATGCGCGAAGACTTGTCGCGATCTATTTATGCGGAGGTTGTAATTGAACTCGTATATAAGCGCGACGCGTACTCGAAGTTGACTAGGAAATAAAGATTAACGTTAAGTCCGATTATTCTCTCGAAAGATACGTGTTTAAAGTCTCGTGGCTGCCTTGGAACTGTCTGGCGCGTGCTCGTGCCGGTTTCTAAAAGGGTGAGAAAGAAGTTCCCTCGTGCCGCCGCTGCGGACACGTACAAAATTATGATTGGCTAAAAACTCGGCGTAAACTCTGTTGCTAAGTGCTAAGAGCAGTTCATCGGTTGCAAAAGTTGCCTTACGCGACAGCCTAGTCAGCGTCTGGATGTGCTACCTGAGATCTTCTTATCGTCGTATATATATAGTTATACTTCGCAATGTAAATTGGACTTATAATTTTATGAAGTCGTTCGTGAACATAAAAGTTATACATTCAATTTGATTTTACGGCTTATAATTAATTATTACAAATAAAGTTCATCAGGCATAATCGTTGCGAAAGATATGGTTTATATATATGCGAAGTTTCGCTTAATTCTAACAATTTTTCGAGGCGTCTTTGGATGTAAAAGTTAGCGATGATACGATAATTATTTATTTACTTGTACGAACGTTGACGGACGAAGTTTCACTGCGTACGTCTCTTACTACAAATACATTTATCTATGAATAAATCTAGGCGTGTTGAGGAGCTTCGCCTCTTACAATTTATTTAATGCGCACTTCTGTATCGTTTTTACAAATGTTCTTTCGTGTTTATATAAATTATAGACAATTGTTAATAGGGATTCGTACATCTAGAAGGTAAGTCAAGAATATTTTATTCGTCTATAGGTAAGCTGTCGCCTTGTGGTAATTGGCGTACAGTAGGTCGGTTACCGTGTGTAGAGTGTCGGAGAGGTATTGTGTCTGTCGGTGGGTGTATTATCCTATGTCGATCGTCGGATCGGTAAGTAGTTTGTCTGTAGATGCATTATCATGAGTTGTCGGATCGGTAAGTGTTTGTCTGTAGGTGCATTATCATGAGTCGTTGGATCGGTAAGTGTTTGTCTGTAGGTGCATTATCATGAGTCGTTGGATCGGTAAGTGTTTGTCTGTAGGTGCATTATCATGAGTCGTTGGATCGGTAAGTGTTTGTCTGTAGGTGCATTACCATAATATATAATATAATGCAATAATAACTTATAATTCTAACTTGTACATTTTCGTGTCGATAATACGTAACGTATATTTGTATTTATATTTATAGTAGCGTATATTAGTATGTTTCCTATAATTCTAACTTGTATATGCGAGAATATATATTGGTTACAAATGTCGTGGTATATCTATTGAATATATATATACGTATAGGATATATATTGTGTTACAAACGGGTTTTAAATACATTGATTACGAGTGTTATAATAAAGATATCGGAGAGGGCCGGATGTTACATCCCCACCCTTAATTGGAAGCACGGGGCAATGCGCCTGCTTCTTCTCGCTGACGGTCCGCTGCTCGTAGTTGTAGTTCTTCTCGTAAGTCGTGAAGTGATCGGCGCGGCTTTGTTGGCATTGTCGTTAAAGACCATGCAGATCTGTCCGGTCGGGGCCTTCAAATAGGCGTTATGCTGAGTGGCTTCGGTTGTTCATCGTGATTCGTCTGTGCTTCGACGTCTGCAGGTGTGAGCGTTGGCTTGCTCGCGTATAGCAGCAGGTCTGTGACGGAGCTAAAGATTGCTCCCAGCAGCTTCATGCTGAGTCCGTATATGCCGTACAACGCATAGCCGTGAATGGCCATGTTTACGACCGATGCTAAAATTTGGAAAATTATAAATATCATTAGGATACCTGCTGACACGTTGCCAAATTGTAGGAAGTCTTTCCATAGTTTATTCAATTTTGTTTCCGTCATTTCTTCCAGGTCTCTCATATTTATCAAATTTCTGTAGTTCGACTGGCTCTGATACGCGTCTCCTCCCTGTATTTTCCGTGCGATGTCCTCCAGAATGGCCGGTTTGTTCGACGGGAAAATTAGGTGTTCCCGGAATTCTTCAAGCTCTTCCTTTGTGTATATTCCGCCATTCGAGGTATCGTCGATATCTTCGTACCTCCATGTTGGTCTGGTCATGGGATGCAGTGTTTGAGGTGGGAGTGCCCTTGCTGCTCGTGGCATAAATTGGCGCCATTTGCCATTTACTTCGAACATCGTCGGCAAGACGTCGCTGCAATCCTTCCTTCGGCCGTACGTTGATATGACGTGCGTGTTTGGCTTTATGAAGACTGATTCGTTGCTGCAAGTCGCTGGGAGATCGTGGAAACAACCATCGACTTGTCTGCTTGTACATTGTACTTCCTTGCACTCGATCAGATGTGCTACTTCTCCTGCTCTGTAGGCTGTATATCCTCTGCCCTTCATGATGAGCATAGCGAATACATCCAGGTCCGTGGTTGCCAGGTGCATTGAGTTTAATATTGTCTGTCGTTCGAGATTGCATCTGTGGGTCAGAATATCTTTATAGAGAGTGTTCAATTGCGTTTTAATGTGTCTGGACAGATAAGAAATTTTAGTGTTAAAATAAGCATTTATTAGGATATCTTGTGGCTTGAGCTCTTCTCTTGTGGAAAAGAATCTTTCCTCGGCGTTTTCCCGTATGAATAATTTTGGCTGCTCGGTCTCCTTTAACTGGAATCCGCAGAAATAGACGTCGCTACTTGTAGCGAGTCCGATTCGTATGCCCTCTGATGAGTTTCCGAAGTAGACCGGCGGTGTCCGGTGAGAGCGGTCGCTGACCTTGACTCCTACTCCCTCATATAGGACGGTGTACCTGTCAAAATTGCACTGTTGTTTTTGATTTAAAACCCAATAGGCCTGGGCCTCGTTCGAGTCCATACATTTCGAGTCTGTGTATTTACATCGGGTTCCCGAAGGTAAAATTATTTCGTTTTTGTCGTCTCTAAAAGGCACTGTTACCTCCGATACACGCACTTCAAGTTTCGCGGTCACAAAAACATCTTTATACTCATTCTTACCGTTTACGAACACTGCGCCGACGCACGAGCCGTCGTCTTTGAGTATGCGCGCGGCGGTCACTGTTCTACGGTTCGTAATGTTTGGTTTAAGATCCGTGATCAACGCGTTTCCATATTTAAATTGTCCGAAATTTATGAGTTCGTCGCACGTTTCACGATTTACCGATATCACAAAAGTCTCGCTGCCGTCCTTAACGCGGCTATTGTGCGAGTGCATACAACAGTATATAATGTCCTGTTCCACTTTTACCTTGCATAACTTCACCATTGTGTCGGAGTATTCCGTCTCCTGTAAAAGTTCTATGTATATTTCTTCCACTGCGGAGTCGATCGATTCTACGTCGCACGTGCCGACTTCATTCAACGAGATCGTCGTGACGTTGGGTCTCGATGTTCTGCAGTCGTATACGGGCATTGCCCCGCTTTCGCTAATGTATAAGATAAATAGGGATACGGTGAGCGTCTGCACTTTCAGAGCACCCATTGCGTGATTCTGTGAACAAAATGTTTTTATATACTTGGGTACAAAGAATGACAAGTTCTAGAGAAAAGATAAAATAAAAGTTATACAAAATATCGTTATTAGTTTTATATATTAGCAAGCTTCATTCCTCATCGTTTAAACGTGCTTTTCTTAGCTTATTACTATGGACTACTCGGGATGAATTTTTGTATGAAATTTTAACGTTATTGTTTTCCAGAATTTCCAAAATTTTATGGGGGCCGGTGTACTCGGGTGCAAATTTAGTTTTGCGAGGTTCTAAAATTAGTATTACGCAATCTCCGACATTGAATGAGCAGGGGTTTAATCGCTTGTCGTAATACTCCTTCGACCGTTGTTTCACGTTTTTCAGATGCTCTTGCGCTAGGGTTTGAATATCGCGAATTCTTTCTCGCAACTTACCGACGTATTCAACGTACGTGGCGTCATTCCCTTCGTCTATACCCGCGTTGGTCGAAGGTGCTCTAGCTATCTTACCGTAAACGCACTCATAGGGCGTAAGCCGCGTACCCTCGTGTAACTAGTGTTATAGGAGAACGCACCGCATTCCACCCAATCGTCCCACTCATTAATTTTCTTAATGTACATTTTTAAATATTCCTTTAAAGAATGGTGCATACGTTCGATTGAGCCGTTCGATTGCGGGTGAAAGGCGGTGGTTGTACAGGTTTTGATTCGGCAAAGCTTCTCTAAGTTTTTCATGAGTGCGCTTGTAAAATTGGATCCCTGATCCGTTAGAACGACCTTTGGAGAGCCGTGGACGTATACACAACGTTTTAGAAACATTTCGGCTATGTCCGAAGAATTTACTGATTTTAACGGGACCAAAATGGAGAATTTTGTCAAAGGGTCCTGCATCGTCAGGATATATATATTATCATTCCGCGTCTTCTCCAGAGGTCCGACTATGTCCATAGATAATTTATCAAAACTCGACCCCGCAGTATCTGTTAGTACCATCGGTTGTCTGACCTTGCGCCTTACCAACTTATTTAATTGACACGTTTGGCACTTACTGATTATTTCCTGAATTTGTTCTTTCATTATTGGCCAGTAATAGTTTTGCCGGATACGGTTATAGGTTTTAGTGACGCCTTTGTGACCATTGATGGGGGACTCGTCGGTATCGACTATTATAGCTGGGCGTGACCGTTCGTCTGGAATTGCAATTAGGTTTTTACAAATAATAATTTTAGTCGTACTATCATCAAAATATCTTTTCAAGAGTTTCACTACTGTTTCCCAAGCTATATCGTCCATGTCCACGGTCTTTGATATTCTAAATGACCTCAAGTTCAGGGTCTCGCAAACATTCCTTAGTGATTCTATACATTCGGTTAATATTTCAATATCTGTGTGTATGTGCATGTTTTCTTTTACGATCATGGCCATGAATGCCTTATTTTTAGTTTTCTCATTTTGGGTCAGTTTAACCCGTCCTAGCATGACGTCCGTAATAGGGACCAACAGATTCTCCACGAGGAGCGCATTTGCACCTGAGCAAACCGGTTCGTTTCTTTTCGTGACAAAGTATGCGACATTGTCATTATTCATTAGGAACAGATCGCGTGACTCTATGATGTTGGGCGCGACGCGGTTTCTTTCCTGGTTTACCGATCTATTGATTTCATACTCTACCCCGGGAGGATCAAAAACCTCCGTTGACGGTTCGAACGAATACGAGATGTTTGGGTCGGTGATGGCGCTTTGGTTGTGGGAATGAATTTGCGTGGATGGATCGTCAATGCTTCGGATAGGAGAATCTCTCAGAGGAGGGGATGAGCATGCCATTTTTTGGTAGTCGGAGAGAGAAAAGGAAGCATTAGATAGTCCGAGGACTGCAGGAGGCGGAGAAGGTGTCCGTCGCTCGTCTTCTTGCTCTGTGTTCTGTGGCGCATCTTTATCAGCTGCCTGGCAATAGCTTGCAATGGGATCTTTGGATTTTTCGGGACTGTCCGAAATTCTTGGAGTCTTGCGGCGACTGGTCCTGTAAGTTGAGGGTGTGAAAATTTCTGATCAAGAAGTCGAGGCTGTATCTTCTCGGCTTTTCTTCTTGTCTGTATTTACGCAAAATCCTTTCGTTTCATTGGTTTCTTTTGGTTCGGGAGGGTTCCGGGAGAAGGCGTCGGCAACATAATTTGTCTTACCCGGTGCATAGTTCACGTCGAAGCTGTATACATCCGTGAGTTTGAAGTACCATCTCTTTAGCCTAGACGTGGAGTCCTTCATTTTATGTAACCACATCAGTGGTTTATGGTCCGTCACGAACGTAAATTTCCTACCATAGATGCAATATTTGAATTGCTCAGCGCAATACAGCATTGCCAGAAGTTCCTTCTCTATCGTGCTATAGTTGACTTCTGCTTGACACAGAAGTCGGCTAGCATAGGCGACTGGGTGATCGTCGGAGTCTGAGAAAGAACTCCGCCTTCTGATCCTTCTGAGCCTTCTGAGCTTTCTGAGAAAGAACTCCGCCTACCGCGTAATTGGAAGCGTCGGTGGTAACGTAAAATTCTCGTTCGAAATCTGGATGTTTCAGGACCGGTTCTTTGGTTAAACACGATTTTAGTTTGTTGAAAGCCTCGTCTTGTTTTTTCCGTCCATAAGAACGGGGTGTTGTCCTTGAGCAGGCTCGTCAATGGTTTGGAAATCCTTGCACAGTCGGGTACGAATTTCCTATAATAATTACAAAGTCCCAGAAATTGCCGGATATTCTTGAGGTTCTTGGGGATGGGGAAGTCTTTGACTGCCGACAGCTTCTTGGGGTCAGGCTGTGTACCAAACGGAGAAATAACATGCCCTAGGAAATTTATCTTTTTCTTGTAGAAATGGCATTTTGGCCGATTTAATTTTAGATTAGTGTCCTTTAGCCTTTTAGCTAATTCTAAATATTTCTCGTCGTGTTCTTCCGGGGTTTTCGCTGCAATAATTAGATCGTCAATGTAAGCAAAGGTGCCATTCTTTTGCTTGACGACTTTATTTATTAGCATTTGGAACGTAGATGGGGCATTCCTCAGCCCGAACGGCATTCGCACAAAGTGAAAATGTCCAAACGGCGTGTTGAAAGCCGTCTTCTCTTTGTCTCCTTCGTCGAGCGGGATTTGATAGAATCCAGAGGCTAGATCCATCACTGAGTAGAATTTGGCGTCTCCGAGTTGTTCTAAGAGGTGCGCAATATTAGGTATGGGAAAAGGGAATGGCTTCGTTTTCTCGTTCAGTTTTCTGAAATCGACAACGACTCGCCATTGCTTCTGTCCTTCCTTGGTCTCACGCTTCGGGACCACCCAGAGAGGGCTGTTATAAGGGGAATCACTTGGTTCTATTATGCCGTCTTGCAGCAGTTTGTTCATGGTCTCCCTAACGACCTCTTGTAATTTTTGGGGCATGGGGCATTGGCGTACATTGACCGGAATGTCGTCGTACGTTTCTATTTTATGTGTCAGCAAACCCGTTCCTTGAAGAGGCTCAGGTTCCACATGGTATATGCCTGTCGTTTGCCTGATCAATTTCTCTAGTCTTCCTTGCAAGTTCTCGTCTAAATCATCTGACTCTATTTCTCCCAATATTTTGTCGACGCGGCTCTCCGTAGTATACAATGTATGTACTCTTTTATTTTTGTGCTTTTCCCTTTTGTCTTTTTTATTCATCGCCTCGTCTTTTGAGACACGGGTTATCTCAGCTCTCTCGTACTCTCCTAGGTTTTCCGACGCGAACTGCACGTAGGCTTCTATCACGTCGTGTTCCTTATCTTTGGCAGCGTCGACGCTGACGTTCTTTACCGTTCTGTGAGAGGCGTCACGCTCTTTTGTATCCTCGTGTGTGGTTTCTGCTTCTTGAAATGTATTGCTTAGTTCGCGGGAGTCATTTCTTTCCTTTGTGAAGTATATTTTCAATATTTCTACGTTTTCATTGTTTGCTACGAAACCGATGAATCTATTCTCCTTTTTTGGCTGATCTTCAGTATCAATAGTGTGGCTCGATATACCTTCCTTCGGTGCGGTTAATAAATTTTTTGTTTCTTCTGTTCCTATTGAGGTGATTGTTTTGGTATCGTTCTCCTCACTGAGCGCTAATTGCATTTTAATATTATTCTTGTTGCTCGATGGGATCGACTCAGAGGCCGTTGCGCATGACGTTATTTCGTTCAGAGGCTTTGGGGCATGGTACTTTCCATCTACTTTCTCGAGTTCGGCGAGTGACTCAGAGGCCGTTGCGCATGACATTCCCTTGTTCAGAGGCTTTGGGGCGTGTTCATTTCGCTCGATTTCATTAGACATTATTTCATTATTGTTTAAGTTAGCGCTTTTAATTATTTTGTTCTTGATACCTTCGTCGATTTTTAACTCGTCTATTTTAACAGCAGGGTGTGCGTCGTTCCTTCGACTCTTCTCAGGCGATAGTATCTGTCCACAAAAAATGTTTCCTTCTCGCAAAAATGGCAAGCATACGTTTCCAAACGTGAGCGCTTGTTCTTCGTAGTTAATATTAGCCTCCGCTTGGTTGAAGAAATCTGATCCTAGGAGGACTGGGTCTTTCAGAGGCAGATCGTCTTTTATGATTATAAATTCGACGTCTGTGCCGTACAAATCGATTTGGCACAGGCCCAGAGCTTCCTCATCTGCTCCGGTTAATCCTATCAATATTGGCGGATTGTCGAACCCGTACGCCAATACGTCACCTTTAACTGCCGAGTGTTTAATTAAATTCGGTTCGGCTCCCGAATCCACCATAGCGACGACCAGTGTGTCTTCAAAGTGTTCGGACGTCAGACACACGGTCGGGATTTTCCTCCCTTTGTCGTTTAAAACGAAGACTCGCCTTTTGTTGTTAGCGTAGTCACAGTGCGCTTCGTTGCGTTGCTCGGCCCTGGCGCACCCGTTCCTTGGCCGATCCGTCCGTTTCCCTGTTGCTCTCTCCCTTGGTGCTCCTGGTCTCGCTTTTCTTTACGCCACCTCCTCGCGAAACAATTTTCAAGGAGGTGTCCGTCCCTTTTGCAATAATTGCATCTGGGCACGTTGGGACCTAGTGTCGTGCCAGATCTGTGCGCCGAATAGTGGCTGTGTTACGTCACGATCTCTCGTAAATCTATTTTCCTGGCGATCGTGCCTAGGATGATCTCTATAATTCCAGTTGTCATAATACCGCCTAGGTTCCCTTCGGTCGAACCTATCGCGATACCGGTCACGGTTGAGAAAGAAAAAAAAATTCGATCAATTACTGATTGATAGGCGCTGAAACGCTTCTTGTAGTTCTTTTATTTCGTCGGCTTTGTCTGTCGATCTTCCTTCCAGCGCACCTAAAGTTACTCTAATTACGGTGGCGACGGCAGATCTCAACCTTTTATCTTTACTCAAAAGACAGACGGCTAATAATTTTACCTATCCTTAAGTAAACGTGATCCTGGTTGCGAGGCGCTCCTCAAAAGACCAGCAGTTTACTTATCCCGACTAGAAACCCTCCCCTTAGCTCTTGATCCTGGTTGCGAGGCGCTCCTCAAAAGACCAGCGGAGTTAAGTTTTCCTTATTTTTATCCTATTTAAAATCAACCTGTCTCGTTTTCATTAGTTCCCCGCGTGGAAAATAACACCGGGTATTCATGCGGTAATTAGCGCCGGATATTAGAGACATTGCAGAAAATAGCGCAAAATTAGTTTAAATAAATATAGATCTAGCTGTAGATTACCGTTATTAATTATTTTTGTGTTTATAATTATTTCTTACAGAATCCTGAAAATAGAGGAGCTGACTTATTTTCACAAATAAATTAATATTTTTGTTATGAAAAATTATACTGTGATCTTGCAAAATTATTTTCTTGAAACCGCCGTCCGATCCCGAAAAAACTTCCTCCCCTCTCAAACTACCCTGGGAAGATACCGCGTAGGCTATCCCGAGGGGGATAGGAACGTTACACGTTAATGTACTTTTGTTACAATTATTTCAAAACTTCGACCTAACCGGGAGTCTATCCGCAGACCTTTGGATTCGCAAGCTAATATCTTATTATTTACGCTATCGCAGTACGCTGTGGACAATTATAAAAATCTTATATATCAATTTTAGATCTCTGATAGTTATATATTATGAAATTAATTTATGGATTCCAATGAATAGTATATGCATTTATATATAATTTATACTTATATTATAACAATTTATATACCGTTTTGGTTTTAATATTTGATTTCCCATATCTAGATAATATTTTCTTAAATTCAATCATAATACGTATACGAAATCGAAAAATAATTTAGAAGTGTGAATAAGTCTTTCCCGTTTTTTGTAAGAGATGGCGCCACCAATACTGTGCGAGTATTCAATGGTTACATATGTCATAATCAAAGCTTATTCATATGTCAACAATTCCATACTAACACATTAGTTAAAATTTTTTCGCATCATAAATTTTTGATATCGTGAAAATGTCGAAATTTGAGCCGAGTCGACGTCATTTGCGGGAAGTTTCACTTTATTGGTTCAATTTGAAGAAATCTGCTGCCGAGACGCATCGATTGCTTCAGGAGGCTTATGGAGAAGGTTGTGTCGATGATTCAAGTGTTCGCGGATGGTTTCGACGCTTCAAAAGCGGTGATTTCGACGTGGAAGACAAGGAGCGTTCCGGGCGGCCGCAAATCTTTGAAGATCGAGAATTGGCGACTTTGCTTGATGAAGATTGTTGTCAAACGGAAGAAGAACTTGCTGAAGCATTGGGAGTTGACCGAACAACCATTTCCAAGCGTTTGAAAGCCATGGGAATGATCCAAAAGCAAGGAAATTGGGTGCCGTACGAACTGAAGCTGAGAGACGTCGAACGGCGTTTTTTCACTTGCGAACAGCTGCTTCAGCGACATAAAAGAAAGGGTTTTCTGCATCGTATCGTGACTGGCGATGAAAAGTGGATACGTTACGATAATCCGAAGCGAAGAAAATCATGGGGACTACCCGGCCATGCATCATCATCGACGGCCAAGCCAAATATTCATGGCGCCAAGCTCATGCTCTGTATATGGTGGGACCAGCTAGGTGTGGTTTACTATGAGCTTCTGAAACCGAATGAAAGGATCACAGGCGAGGTCTATCGACGACAATTGATGCGTTTGAGCCGCGCACTGCGAGGAAAACGGCCACAATACTCTGACAGGCACGACAAAGTTATTTTGCAACATGACAATGCTCGCCCACATGTTGCACCGCCGGTGAAAACATACTTAGAAACGCTCAAATGGGAAGTCCTACCCCACCCGCCGGATAGTCCAGACGTTGCTCCGTCTGATTACCATCTCTTCAGATCGATGACGCATGGCCTGGCTGACCAGCACTTCCATTCCTACGAGGAAGCCAAAAAATGGGTGGATGACTGGATAGAGGCCAAATCGGTCGAATTTTTTCGCAACGGGATTCGTATGTTGCCAGAAAGATGGGAAAAAGTTGTAGCTAGCGATGGCCAATACTTTCAATAATTCATTTGTAACCATTTTTTCACAATAAAGGCTCAAAATTTGAAAAAAAACGAGAAAGACTTATTCACATACCTGATAATTTTTGTATTTATATCACAGAAAAAAATGGTTCTCATAACAAGTCAATATTTCTGTGTAATTAAAAAAATTAAGTTAAAAAAATTTTTTAAAATATTATATGTATATATAGAAATTAATTGTGCTTTACGTATACACATATTATAAACATGATTAATACACATACTTTATACTTGAGAGAAGTTAATTAATAAGCAATCAATTTCTTGCAATTTAAAAATATTACATATAATTAGTAAATTAATTAGTAAATATTGATTAAATGAAAATTAAGAAAATTCTCTGCGTCCGAATATTAAATAAATATATTCTTATTTATAGATATAAGTGATATTTTATATTTATATTTGATCTTTATATTATATTTAATGTTTTCCATTATAAAGCGAAGAGTAGTAAATTTATTTTTCAGTAATGAAAGCAAGGTTATTATTTCCTTAATTTATGAAACCAATATCTCAATGTCAGAAATTAAGATTTTGAAAGTAGTTATTTATCCAATTAATCTTTGAACTAAAAAAATACTAGATAAATATTAGTAAATATTGATTAAAATATAGTCAATAAATTTTTGTCTGTATATTAAATAAATATTTTTTAGATTGTGAAATAAGTTTCTTCAAATAACAAAACCAGCATTTAAAAAGTTCCTTCATCAAGAACTTGTTCGCTTGAATTAAAATGATATAAGATCGATAGTTTACTATATGAGCTAAGAGATAGCAAATTTATTTTTTAGGGTGATAAATAATCTCTAGATTTAAGAAAATATTATCTAGATTATCTAGATTTGTTTAATATATTATAATATATATAATATCAAGAAGTTTTAAAATCATGGTTTATTTGTAAGAAATGTGTTGTTAAGCAAGCTATACGTTACTGAACTCTTCACCAGCGAACCAAACTTTTGATTTTTAAAGTGAAGAAAATAATGCTTTGAATCAAGGAACTATGCACTACTTTTAAACATTTAACATACTTGAATTTTCATGTTTTTGAAAATAAAAACGTATTTCAAGTAATTATTGTTTTAAAGATAGGAATCGAGTTCATTATTTTAAATTAAATTTTTTGAATGAAGTATTAAAATTCTTAATCCAAGTATATATTCACTTAATTTTGTCGGCTTAAATCAAATATGTAAATTTTTTGATTCCAAAATTTTCAGTTATTGGTTCAAGAAAATATTTTCACCCATTTTCAAGAAAATCTTGACAAAAATCTAGAAGAAATTTAATTAATCCAAGAATTTATTTTTCTGATTTAAAATTTGAAATTATTGGTTCAAGATAATATTTTCTTTAGATAAGAAAATATTCATTTTGTAACGTCCCTATCCCCCTTGGGATAGCATACGCGGTATTTTTCCAGGGTAGTTTGAGAGGGGAGGAAGTAATTCGGGATCGGACGGCGAATCAGAAGAATAATTATACAAGAACAGAGTATATTTTTATAACAATAACAATTGATTTATTCAAGAAAACCTTGATGGAATCTTCTATTTACAAGATTCTGCAACAAATAAATTATAAAAAGATAATTAATAAAAAATAATTTTAAAGCTATATCTATATATATAATTCTTATACTAAGTTTGCGTTATTTTCCGCGATGCGTATAATATCCGGCGCTGTTTACCGCATGGATACCTGGTGTTATTTTCCACACGGGGAATTTACAAAACGTGACAGGTAGATTCTAAATAGGATGAAACAAAGTAAGCTTAACTCCGCTGGTCTTTTGAGGAGCGCCTCGCAACAAGGACCAAGAGTTAAGGGAAAGTTGACTAGTCGGGATAAGTAAACGGCTGGTCTTTTGAGGAGCGCCTCGCAACCAGGATCACGTTTAGAGATCAAACTAATAGTTTCGGAAAGGATTTTCAAGAAGGAGTTTATTAAGCTCTGGATAAGTTTTTAGCTCCGGGGAGAGTTCGTGTGAATCAACTTCGGGGCAGTTGGTTCACCGGATGAACTCTTGATTTTGCCTTTTGCAGGCCCTTTTATAGCGAAATACTCGTAGAATTCCGTCGCCGCTCGTATAATTTCGGACAGGGCGCCGAATTATAATAATTATATTAATAATAATAATAATTAATAATAATATTTAATAATAATTATAATAATTATTATTTACAGTTTGATGCTTGTTTTTGCAGCCGGTGTGCTGCGTACAGTGATAGTATACATGTATACAAGCTTATACATATATATATATATATATATATATATATATATACACATATTTATATATTGTATGTACATTTAGTAATTTAATTAAATTACTTGAATTAAATACAGCGGGCGTATTTGTTTTCGAGCACCCGTTGTATATATTGGAATGCGCGCGTTCGCCTACCGCAATACTCTCTACTTGTTCGGTTTTCGGCAGTTGCGTCGACTACCTTCTTCAGTAGTTGTCGCAACCTTTGCTTGTTTTTGGTATGTTTACCGCGTACTATTTAATATCGTAAATATTAATTTAATTTGGTAGTCGTTAAATTAATTTTCATGTATTCTGTGTTTACTTGCTATTCTATACGTAAGTGTGGCGGAAATAAATTAGAATAATTTAATGTATTTATTGTCTTCGTAATGTATTCATCTAGTAAATTTATATACCGGTCGAAATAAATTTGGACGGCCATGTTTTTGGCCCTCGCAATTTAATTTCCAATATTTGTGTTCTGCTGTTCAGAAAATATAAACTTTATTTTAGTAACTACTTACTTGGTTAAAGAAAATATTTACTTAGTACAGAACAATCGCATAAATTTCTTGAATCAAGTAATATTTACTTTATATTAGAATGTTTATAGTATGTAATTTTAATGAATTATTTCGAAAAATCTATTTCTTAAACTAAGAAAATTTTTATTTAATTAATTCGATAATATTGTTCTTTTGATAGTATCAGAAAAATCTTTGACCACAGATTTGATCAATCTATAATTTAAGTATTTAGATCATTTGCAATTCTAGCTATTAGATTTTCTGAATTCGATGCATTACTTTTTTGTTTTAATATAATAACCTTCTGATTCAAAATTTTGTTTTCTTAGATTAAGAACATATTTATTTATATATGTATTGCGTAACTCTGTTCTATATATACTGTATAAAAACAATTAAATACTAATTTCTAGAAAATATTAGTTTGATTCTGTAAAGCCTTTTTTAGAGAATCAAAAGTATTGTGTTCAGGTATAGATTACTAAATGTAAAAAACTCAGGTTTTCCATGTTAATTTTGATCAGCTTGTTTTAAAGAAACATTTTTTGTAAAATGAAAATGCTTATTTTCAGATTATGATGAGCTAAATTTAAGTAATTAGAACATTATAATTAAATAAATATTTACTTAACTGGGTTCTCGTTCATAAGAAAATCTATTCTCTTGGTTTAAGAAAATCATGTTTTAATTCTTAGAAATTTTTCCTGAATGTAAGTTAATATTTCGATCGCCTTCAAATTTTGAATACGTATTCTATACGGTCAGGATTAGATGATAGGATATTTTTTACTTCAAATTTAACAAAAAAAAAAAAAAAAAAAACAAAATGATGGCAACATTTGTTGCATGTATATCGGTAAACTGTCTGCTAGGCCTCGTACAACATATGTGCAAATGGACAGGTAATAAATAGTTAGAGCAGGTTAGAGAAAGAGACAAAACAGTATAGAGGAAACTCGTGGGTACATGCAGGTACATGATATGGCAACATCTACTACATCGAGTAATCCATGTTATTCCCCTTGGATTTTTCTCTTCTCCCCTCCCCATCACGCTCTCTCATTCTCATTCTCTCTCTCTCTCTCTCTCTCTCTCTCTCTCTCTTTCTCTGTCTTCTCCATACAAGGTAGTTATGTGTCAAATATGATTATATAGGATTCTCATAGAATACTCCAAAAATATAAAAAGCAATCAAATTATTTTTGGAAAAGTTTACAGTCAATAATTAGCAGCTTTTTCGAGATCTATTGCATTCGTAAACATAAATCAATTGCTGACCATAGCCATGAATATTGTCTCAATGTTAAGTTAATTTTTTAAAGCGTACATATATTTGAAACATTGAATTGTACTTCTGTCGACTGCCCATATACAAATTAATAAATATTTTTTTATTGGTCTTACAGTCCAATCAATTCCATCCAAAAATAAAATAAAATAAAAATAAAAATAAAAATAAAAAATAAAAATAATAATAAAAAATAAAAATAAGAAATAAAAATAAAAAATATTAAAAAGAAAATAAAAAAATAGAAATTAAAAATAAAAATTAAATTAAAAATTAAATTAAAATTATAATGACAGTCAGACTGTCCTTGTTTACATTCACCCCCGTAGACTAATCTGAAAATAAAATATTAGCTGAAAAAATTCTTTGTTAGTAAAGTGCAGTCTGACTGTCCCCAACACCCTTACCTAATTGAAGACTTGTCCAACGTTTCGAGCTCGCTACGGCTCCTCATCAGGGACTAATCTAAACCTCATATTCTAATCTATATATACCCATCCCCACCACCAAATTTCGTAAAATTAAGGTAAAACTTAATTGGTACAGAAAGCCTACTTGGTCAGGTAGGTTTTTAGATTTTAATTCACACCACCAATTCGGGAACCAAATTGGATCAATGAAGGGTCTCATTGACAGAGCAATTAAATTGTCACATAAAGATTTTAGACAAAATAATTTACAGATAGTAAGAGAGACTTTTATTAATAATGGTTATCCAATTCAATTTATTAATAGATTGATTGCTGAGAGATTGTTTGACATTTATAATACCGAAAATAGACATAGTGCAGGAATTGATTTTAACGTAGGCAAAATTATTGTCTTACCATATGTTCAAGGATTATCTGAAAGAATAAAAAGAAATTTTCGGAAATATAACATTCAAATTTTCTTTAAAAATCGCAATAATTTAAGTAGATTGTTTAATAATTGCAAAGATAAGGATGATTTATGCTTAAAGTCAGGAGTTGTTTACAAGATTAATTGCATGGATTGTGATAAATACTATATTGGACAAACAGGTAGATATTTAAAAAAGAGAATTTATGAGCATAAATATAGTTTACGTAGCTCACATATTACTTCTGGTTTAAAAAAGCATTGTTTAAAGTTTTTACATTCTTTCAATTTTGTGAATGTGGATATTTTGGAACATGGTATTAATAATAAGTATAAACGGGAGAGTCTTGAAAGTATTCACATTTCCAAGAATCGAAATAATGTGAATTTAATGTTAGAGTCTGGTAGATTGGACAGTGTTTATCATTCCTTATTAAATTGATTGGTTTTGGACAATTTGTGTAGAGGGGGAATTTATATTTAATTTACTAAATTTGGTAGTGGGGACAAGGTATATATAGATTAGAATATAAGGTTTAGTTTAGTCCCTGATGAGGAGCCGTAGCGAGCTCGAAACGTTGGACTGGATCTTCAATTAGGTAATGGTGTTGGGGACAGTCAGACTGCACTTACTAACAAAATTTTTTTCAGCTAATATTTTATTTTCAGATTAGTCTACGGGGGTGAATGTAAACAAGGACAGTCTGACTGTCATTATAATTTTAATTTAATTTTTAATTTAATTTTTATTTTTAATTTTTATTTTTTTATTTTATTTTTATTATTTTTTATTTTTATTCTATTTTTGGATTGAAATGATTGGACTGTAAGACCAATAAAAAAATATTTATTAATTTGTATATGGGCAGTCGATAAAAGTACAATTCAAATGTAGCAATAAAATTTTATTTTGGTCAGTATAAGCTACTCGTCTTTTATTGCACCCCCGCTGCCAGCCTATTGTCTCGACAAGCTTTCCCTCTGCACGCGCTGAAGACAGTCGTCTCCCCTCTCGATCGCATCATCGCACGAGCTCGAAAAACATCTGGAATATTGCACGTGAGGCCTACGATGGCTTGATTGCTAGAGCAAAGGACTAGTAACTAGGTGATCCAAGTTCAAATCCCAGTCTCGGCCAATTGATACAGGCACCGCTGTAATTATTTACATGTGCTTTGTTTAAAAACACGTCGTAGACCTCCGTCGCTAATTAGCACCGATAATTGGAAGCATAAATAGAGCGACGTGAAATAACATAAAAAAAAAGGAATATCGCACGAAACGGCCAGTACCTCGCTTTGGCCGCCAGAAGCCCTCGTTTTTAGTCGAAAATTTTTACTGCAGTGTGGACCATAAGCGTCGGCGATCCCCCCTTATTATCTCCGACGCGTAACAGCATGTAACAGCAATCAAACGCTAATGTGGAGCGGCGCTATCTGGGGTGGGTTCTGTGCGGCAAATAATTTATGAGTTTATTGTTTAGATGCCTGAAGTTTTTATATAGATTTTAAGTTTCTTACAAGAGCTTGCAGAATTTTCAATTTCAAGTACTGTAGTCTGTAGTTAGTCTTTTGTCGTCCTTTCGTTTGAACAAGCGTCTTTTCTTTCTTCGTTTGAAATAAAGCTCATGTTAAAAGATTATTTCGTGTATCTTTATTTTAATATTCCGCCTACTATATGTAATGAAAAATGCATAGAGGATAATAAGTGAAAACATTTAATTGACTTTTTGGCTTGTATCTAATCTTTAATTTACAAATCTACAACAAATAATCAATGCTAATGTACATAATTACTTATACACGTTATCAAAAATCACTTGATCATAGTTAAACATTATAGAAGCACTATTAATTATATTACAAATATTATATGATCGCACTTTAAAAATATAAAATAATATAATTATTAATGTATAATGCTACAAAAAAGAAATCTATAGACCTCTAGATTTATTAAAAAAAATCATTTGTTATTTTTTATTAGTAAAAATTATACTTATAATGACTGATATATAAAACAAACTAATGAATATTTTTTATAATCATTCCCATAGAACCTGAAATATTTAAATAAAAATTAATATTACAAAAGCAGTCCTTTACTAACAACATTAATCTGTTAATATTTTCTATTTTATAGGGGTTATTAGAAATAAGAGCAGTTTGATTTTCATTATAATTATATTAGTTTGTTAAACAGACTAAGACCAATAAAAATATTTTTTAGTTGGTCTTATTATTTTTTATTATTTGAATATATCTTAAAATTTAATCGAAAAAATGTTGTATGCAAGTATGAATTTGGGTACTCAGATAAATATTTATATTGATTATTATTAAACAATAAGCTTATTTTATCCATTTTAAAAAATATTCATGATTTATTGTAATTACTTTTGCAGGATATGTATATTTTTTATTACATGTTTTTACTTTTTATTGCAATTTTGATATTTTAATTATGCTATTGAAATAGTTCACATATTTGAAATATAAAAAAATTTATTAGTATTCATAATTTAATTTTCATTTTTTCAGAATCTATTTATATGATAACCTCTAAATCACAACTTTAATCATAATTATTTGGCTCTCGTAGTATAATACATAAACCAAAACTGATATATAATTTAATTTTTAGATTTACCTCGTTCATTACACATGAACATTCATACCTGAAATTAATTATTATATATAAATACTTATATATTTCATAGATCCCTTTATAATAAATATTCTTTTTTTATTCATTAGTAATGTTGTACATATATTTTATACAGATATGCAAATCAAAGTTTTATTTATAATTACTATTGTTTAAACTTCAATCATTGCATCTTTTCCAAAATACTCCATCTTGTGGTAATTTAGATGAAACATAAGGAAACAACCATGTCAAATACCATTTGTCTCCAAAAACTTCTTTTATATTTTGATTCCATCCTAAACTGTATGCATAAATCTTCTTATTTCTTTCATTAGATGTGCACCCTATGAAAACTAAATGAAAATGGTAAAAGCACAGAGTTCCAGTAAATAACATTCCTATAAAAATTACAATATACACCATTAAATAAAATTGTTCAAGTGAACCATCAAAACCAAATGTAAATATAGCAACAGGAAATATAATTTTTATAATAGTCATTGGGAATTCGAATTCAATTCTATTCCAGATGAAATAATTATTATAAAAAAACGAATAAAGTGTTGAAACAAAAAGATAAAATATAAACATCAAAAAATATCGTTGATTCTTGTGACCCACACAGCATGCTGTAAAAATACAATGATGATCTCTTTTTAGAATGCATGTATTGCAGCTAGAGCAATGCCAAGAACGAGGGGGTGCAATTGATTCGCAAATGGAGCATAACCGCCAATCATCAACATCTGCCTTATTTATTGGTACCACAATTTGATACATACTAGTGTCACATAGAACTGTATAAGTAAAATTTCCAACTATATTTACCATAATAAAACTGCCTAGAGAAAAATGAAATATATACGTAAATGTTCCATATTCATATAACTGAGGCAATACCACCCAAAGTTCGAACCAATAAATTAAAGGTACAATTATTAATAAAAACAGCACAGAAAATATATCACTTGCAGTTCGTGGTACAATTTTTCTTCGTATTAGCATTATAAAATATATCAATAACAGACTGTATTTCTTTCTATTTTATTTTATATTATTATATTATTTCTATCTAATTTCTTTCGATTTTCTTAAATTATCTAAGAACATAAAAAGTCAAGGTTTATAGTAAACGTGTATTGCAGACGCAGATTAAAGGATTAAATATTTTTATGAATAATCTGACTACTCTAAATATAATACCTGGTAGAGGTAGACTAAAATTTTTTTAATATGTATTGATCATGAAAATAATAGAGTACACGGTAACTACGTTATGAATTGAATAAAACAAGGTTATAAATTTACAGTGGGATTATACATGGTATTGGCAGAGATAATAAGGGGAGATCGGCAACGTTTATGGGAGCGACTGCAGTCAAAATGTTCGACTGAAAACGAGGGCATCTGGTGGCCAACGCGAGGTACTGTCGGTTTCGTGCGATAATCCAGATGTTGTTTATCGAGCTCGTGCGATCGTGCGATCGAGGGAGGTGACGACTGTCTTCGACATGTGCGGGGGGAAAGCTTGGTGACACAATAGGCTGGCATCGCGGTGCAATAAAAGAGGAGCAGCTTATACTGGCGGCGACCAAAGAGAAATTTTATTACCACATATACATACACACACACACACACACACACACACACACACACACACCAGTGTGGAGTTTTGTTGCTTTCTCCCATCTGGCGCCTCCCCAGGTTGCGGATAGGGGATGGCTCGCTACAATTTGTAGAGGGCACTGAGGAAATAAAATACTCAGGGCGGACAGAAAAAGCTAATAGGGAGGGCCTCCCGAACGTAAGACCAATTATGACTAATGTTTGGTATAAACAAGGATATACCCCAGGGAGTAACTCCGGCAAGACCGGTCAATCTCCTCACCGATTCCGATAGAGTGCAAGCCTCTATGGTCGATGGTAGCCCCTCGGATTCTGGGGAGGGCAAATCAAACATAATCATAGATAGTACACTGGGTACTAAAGGAGATGTCATGATGGATCAAGAAACAACGGATCGAGAAATCTCCATCACGCGCAGAAACAATCACCTGGAGCGACTTGGTGAGAAGATCAGCCAATTGTTGGATTTTGTCAAGGATAGGCATAACGTACACAAGACCATTAAGGATCTTGCTCGTTCCATTAATGCCTCATATAAATGCATTAGTATGGCAGAGAATGATCTATTACAGTATCAACGTCCTGGTACACATGAAGTGGTGACTCAGACTACGCCGAGTCTACGCTCTGACACCAAACGAAGCGCAGCAGAAGCGATGGTTTCCACTCCTAAAACCATAGGTGGCAAAAGGACGAAAGAACCACCATTGGGCTCAAGGAGACCACTAGAGTCGGTCGGAGTACCTACAGGCAAGTCTGAAGCCAAAGAAAATCAATGGCAGACCATCAAGCGTAAGAAGCCCAAAGGCAAAGATAAAGAATTATCTAGTACACGCAGGCTTAATGGACGAAATAGGCCTAACTCCATTTTGATTAAGGCCAATGAAGGAGTTACATACGCGGAGGTACTGCGACAAATAAAGAATGACCCGGAGTTATCTCATGTCAAGAATGAGGTTAACAGGATACGTAGAAATGCAAGCGGTGCCCTTGTACTTCAGTTGGAACGGACAGCCAAAGATGCACATGAGTTGGCACGCATTATTGAATCTAAGGTTGGCCATAGCGCATCCACTTCGGTCCTGAGTAATCTCATTACATTGGAGATTAAAGATATAGATGAGGTCACTTCAAAGGATGAAGTATTAGAGGCTCTGAGAACACACCTCGAGCTAAAGGAGACTAACCTACTAATTGCTCGTTCCTTGCGGCAAGCTTATGGGGGTACTCAGACGGCGGTGGTGTCTGTACCATATAGCCACGCAGCTGAGCTACTACGTGTAGGGCATGTTCGAATCGGATGGGTCAGCTGTAGAGTTCGAAAAAAAACAGAAATAAAGCGCTGCTTCAGGTGTTGGCAGATTGGCCATTTAGCGTCCGTGTGCTCGGGCCCTGACAGAACTAAACTTTGCAGGCACTGCGGTGGAAAAGACCATCTATCCAAGCTGTGTGTAAACGGGCCCTGTTGTTTACTCTGTAAATGTGAAGGAAAAAAGGAGATTAACCATCCAGCATACAGCTATAAGTGCCCGATTACCGTGGAGTTTTTAAACAGACATAAAACATGAAAATACTCCAACTGAATACCAACCATTGCGTAGCAGCTCATGACCTGCTGAAACAGACAATAAAGGAGCTAAGAATAGACATTGCTGTAATCTCCGAACCATATTGTGACAGGGTCAGACCACAGAGCTGGATAAGTGACACAAGCAATAGAGCTGCCCTCTGGATTGGTCAAAATAGGCAGGTACTAAAGCAGTCGAGTCATCGGAGCGAATTGATATCCTGGGCTAAAATACAAGAAATATACGTCTTTAGTGTATATGCTCCTCCAAGCTTGACGGACAAGCAGTTTGAAATCCTTGTAGCTAAATTAGTTGATGAAGCCATGGACAAGAAACCATTATTAATCGGTGGCGATTTTAACGCGTGGTCCACAGCCTGGGGAAGTGCTTCAACAAATAACAGAGGTAGTATGCTGCTTGATGGCCTTAATTCTCTTCAACTCCACGTGGTTAATAAGGGATCTGAATCCACTTTCATTAGGGGTGATAAACAATCAGTCATTGATGTAACATTCGCCAGTGATGACTTGATTCAGCGGATCCTTAATTGGAGAGTAAGCGACCTTTACACCCACAGTGATCACAGGGCGATCTTGTATGAGATTGCAGAGAAGAAAGTAAAGAACAAGTGCAATGAGTGGATGCCCACACGCAAATGGAACATCAGATCGCTAGACTGAGAAGTGTTCGCCACTATAATATCAGAAGAGCGTTTAGAATATGGTGCACCAGGCCATCTGGCAAATGCACTCATGAAGCATATCTCTGAAGCATGTGATGCATCGATGACTAGGACTAAGAGCGGATTTAAACATCGTCAATCTGTCTACTGGTGGACAAATGAAATTGCAGAATTGCGCAAACAATGTCATCGCGCACGTAGACTTGCCCAGAGAGCCCGCACCCATCGTGATACGTTTAATAGTTTATTTAAAGAAGCACAGAGAGTGCTTGTCAAGGCCATTAAGGCAAGCAAGCGTCGATGCTGGCTTGAACTGTGTGCAGAGGCCAACAATGACTTATGGGGACGACCATACAAAACAGTCATGGCACGATTGAGTAGGGCACCAATACAACCCACTAGCACGGTATTGATTGATAAGATTGTTTCCGCTCTCTTTCCCAATGACATTCATGGGACTGTACTTCGCACGCAACACTCGGACGATATACCTCCTATAACAGAAATGGAGCTATATAATGCTTACGCTAAGACTAGAGACAATGCTGCCTCTGGCCCTGATGGTATCCCTAATGCGGCAGTTAAGTTGGCGATACAGAAGAATCCAGCTATATTTCTAAAAGTATATAATGCTTGTCTTCTTGAGGGTATTTTTCCTGATTGCTGGAAAACTCAAAGGTTAGTCCTGTTACCTAAGGGCAATAAGCCACTTGATGATCCTTTATCATACAGGCCATTGTGTATGCTCGACACGGTAGGTAAAATATTTGAAAAAATAATATGTAGCCGACTGGAAGCATTCACTGAAGGATTGCACGGCTTATCCTCACGCCAATTTGGATTTCGGAAATCAAAATCAACAGTCGATGCCATTAAACTGGTAGTGTGTACCGCAAGAAATGCAATCAGTGGTAAGAGATGGAAAGGTGGCACTAAACAGTATTGTGCCATTGTCGCTCTAGATGTCAAGAATGCCTTTAATTCAGCGCGCTGGTCTTCTATTATGAGTTTTCTTAAAGAGTTCGGAGTACCTGGTTATTTACAGAATGTCGTGGCCAGCTACTTTGAGAATAGGATAATATTATACCGAACGGATGAAGGCACTGTATCGCATAAGGTTACTGCGGGAGTCCCCCAGGGCTCAGTTATGGGACCTATATTGTGGAATATTATGTATGATGGCGTGTTGAGGATTCCACAACCGCCTGGTTTAATAACAGTAGGGTACGCCGACGATATCGCTCTAGTAGTGACGGCTAAGACCCTTGATGAACTTACTGAAAATGCCAATGAGGCAATCAGCACCATCAGTAGATGGATTAAGACGGTTGGTCTACAATTAGCGGAGCACAAGACAGAAGTAGTTCTTGTCAGCAATCGTAAGAAGGTAGATAGTATTACTCTTAAAGTTGGTAGCTCCCGCATTAGTTCTCCGCCATCTTTACGATACTTGGGTGTCCAGCTTGATGCCAGGTTAAATTTCAAAGAACATCTAAAGATATCTGGCGAAAAAGCGCAACGAGTTTCAGCTGCCTTGTGTCGGCTCATGCCTAACATTGGTGGCCCACGTCCACCCCAGAGGAAACTATTAGCTTATGTTGTTAATTCTGTCAGCATGTATGCAGCACCAATCTGGCATCATGCATGCGGAATCAAATCGTATTGTGAGTTGGCCATTGCGACCCGTCGTCGCTCCTGTATACGTATTATTAGTGGTTACAGTACGGTATCCACCGACGCAGCTGAGGTACTTGCCGGAATTCTTCCTTTCGATTTAGCTGCAGATGAACTGGCTAGGCTGCATAACATATGTAAGGCCGCAGTGGATTCCCTACAAGGTGCTAAAAATGTGGAACGTCATCGTTCTATAGAAATATGGAAAAAACGATCGACCGATTCTAGCAAAGGCCGATGGACTTATCGTATCCTCCCAGACATACACAGATGGATCAACAGGAAACACGGGGAATTAGATTTCCACCTAACTCAGTTGTTGACTGGACATGGTTGTTTTAGGTCCTATTTCCACCGCTTTCACCTGGATAATAATGATCTCTGCCCCATCTGTCCGACTTTGATCGAGGATGCTGAGCATATATTGGTGAGCTGTCCTCGTTTTAGAACACAACGTGAGCACTTGATGAACATCATCAATAAGCCAATAAGACCAGAGAGCATCCTATCAATAATGCTGGAATCTTCTGAAAACTGGAAGGCAGTAGCCAGTTTCGCAAAAGAGGTGATGACCAAACTTAGATATGGCGATAGAACTAGGCGAATGGCCCAGGATGAACCAGGCCAACTGATCCTATTTTAAGATACAGAGGACGAACACCGAACCCCTGATCACCTGTGTGGATGGGGGACGTAGGATAGTGTCATAAGAAGAGGAGTCGTATAGGCTAATAAACAGCCCCGCCGAAGTAATATTCCCGGATAGTTCCGGCGGGATGCTGGTTTCGAGAGGCCACTAGTGCAGAGCTTGCTCTGCCTACGCCTAATAAAAAAAAAAAAAAAAAAAAAAAAAAAAAAAAAAAAAAAAACACACACACAGATACAGACACACACACACACACATATATATATATATATCTATATCTATATCTATATATATATATATATATTGTGACGGGGATCGCAAGCGCCGCTTACACTTGCAATCCCACGTCCTTATGCTCTCTCTGCCGGCGTAGCTCTTGTACATACGTATATACTTTTCTCTTGTCTATATGTAAATACTAATATAGTTGTTACAGGCCGACGCATTAGTACACTGGCGGAGGGGTAAGTGAGAGAGAGAGAGAGAGAGAGAGAGAGAGAGAGAGAGAGAGAGAGAGAGAGAGTGTGAGAGAGAGCGGGGAGTGGAAAGAGATCGTCGCGTGCGAACTTTTATGAAGACAGAATTGAGGGAGAGCTCGGCCTTGTTACGTGCTAGTGGGCCTTTTTAGAAAACGCAAAAGGAAAGTAGATATTCGGTTTCGAGTGCTGGTGATCCTCCCTCGCGAACTACTCTTCTTTTCTTTAGCTTTCGCTGATATTCGCGCTTGCCGCCATCCTCCACTCGCGCCGTCGCCTCGGCGACTCTCGGCCTCGCGACTTCGCGTGTTTGTTTCACTAAACGCATAATCTAATTCAAGATACGTCTGACTTTATTCGTCCTGCTTTCTTTTATTCGTTTTGTCTCCCTACTTCATGCGCAATCCTGCAAGCGATATTTCGCCTCTCGCGGACCACCCCTCTCCCTCGCCGAAACGATTCGAGGCTACGCCCAGCCGGGCAGACCTTTTGCAACGGCCGTGCCCGCCGTCCTCGTGTTCGAGGCGCACACGCGCACCGTTATATGGCGCCGAACACGATCTCGAAATCGCACAAATCGATATAAAAGGAAAAATATATGTATATGCGCTCACATATATTTTATTGTATATTTTATTATATATTTTATTATATATTTATTTTTCTTTTGTTTTTTAAAACAAAAGTAAAATACCTAGTGCTTCGGCGAAAATTCGCAATACAATTTACGCGGATGCGCAAAAATAATTGCAAATTACCTTTGTATGCGGAATATAATTATGTTCCGTATAATATAGTTACTCATGTGGAACATAGTTATATTAAAGAGTGCAAACGCACTGCACGTCGAGAGTGTTTACGTCCCCGGACTAGCAACATAAACATTCACGATCAAGGCCACTGACAGTTCCGAGAAAGCAGCAGAAAAGCAGCAAAAATTTAATCTACACAGAAATATTAAAGTAATTTATTTGTGCGGCTTTTCATGCAATAATAATACTGATTTCATATATGAAATCATATAATTCACTTATCATATTATATTATATATAATATGATAAGTGAATTAATGTGGATAATTTTTTAATATTGTGGATAAATTTTAATAATCGTATTAATGTCGAAAAATACAGTAAAACTAATATAATTAAGAATATTATTTTAATATACATCTAACACTTAAATTTAGATTCGATAGTCTAATATATATACTTAGACATAACATTGTAAAGTATTTTCTATTACTTCTGTATACACTTTATTATCGTAAATGTATGCTTATATTAATTTACGAATATACATATGAACATTGATAATATCTATTCTATATAAATATAATAAATAGGTTACACAAAAAAACGTATCGTGACAAGTCGAACTATATAGTCGCCACACGACAAATATAAAAATTATGAAGTCGCTGAACTGAACTGCTTGCGCTGTCGCTCTCGCTATCCACTGTCTCTTGACACTGTAGGCTTTACCAAACAAATATTTGTTTTGTTCTTTATTTCTTTGCTCAAGGAAAACAACGAATATTAAATAATTTTACAATCAGTAAACAACCTAATAAGTAAAATCTATATATTTTATAAATTATTAGAAACAGATGCAATTGAAGGTAACAATTGAGAGATAATTAAATAAGATCTTAATTATTAAATTGAATAATAATTAATTAAATACTGTCATATAATAATTGTTAAACTTTTTTTAATTAACAATCAATTAAATCTGGTTAAGAATCAATTGATTGTATTTGGTTCGTTTATAATTAATTAAAATGAAATAATGATTTAAACAAATAACAATTAAATAACAATTTTTTTTTGTTTTTTTTTTCTTCTTTTCTTTTTGTTTTGTCTCATCTCTTTTTTTCTATCACGACAAAACATACGAAAATTATTGTTGGATGCTCTATCTCGTCGTAACAACCATCAAATGAGCATCGCTCAGCGGGTTAGTTACGGGCACTATTTAATTCATTAACTAATTTAATACTTATTAATTAATTATCTAATTAATAAATTTTCTCAAATTTTTTTTTGTTGAAATGGTTAATTGTTTGTTTAATTAATTTCTATTGTTTTTACTGTTTTTCTAATTGCTGGAGTATTACCGAGAAATTTGTCGTTCATCTAGTTAATTAATTAATTTTACAACTTATTTAACAATTATAATTAATTAATTTCAAATATCTCGTTTTTTTTAAATTTATAAATAAAGAACAAAACTTTTTTTTTGCAGTTCTGTTTTTTTTTGCTTTGTTTTTTGTTCGTTGGGCTCTCTTTTGTTTCCCGTCAATTAAACAAATAAATGATACAGAAGTTAGTTCCGCGGGGAAAGATTACGAACGTAAATCGGTTAATCGAGCTCGTTCGAGGCCGAATGCGTCCTCGACGCGCAGCGCAACTATAAGCCACCTCCGTCAGCCAAGGCCTGCATAATGCCCGAAGTGGATTTTCATACGGAAAACACGTCTCGCACGCACCCGGCCGTGGACGTGAAGCCACCCGATTTCAAAGCTTTAGTGCGAGAAGTCCTGCAAGAGACGGGCTTTAGAGCCACCTTCCCTAAATTAGAGGCGCCAGATGTCGTAACTCTTATGACGAAGAGGAGTAGTCCCGACTCATGTCCGAGGTTGCCGCGTACAGGCATGGCTGGAGCGTCGACCTCACCTAAGTCAGAGAGGAATCCATCCTTCAGGAGAAAGCTCATGCGCAAGCCCCTCAGCGACAGGAACAAGGTCGGACAGCAGATCCTAATCCGCGGTTCTCATGCTGGAATTGTAGTTGGCCAGGCCATACCTTGCGCAGCTGTTGCGAGTGTTCGGGAAATGCGAAAAAGGGCGAGTGATTGAGGTTGAACTCGCCCCAACGCTCTGTGAGACCTCTGAAGATCAGCAGGCAGCTGCGAGGACACAGGGTAATGATGACTGCCCCCTCCTGCCCGTAAAGGAGGAGCATTACGACCGTGACTCCACTGACTCAGCCACAAGTGTCGACCCCAATCGGTATTCACGATGGTGGGTACAGGTGTGCATAGTAGATGACCAGGATGCGTGGAAGTTAGTCGTGCCTAAAGAAGATCGCCGTACTGTTCTTCATGAATGTCATGAGGAGCCCACAGCTAGTCATTTCGGACGCCATAAGACGTATGATCGTATTGCCCGATCATACTCTTGGTCCTCATCGTACAAAGATGTGACACAATTTGTCCGCGACTGAGCCGTGTGCCAGAAATGTAAGGTACAGCAGGCTGCACCAGCTGGCCTGATGGGACATCGAACGGTCACCCGCCCTTGGGCAGTAGTAGCTGGGGACGTCCATTTCCACGATCTACTCGAGGATACGAGTACTTGCTCATCTTCATAGATCTATTCACTCGCTGGGTAGAATGTATCCCTATCTGAAAGGTGAATGCGCAAACGATTCGCCGCGAGTTGAAAGATCGCATATTTTTACGCTTTCGTACGCCCGAAATATTCCTATCGGACAATGGCACCGAATTTCTTAATAAGATCATCGAAAAATTCCTTGTGAAGCGTGGGGCGGAGCATTCAACGATACTCCCTTATCACGCACAAACCAATCCGGTAGAGAGGGTCAATAGGACTCTGAAGACCGCGATAATCGCCTTCATTGAGAAGTCTCATAGCACTTGGGAGCGCATGTGCCCAGCTGATGTTCGCGTACAATACATCCATACAAGACTCCATTAGCGTAAGTCCGACCTTCCTTAACACGGGTCGTCACCCCTCAGCTCCTGGCATGCATCATCGCCAGGAAGAGCAGCGTGTACAGGTTGCGCAAGAAGAAGCTGCTCTACAGTATTGGAAAGAGCGCATGGAGAAGTTATCTGATCTCCATCTAAAGGCAGCGGAAAACTCGCGTAAAGCACAGGCAAAGCAACCTCGCTACTATAATGCGAGACGTTGCGATGTTCATTACGCGATTGGCGATCGCGTATGACGGCGTAATCGCATCCTCTCGTCTGAGATACAAGGCATCAGCGCCAAACTCGCTCCAAAATTGGACGGGCCCATTATCATCATGGAGAAAATCGTCACGAATGTTTATCTACTGATCGACTCTACAGGAAGAGATGCTGATAAGCATCATGTCGCCGACTTGAAGTCCTATAATCGAGATCACGACCCCGAAGATGATAGCGGTTCCGACACCGAAGAGCTTTCGGGCGAAGAGCGTGACTGCAATGCGTCTGATTGTAATGTCGAGGCGAGCGAGCGAAACCGCATTGTAACACCACTGGTAAGCGTACGGCGCCCCGACGACGCGCCTCATTATAATCTCAGTAAGAGCATGCGAAGCCATACCCCCGCGGGCAGTGCCACGCGACCTAACGCCGATGACGCGCCGCGTAGATTAGGGAGAGCGCGTAGGACGAGAATCGTAACCCGTTGAAGGACTGAAGCGCGAGTCCCTGCGAAGCCCTATAACAGTGAAGCCGTCTGCCATAGTGGCGTACACCTGGTAAAGCGAAAAGCAGGTCGCCCCAGGAAGAACCAGTGCTCAGCACTACCGCGGGACCAATTCCCTCGCTACACTCGGGCCCAAACCCGAGCACGTCAACAGGCCATCTAGGTGCATGATGCCGCTTTATTTTCCATCCTCTCCTTATTAAGACATTCCCCAGTTATGTATTGTGTAGTAATTCCTATTCTGACACAATGATCAGCATGAGAGAGATGTTGAATCGAGCTGCCACGCTCCGGCTACCAGCATCTGGAGGGGGCGGGGTGTGACGGGGGTCGCAAGCGCCTCTTACTCTTGCTATCCCACATCCCTATGCTCCCTCTCCCATCGTAGCTCTTGTACATATGTATATACTTTTCTCTTGTCTATATGTGTAAATACTAATTTATAGGCTAGGTACTGTAAATACTAAGTTACAGGCCGATGCACTAATACACCGGCGGAGGGGTAAGTTAGAGAGAGAGAGAGAGAGAGAGAGCGGGGAGTGGAGAGAGATCGTCGCGTGCGGACTTTTATGAAGACAGAATTAAGGGAGAGCTCGGCATTGTTACGTGCTAGTGGGCCTTTTTCGAAAACGCAAAATGAAAGTAGATATTCGATTTTGAGTGCTGGTGATCCTGCTTCGCGAAGTACTCTTCATTGCTTTAGCTTTCGCTTCTATTTGCGCTTGCCGCCGTCCTCTGGGCCGAGATTAACGAGTCCGTTACGCGGACGTAGTTGTAGGGTTTGAGCTAACGAGCCTGCCACACGGCCCCTGCCTGTGCGGAGTGACCACCCCATCCCGGGGCCACCGACAAGCGGGAAATTGCCTTCCCCGGCCTACGAGAACGTGCTGCCATCCATCCAGGGCTTGCCATCGCTGCCTCCTGTCTTCAGCGGACGACACGACGATACCGGCCCCGCTTGTAAGTGGCAGCCCGATTCTCTCTCTCTCTCTCTCTCTCTCTCTCTCTCTCTCTCTCTCTCTCTCTCTCTTTCTCTCTCTTCCCTGACTCTACGCGCGCCGTCGCCTCGGCGATTCTCGGCCTGCGCGCCTCGCAACTTTGCGTGTTTCTTCCACTAAACGCATAATCTAATTAAAGATTCGTATGACTTTATTCGTCCTGCTTTCTTTTATTCATTTTGTCTCCCTACCTCACGCGCAAACCTGCATGCGATATTTCGCCTCTCGCGGACCGCCCCTCTCCCTCGCCGGAACGATTTGGGGCTAAGCCCAGTCGGGCACACCTTTCGCAACGGCCATGCCCGTCGTCCTCGTGTTCGAGGCGGACAAGCGTACCGTTACAATATATATATATATATATATATATATATATATATAAACCAGCTGCTAGCAAGCAGCTCAACGCTTTCAAACCTGCGACAACTTTAAAGAAAACTGGCAATTTCGTAAAAGTGTATTTATTGCAGTCCAACAAATATTCATTTAAATTCTATTTATTTGAAACAAAAACATACATATTAAAAACGAACAAATATTTTGTAATTTTGAAAGAATCCTCTGTTTGAAATAAACAGTTAGGTTTATTTAAAGAGCAAAAAATATTTGTTATGTTACAAATGTTGTTAAATGATTAGAATTTCTAAGACACCACACTTACCTTATTTTATACTTTTGTATAAAGTAATTTTAAAGTATGTTTTAGTTGTGTAAGTAATTTTTAAAATTAAGAGTTTTAGTGCTGAAGAGTACACCAACCATGGTTCAGAGTTTAGGCAACTGTCTCGGCTTCGTCGGAAATAGTAAATGTAACTGACTTATTAACCTATTAAACAATCTCTATTTATTAGGATTAGGTTGTAATAATATCCCTAATTAATATTCTGATTGGGATGTCTAAAGCTTGGACAGCAGATTTTTTGCGTTGAATATTTATTTCCATTGCGTTTCGTTCAATACAAATATATTAAATTTAATATATAATACAATAAAAATGATGGGAAAGTCTGTAAATATAGTTAGTATTTATTGCAATATAATATATATTGTACGTTTACATCGATAAAGAGTACGAAAGTGACGGCCTTAATAAGTTAAGATACTACAGTTGAATTTTATATTGTTTAAATTCTGAGTTTTTGTATATCATAAAAATATTTATTGTATTTAAATAAACATTCCAGTATTTTAAATGTATAAATTACGTATTTTTAATAAATGGTTAATTAATGGTATATGAATAAACCATTTATTGAAATGTATAAAATTTTTTTTCGGTATAGATTTATTTCTATGACATATTTTGTTATCTTTACATGCTTGTTATAACTAATAAATAGAAGAAAATCCCCAGAGAAACTAAATGTGGTTAATTTATTTATTAATTGAAACTTATAAAAATAACTAAATGTTCGTATCTGTCATTAATGCTATTATATTTATGAATATATACCGAAAAACCCTGCACCTTTCACTAAGGCACACCTTTTCAGAAACAAATTTAATAGGAAGCGTTCATAACTCGATAACTTTTATCTTTCAATTATTATGAATTAAAAAAATGTATGTTTAATTTAACATTGTAATGTTTCTCTATTTAACTAAAATAATTAAGTTGCAATAAAATATAGGTACGCTTTAACAAAATTACCTAAATATTGTATATCTCCAGGTACTAACATACCTGGAGATTGTTTCCCACCAACTATTCACGACACTCCCCGGAGAAGTCGATCCAAATTATCTAGAAATCGCACTCTATCATCTGAACACGAAACTCCGCGTAGAAGTTAATACGACATACCTGAACATCGTTTCCGACCAACTAAACACGATAGTCTCTATAGAAGTCGTCCTGAGAAAGCTAGCATCACTTCCTAACGGCTAAACACAATACTCCCCGGAGAAGTCGTTCGGAAAGAGCTAGATATTGTATTTTACCGCCCCAACACTAATCTTAATATAGAAGCTAATTTCCTCATACCTGGACGTCGTACTTATCAACTAAATACAATATTCCCCGTAGAAATCGAACAGAGACATTTTAACATCACATTCTATCATCCGAACACAACTGCATATATAAATCATCTTAAGACAATGGGATATCGTAATCAACCGCCCGTACACGCCAATACAATATTTCTCAGTAGAAACCGTGTTTAAAATGTGTATATATAATATGTACAATATAATATAAATACAATATATGTTACATATTTCGTATATTTTCGTAATGATGCCAACTGAAATTCAGGCAAAATGATATACGAATAGCATATTTTCTAAGTAGCCGATAGATATTGCCTTTTTATGCAGAAGTGACCATATGTTATATATATATATATATATATATATATATATATATATATATATATATATATAGCATCGAGGTTGTTGGTAAAAGAACTCTATTTTGCAATCATTTCTTTTGTTCAAACTAAAAAAAAACAGTCTCTTGTGACAATTCTGAAGTTAATATAATGTATAAAAATAAAAATATAATTTGTCGTCACAAACTACATTCAGTATGATTTGGCATACAGAACCATTTTATAAGAAAGGGAGAAAGAAAGACAGAAAAATAGAGGAGAGAGAGAGAGAGAGAGAGAGAGAGAGAGAGAGAGAGAGAGAGAGAGAGAGAGAGAGAGAGAGAGAGACAGTTTTTGCCACGTAAGAGAAAATAAAATTTACAAAAATCAAAAGATATCCATAAGGTGTGAGAGTAGTGTCAGATTAACCTGAAGAACAAAAAAGGTAATACCGACGAACGTCACACCTTCTTTCAAATACGAATCCCAAAGTGGATATGAACATTCATTTGAGCTGGCCTCGTCTTAATACTTTAAGTGGTCTACTTTGAGTTGATGTTCGTGATTCAAGACGCCACCTAGTGGCCGCTGGTGGAACTGATTATTAAAACAAATTACTTAATTTATTGATGAAAGTAAAATGATTTTCAATAAAAAAACAGCCTATGTCCTTCCCAAGATAATATAGAATCTATATGTCAAATTTCAGAACAGTCAATTCAGTAGTTTTTTCGGTTATCGTGTACAAACAAAAACACGCTTTGTCTTTATAAATTAGTAAGTATGATATGATATGATATGATATGATATGATATGATATGATATGATATGATATGATATGATATGATATATATATATATATATATATATATATATATATATATATATATGTATTAAAACTTCTCATAATATAATAGATTTTAATGGTTTTACGATTAATTCTTTACAATTTCTTTTAACAGTTCATGCTTACTGTAAGATCGCTGTGATGTAAATATCGTGGAGATTTCTTGATCATGCAGTCTTGCTCTGTGGCTGCTGCGATCATGCGGAAATCTAAATGCGTGCTCGCAACACGCTTACTACGATAAAAATTTCAATGTGTAATAAAAAAAAATTTAATTTTCTTGTCAAAAAGAATAAATACATAGTTTTTTGAATATATCTGAAGAAATAGTAAAATTTACAAAAAAAAAACTATAAAAGAACGTTGTACATCTGATTAAAATACAATGTTTTTTCTATTGAATTCGTCTTTACTAATAGTCTTTCTCGAGAAAAATGTATACGAAGGTATCTGTGCTGAGTATATGCGAGGAACCGTTTAGGGAACCCGAAAAGGAATTATTGAACGTTTGTCCACAAATATTGTTTGCACTAGAAACAATATAAAACAAACAATATATATTTTAATGAGCTTTAGGATTTTGGTTTTAAATATGTTGCAAATCTTTTTGTTTTCTAAGAGAAATTCAAGAAACTATGACCTTTATAGAATTTTCATGGAGTTAGGAATAAATATTCACTTTCCGTCTACAGCTGTTACAATATTCGTAAGGAGCTCCTTAAAAATCATAAATATTGAGATAAATAGGACGGGGGGACTATCTCGAGACCAACTGACGACAGCCACACCACTGACAATATTTCAGGAGGCCCTCAGGTAGAATTCTTGACTTTTTTGCAGAAATATCATAGGTAAAATTATCTATAGATAATATATTTTTATACATAGAGTATTTTTGACACATACATTAATTAACTAGTTGATAAGTCGATTACGTTAGTAAATCTTCACCTAATTGAAAAAATACAACTAAAATAAAACTATTATTAAAACTGGTAGAATTGACATTATTTGAATAACATTTTGAATGTAAATGCTATTGAACCTGAGAAAAGTTTAGTAAAAAATTATTTTAATAATTTTTTAAAATATTTTATAATTATTATAACGTGATTTTATTTTAACAACAAGAAATTTACTTTACAAGGGAAACTTTTTCAAAGTGGATTTTTTAACAGTCATTGTAATTCAAAGAAGACTTGTAATTGTAAATTGTAATTTTACATTGTAGCTTATGAACCAAAGTTTAATTACGTAGTTTTAAGATTTTACCATTTTTATAAAACTAATACACTATTAAAGATTATTTATAAGGACTTTAATTAAAACAATAGTTGGCTCACGTACAAACTATTTAGAAAAAATCATTCGTAATTTACCAGAAATTATAATTTTCAGCATACGAATTTTTTGTGAGCGTAATAGAATACGAAGTTAAAATTTTGCAAAATCAATTTCTTCAAAAAAAAAAAAAAAAAAATGTATTTAATTCGTCGTTATTTGTTTCTGTAAAAGCAAATTCATGTAGGTGATATTTATGATCTTATAATTTGCTTTATTTTCTGTGAAAAACTAAATATTAAGACTACAAGTTTATATAAACATGATTTTATTTGATAACATAATTTACATTGTACTAAACACTGAAAAAAAGTTTACATGCAAATAAGTCAATTTCGTGAAAGTAAAAGTAATGTTTGTAATGATTTGAATTTAACAAATATTTATTCAAATTTTATTGATTTGAAACATAAACATACATATTTAAAACGAACGAATATTTTGTAATTTGGAAACGATCGTGTATTTGACATCAATGGTTAGATTTATTTAAAAAGCAAAAAAGTATTTCTTACGTTACAAATGCATAAATAATTCTAGTTTAGATAAATTAATTATCTAACAACATGTATTATATTTTTATATTATAGAGTTTACTTCTTCCTACTTAGATTATCATACCGTTCAATTTTCTAAAGAATATTATTTACACTGCCTTACACACTGAAAAAAATGTCTAATTGCAAATGAGTCAATTTCGTAAAAGTGTATTTATTTTAATCCAATAAATATTTCTTTAAATTTTATTTATTTAAAACAAAAATGTACATTTGAAACGAGAGTTTGAAATATGTTTTATTTTTTTTGATATTTTTTAATGAATAAACTATGTTTTTGAAACGAACAATTAGGTTTATTTGAATAGAAAAAATATAATTATTATATTTCTATAAAATATAATTATTAAATTTCTATAACATGAAATCAACTTTTTTTCTCTTTCTAGCCTGCGTTAATTTGTTTTCAATATTTATATAATTTTAATTTATGTAATTTAATAAGATTGATTATAAATAGATTATTATTTTGTTTTCATATTATATATAATCTAAAAAATTCTTTATTTATGCTTA
Source organism: Sycobia sp. Sy_11 (assembly GCA_018907035.1). Lineage (NCBI taxonomy): Eukaryota > Metazoa > Arthropoda > Insecta > Hymenoptera > Epichrysomallidae > Sycobia > Sycobia sp. Sy_11. Next base: position 461,003 of record JACCIC010000153.1, on the reverse strand, counting down.
AATAAACCTTTTATTATATGTTCTACGTATGTATGATGTTATAACGTTCCTGTTCCCTTGGGATAGCTTATGCAGTAATTTTCCAAGTTAATTTGAGAGGGGAAAAAGTATATTCGGAATCGGGCGGCGGATCTGGAAAATAATTTGACAGAACACAGTATATTTTTTTATAACAAAAATAAAAATATGTTTTATTCAATTCTTCTAGTGACAAGATTCTGAAACAAACAACAAAACGATAATAATTACTTAAATGAAAGAAATAAATTAACTTAAGCTAGATATATATAATAGATTCTAAGTTCGTGCTAGTTTCCGCGACGTTTATTTCATCCGGCGCTATTTACCGCACGAATATCCGGTGCTAGTTTCCACACGGGGAAATTAAACGTGACAGGTAAAATTTAATCTAGATGAAAACTAAGGGAGCTTAATTCCGATGATCTTTTGAGGAGCGCCTCGCAACCAGGATAACGTTCACTTCAGGATAGGTAAAATTATTAACCGTCTGTCTTTCGTGGAGCGCCTCGAAACAGAGATCAAGCTCATAATTTCGGAAGGATATTTCAGGCAGAATTTATCGAGCTCTAGACAGTTTATAGCTCCGGGAGGAGGTCAAGTAACACGACTTCGGGTCAGCCGATTCACTGGACGAACTCCCTAATTTTGCCTTTTGCAGGCCCTTTTATAATTAAATTGTCGGTTATTATCACCACCGCTTATCTAACATCGAAAGAGCCGCCGATTTATAATAATAACATGAACAATAATAATATCACTAGTAATAATAATATTAATAATAATAATTAATATTAGTTATAATTTTTACAGTTATAATTCCTATGGCAGTCAGTTTACTGCGTACAAATATTGTTCTATATAGATACAATAGCGTACATATATATGTATATATATATATATATATTTGATGTTAATAATATTTTAACGTATGTATAAATTAAATACAGCGATGAATTCGTTTAGGACACCCGTTGTATATGATGGAATGCGCGCGCCAGTGTAGAGGCTTACGCGTTCCCCTATCATGGTATTTGCTGCTGGTGCATGTCGTTCGACGAGAAAGTACGATAATGTGCGTGCGGGCATATATTAGAGGGGGATAGCTACCGCCGGTCTAATACATTTGGCGCGGCTCTCTCTCGCCGCGCGAGGTGTATCCCCTCTCACGCACTTTTTTACTCAAACTAGCGGTAGAGAGAGAGAGAGAGAGAGAGAGACTATATATTGTGTTCTCTCTCTCTTCTTTGGTTTTTGGCGGTCGCGTCGACTACCTTCTACAGTATACGTCGCAACCTTTGCCTTGTTCTTGCTGTGTTTATCGCATTGGAATATGTATTAAGTCAATTTCGTCTAGTTATATTATTTCACTACATATAATTTTCGTATAGGCGGCGAGAATAAATTATTATGTGTGTATATAATTCTATAATTTCGCGGTAATTTCGGAAAGATAAAATTTAGTGTAATGATCGGTCTAATTTTGTACAGCCATATTTTTGGTCGCCGCATCTCCATCCTTTTTCGGGAGCGCTGAGTGTGTGTGTACAGTATTAGTATAATAAAAATAAGCGGACATTTGGTGCGTACATTTTTTTTTCCGAACACTTTATGCATCGTACATGTCCGGATTTTTGGTCAATTCGCATGTTGAACCGTTGATTCCCGACCCATTACCAATGCCGCACGGCTTCCAGGCGGAAAAATAGTATGGCGTCCTCGTCATATATGAAGGCCCACTACGGGCGCGAATCATTTGTAGGGATCAAGCCATGCGGTTTGTATTCCGGTGCAGGAATCGACGGCATCCCCTGGTGGTTTTGACTATTGGAGGGTGGTAGTGGTGACGGTGCCGGCCTTGGTGGACTTGTTATCCGGGCATCGGTTGGCAGCGCGGTCTGCTCATCGTCATCTGGTGGAACGTCCGCCTCGTCGGTCCGCGGCGGTGGTGGTAAAGCCTCAGTAGTCGGTCGTGAATCATTTACGGACGATAAAGATCGACCGTCTAGTTGACAACGAGGCGACCGTGCAGGAGACAGAACGAGATGCGGACGCACAGGTATACGGAGCATGTTATTTAGCTCTTGCTTGGCGACGGGCAGATCGCACTGCGCCCGGGTTAACTGTCTCCGGAACATATTGGTAAGTATAATTTTTAAAGAAAATTCTAACTTTTCGGTGCTGGTGTTTACACCCCGATGATTTGATCAGGACTGACTAATTAAATTTAATTTTTCCGATAATTTTAATTTAACCTTCCGGGGTTAATTTTAGCTATTTTCCTTTGGAGGGTATTTACCTTTAATGTGTATCGCTTATTCTTGTGTGTATAAGCATCGGTATGAATATACACCTTGACGGATATTTAAATCTAGATTATTTTTCGGTAGAAGAATAAATTCGAATAAACATATTATCGTGGAATATATGAGAGAGAAAAGAAAAAGAGGAAAGAATAAGTAGTTAAATAAAAATATAAATATAAATAAAAATAAAAAAATAAAAAACAATAAAAAATAAGATTTTTTAATCTCTTTTCTTCTTACAGTTTTTATTCGTTCCGATCTTCGGACTCGGTAACGCTGTAGACGCCATCATCATCCAGCCTGGTGGTGACCCTTCTCCCCGCTCTTCGTCGTAGACGCCTATTCTCCCGATGTCTCTCCTGTGCTGCTGAACTTCTATTATGAAAGAGGATTCTATGGCCAATTTTGATTATTTCGGACATGCTAAAAATAATGTCAACAGGTTGTCCAGATATTATGTCGAAGTTACTAATCCGTGTTTTGTTTTTGCAGCAGCAATATTCCACTTCAAGGGTGTTCGCGGACACGATGCTCACTAGATTGGCTGTATAGAGTGGGTCTCGGTTTAGATAGAGCACCGTTTACAAAATATACGCCGAGCGCCTCTTCCCTCTAAAATTCTGTCAATTTCTGCAGACATCGTGGTCATCAGTGACCCAGTGTTAATCAGGGCATGGAATTGCAACTCATAACACTTGATGAGAACATTAATTTCCAAGAAGCGTTGGCAGAGCTCCTGCTCGTTCGGGTGCTGCATTTTGACTGAACTCGTGGATCTCTGGGCGATCCTTATATAGCGAATTTAGGGTGGTATATTATATAGATAACTGTATTTTTCGCGTAAATCCTTAATGTGGAAATGTTTACTACTTTTTCCTTTATTATCTTTCAGGTCAAAGATAACCGGCGATATCTTTTTGGAGATTACGTAGGGACCTACGTATTGTGGAGCTAATTTTGATTTAAACAAGCCAATTTTATTAGATAATTCGTATAAGCGTTTATACACTAAATCGCCAACTTCAGAGCTCCAGTTTCGCCGTTAAGTTTAAATCATAGTATAGTTTCTGTTTTTGAAAATTTCTCACTAATTGACTTTGTACGAGTTCTATTGTCTCCTGTAATTTTTTGATACAGTGTTCGACTGCAATATTAGAATTTTTACCGGATAATTGAAAAAGAGATCCTAGCGCTTTTAATTCGCGTCCAAAATTCAAATATACAGGTGTAAAACCCTTCTTTTCAGAAGCGGCTGTATTATAGGCGAATTGTAATTCATTTAAGTAATAGTCCCATGTTTTGTGGTTTTTGTCTATATAATGAAAGATCATGGTATTTATTACTTTGTTTTCTCGCTTCACGGGATTGCATTGTGGTGTATATGGTGGCGTTTTCTGGTGATCAATTCCAGCTTTTTTTAGTATATTTAGCATATCGCTTTAGCCATATTTAGCATCTCGCAACAGAGTTCAAGCTAATAGTATCCGAGGAATATTTTAGGCAGGAATTTCTAATCTCTGGACAAGTTTAGCTCCGGGAGGAGTCACGTGAAATGACTTCGGGTCAGTCGGTTCACTGGACGAACTCCTGACTTTGCCTTTTGCAGGTCCTTTTATAGTAAAATTATTGGGTATAATCGCCGCCGTTCGTCTAACATCGGACGAGCTTCCGATTTTATAATAATATTTTTAATAATAATAATAATAAGTAATATTAATTATATGATAATAAATAGATAATTTTGTTTTCACCCTTATATATATATATATATATATATATATATGTTGTAACGGTGCGCGTGTCCGCCTCGAGCACGAGGACGGCGGGCACGGCCGTTGCAAATCTGTGCCCGGCTGGGCTTAGCCCCGAAGGATTTCGGCGAGGGAGAGGGGCGGTCCACGAAGGGCGAAATATCGCGTTGTGGGACGGCGCGTGGAATAGGATGGCTAATAGAGCACACTTGATGATAATGGAAAAGAAAAATAAGACAGATAATTAAAATTTAAATACGATTTAATGCCGCGGCGCCAAAGATACACACACAGTGCAGCGCCTATATACGAGGCGTGCGGGACGCAGGCCGAGGGTCGCCGAGGCGACGGCGCGCGGGGCGTTCGGGAAGAGAGAGAGAGAGAGAGAGAGAAAAGGAGCTGCCACTTACAGAGAGCCGGAACCCGCAGGTCTCGCAGCGCGTTCTCGAAGCGCAATAGCGCCTTCCTTTGCCGGGGGCGGCGGTGACGTTGACCTCCGGGATGGGGCGGTTATTCCAAGTAGATGGGGCGGACGACAATTCGTCCGCTCGAGCTCGTATTCGGCGCGGGTACACTGCACACCCTTGCACCACTGTAGCACCACGAGCGCGTTACCGGGCACTCTCCCCGAGGACGACGTACGAGGCGGAGGGGAATCTTGGAACACAAGGTAGGTTCCCACACACGATCCGTCGCGGCACGGCTTTAGCAACCGGAAAAAAAGGGACACGGACGACGTGTGTAGAGGGCCGGTACGCGTTGTTTTCTCCTCGCGGCTCTCTTTCTTTCTGCCTAATTCGCGCGCGTGGCTGTCTCTCCCCACTCCCCGCTCTCTCTCTCACTTACCTCTCCGCCGGTGGTTGTGCGTCGGCCTGCAACACATAAACATTTCTACATATAAATATACAGATAAATATGTACATGCTACGGCTAGAGAGAGAGCAACGGGACGGGGAAGGCAGGCGCACGCAGTGCTTGCGTTCCTCGTCACACGCCCCCCCTCCAGACGCTGGTAGCCGAAGCGTGACAGCTCGACCCAACATCTCTCTCTCGGATCGACCATCGTGTCAGGATGAGGAACGGGGTGGCTGCGGTCTACCCTTGAGGATCACGGGGATGAGGAAGGATGGGTAAAGAACTCGCTTCCCTAGACGCAGTTATTTTTGGAGGTAACAATCGCCGGTGGTCCGCCGTCAATAACGGCGCCAGTCAATAATCGAAGTTAGTCGGCCCGTTGTCGGGCGCGGGCTTGGGCCCGAGTTCGGCGGGGAGATTGGTCCCGCGGCGGGGTTGAGCGTCCGCTCTTCCTGGGGCGACCTACTTTTCGCCTCACCAGGTGCACGTCGTTATGACAGGCGGCTTCGCTGTTATTGGGCTCCGCAGAGGCTCGCGCTTGGGTTCTTCCACGGGTTACAATTCGCGTCCTACGCGGTCTCCCTAATCTACGCGGTGCGATATCGGTGTTAGATCGCGTGGCATTGCCCGCGGGGGTATCGCTTCGCACGCTTGTATCGGAATTACAATGAGGCGCGTCGTCGGGGCGCCGTACGCTCACCAGTGGTGTTACAATGCGGATTCGCTCGCTCGCCTCGACATTACAATTCGACGCATCGCAGTCACGCTCTTCGCCCGAAGGCTCTTCCGTGTCGGAACTGCTATCATCTTCGGGGTCGTGATCTCGATGGTAGGGCTTCAGGTCGGCGACGTGATGCTTACCAGCATCTCTTCCCGTAGAGTCGATCAGTCGATAAACATTCGTGCCGAGTTTCTCCATGATGGTAAAGGGCCCGTCGAATTTTGGGGCCAGCTTGGCGCTGACGCCCTGTATGCCTGACGAGAGGATGCGATTACGCCGCCATACGCGATCGCCAATCGCGTAATGCACGTCGCGACGTCTCGCATTATAATAGCGAGCTTGCTTTGCCTGCGCTTTCTGCGAGTTTTCCGCTGCCTTTAGATGGAGATCAGATAATTTCTCCATGCGCTCTTTCCAATGTTGTAAAGCAGCCTCTTCTTGCGCAATCTGTGCGCGCTGCTCCTCCTGGCGACGATGTGTGCCAGGGGCTGAGGGGTGACGACCCGTATTAAGGAAGGCCGGACTTACGCCAATGGAGTCTTGTACGGATGTATTGTACGCGAACATGAGCTCGGCGATGTGCGCATCCCAAGTACTGTGAGACTCCTCAATGAAGGCGATTATCGCGGTCTTCAGAGTCCTATTGACCCTCTCTATCGGATTGGCTTGAGCGTGATAAGGAGGTATCGTGGAATGCTCCACCCCACGCTCCACAAGGAATTTCTCAATGATTTTATTACGAAATTCGGTGCCATTGTCCGATAGGAATACTTCGGGCGTACCAAAGCGTAAAAATACGCGATCTTTCAACTCGCGGCGAATCGTTTGCGCATTCGCCTTTCTGATGGGAATACATTCTCCCCGCGAGTGAATAGATCCATGAAGACGAGCAAATACTCGTATCCCCGGGTAGATCGCGGAAATGGACCCATCACATCTCCAGCTACTATTTCCCAAGGGCGGGTGACCGTTCGATGGCCCATCAGGCCAGCTGGTGCAGTCTGCTGTACCTTACATTGTTGGCACACGGTGCAGTCACGGACAAATTGTGTCACATCTTTGTGCATTGATGGCCAATAGTATGATCGTGCAATTCGGTCATATGTTTTATGGCGTCCGAAATGACCAGCTGTGGGCTCCTCATGACATTCATGCAGAACGGTACGACGATCTTCTTTAGGCACGACTAACTTCCACGCATCCTGGTCGTCTACTAAATCTTCGACGGCAGGATCGGGACGGTAGTAGTATAGTCGCTGCCCAACGACTTTCCACCATGGGAGGTTGGTCGGATCGCTCACCACTTTCTTACGAAGGCGCAAATACCAGGGGTCTTGCACATCGGTGACGCCGAGGGAGGCGACTTCGCAGGTCGGCTCGTCTTCGTACAAACGAGAGAGGGCGTCTGGTACGCAATTCAAGGTACCTTTCCGATGGATGACTTCGTAGTCGTATCCCTGCAATTCCAAGGCCCAACGGGCGAGTCTGCCCGTGGGGTTGCGCAATGAGTGCAGCCAACGAAGGCTGCTGTGATCGGTTATCACCTGGAAGTGATAGCCCTCGACGTACGGGCGGAATTTACGCACAGCCCATAGCACGGCGAGGCACTCGCGTTCGGTGACCGAATAGTTACGTTCAGCCGCAGTCATCGTGCGACTAGCGTAGGAGAGCACGCGCTCCTCGCCATCAACAGCTTGCGTGAGCACGGCGCCTAGTCCCGAGTCGCTGGCGTCCGTTTGGATGACGAACGTTTCTCCAAACGACGGTCGAGAAAGGACGGGTGCAGATGCGACGAGCGCCCGGATTTGTTCGAAGGCTTGCTGTTGCTCTTCTCCCCAATGGTACTTGATGTTCTTCTTGGTTAATCGGGTGAGAGGCTCAGCAAGCGTTGCGAAGTTCTCTAAGAACTTGCGATACCAGGACGCAAGGCCTAAAAACCTACGGAGCTGCTTCAGGTTCTTTGGTGCGGCGTAAGTCAAGATTGGTGCAATCTTATCCGGATCGGGTCGAAAACCGTCACGATCCACGAGGACGCCGAGGAACCGTACCTCCGCGAGTCCGAATTTACTCTTCTGTCGCTTAACTGCTGAAAGGTGGCAGGGCCACCGGCGACACCATATGGCATACGGGTCCATTCGAATAACCCCATGCCTGGAACCGTGAAGGCAGAGAGGTGTCGCGATTCCTCACGAAGAGGGACCTGATGGTAGGCGCTGCTGAGGTCCAGTGTGGAGATGTATCGCGCATTTCTCAGTTTCCGTAAGATTACGTCCATGTAGGGAAGCGGGTACGCGCTGACCTTGGACACGGAATTCAATTTGCGATAGTCCACACAGAATCGGTAGCTCCCATCGCTCTTGCGAACCATCACGACGGGGCTAGACCATTCGCTGGTTGATCTGCGAATTACGCCCTGATCAAGCATCTTGCGAACTTGCGCATGCATTTCCAGCTCTATCTTCTGTGAGACCGGATAATAACGCTGCTTAATCGGCTTAGCATCGCCAACATCGATCACGTGGTCGGTCAGATGCGTGCAGCCCAGAGGCTGATCAGCCGGAGGCAGCATCCGGTCGAGGAGTTCCTCGAGAGCTCGGCGTTGACTATCGTCAATATCGGCCAAGCCTATAGAGGCAAGCGAATACGCCGAGGTAACTGAGACGGTGCAGAGTTGTAACGGAACGAAATCCGCAGCACCCTCGATCGACATGGTGTTGTCGCGCGGGTGGATGACCGCATTGAAGGCGCGGTAGAAGTCTGCACCGAGCAGACAGTCATTTTCCAAGTCTGGAATTATGATGACATCTAGCTCCATTTCTACGTCTGCTATGGCAAACGGAAGGGCCACCTGGCCTATTATCGGCTCAATTTTTCCTGTGGCGAGTCGAGCGCCAGATCCAGGGAAGGGTCGAACTAGACGACCGAGGGCAGATGCGATCTGCAGGCCGATTACTCCGAGAGCTGTACGAGCAGCCCCTGCATCAAGCAGTGCATGAATGCGAAACTCGCCTATGCCTACCTGTACCCACCATCGTGAATACCGATCGGGGTCGACACTTGTGGCTGAGTCAGCGGAGTCACGGTCGTGATGCTCCTCCTTTACAGACAGGAGGGGGCAATCATCATTACCCTGTGTCCTCGCAGCTGCATGCTGATCTTCAGAGGTCTCACGGAGCGTAGGGGCGAGTTGGACCTCAATTACTCGCCCTTTTTCGCGTTTCCCGAACATTCGGGACAGCTGCGCAAGGTGTGGCCAGGCCAACTACAGCCCCAGCACAAGAACCGCGGATCAGGACCTGCTGTCCGACCTTTGGTCTTGTCACTGAGGGGCTCGTGCACCAACTTTCCTTTGAAGGAGGGCTTCCTCTCCGACTTAGGTGAGGTCGACGCTCTGGTTTTTCCTGTACGCGGCGACCTCGGGCGTGAATCGCGACCGCTCCTCTTTGGGGTAAGGGCTGCGATGCCTGGCGCCTCTAAATCAGATGAGGTGGCTCTAAAGCCAGCCTCTTGTAAAACTTCTCGCACTAGAGCTTTGAAGTTGGGCGGCTTCACGTCCACGGCCGCGATCCTTGGTTTCGGGCGCGTTCGAGACGTGTCGGCCGCATGGAAGGCCACTTCGGGCATGATGCAGTCCTCAGGTGATGGCGGTGGCTTATAATTTCGCTCCGCATCGAGGACGCATTCGGCCTCTCGAGCAAGCTCGATTAACCGATTGACGCTCGTAATCTTCTCCCGCGGGACTAACTTCTGTATCTCCGGGAGTAGATTACGGTAGATCAGGGCGAGTTGCTTGTCGTCCGACCATGGTTCTTCGAACCGATTGAGAAACGTTAACAAACAAAACACGTAGTCACGTGTTGGCTCGCGCTTCGCCTGCGTACGCCGCTGTGCTTCGCTGATTAGCTCAGCTTGGAAGCGTCGATCGACGCCGTAGCAGCTCCGGGCTGCGTGGCAGAACTCTTGCCACGTGGTCCAGTCTTTCCGAGATAGACGGTACCAATGCAGGGCGACACCGTCGAGGAGCTCCGTCATGGCATTGAGCATGTCCTCGTCCGTGAGCGGTGTCAACCTGCGACATTCCGCGATCCTTTGCAGAAATTCTTCTACACTTTTCCCCTTGGCACCATTGAATCTAATTTTCCATTGGCGCACGGTCTTACCAATATCCGTGCGCTGGGCCAAGGTGCTTGACAGCGTTGATCGCGTTGTATTCGCGGGCGAGCTCATCACATCTCGATCCATGTGATGTCCCCCCCTTCCAGGCCCTTGGTACCGAGGGTGGCAAGGAGCCGAAAACGTAGGCTCGACGGTGGACCCTACAAACCTATTATTGTTGACGTTTTTGTCACTTTCCACGTATTGCAGATCGTACGTGTCTTGGAAAGTGACACGGTCGCGTCGCGCCGATTTCTGCAGCTGCTGCTGGATGCTGGCTAGCGTAGCGTGCATCTCACTTTGCCTCTGCTGCAAATCTTGGACAGTGCAGTTTTGATGTTGCATCCAAGTTTGCAGCATATTTTGCAGGCCATGTAATCCCTGACGAAGGTTTACAGTGTTTTCGAGGTCAGTCGGTTGAGGCTCGACTGTTGTATTTGTCGCCTGAGATGCGACTTGGGTTCGACGTGTGGTGTCATTCGTGACACCCGAGTCGAGAGGCGTAATTACGCTCGTGGTGGCTGCCTGAATCGGCGATTCGTTGGCAGTGCTCCATGCGAGCGGTTCATGCCTGTTCATCTCGGCCAAATTGAAGTCGATCAGATTTTGTATTTGGTGATCGACAGCTGTTGTTATATTTCTTTGATCTGTGCTCGGGTAAATTTCCCGAGCCTGCTGTATGTCAGCTGATTCGTCCGCTTGTTCGGCGTACGTCGCTTCCATTCGATCCAAAATATAAGTTTTTGTTGCGTCGCGCATTGTCGAGGTGACGATTATCTTTAACAGATTTTTATCTCTTCGCGTGCGTGTTTTTATACTATCACTGTCACTCTCGCATTCCACAAAATCTCCTGGGCTATAATTTCCTGCTAGTCTATGGTATAGCCTAGCAGCCCTTTGAAATGGGGAACCCTCATCTTTTAATTCTAGTTCCGCTGTAATTAGGTTTGTTTCTTCCTCACATAGGCTTTGAAGCCTGTCGTTAAATTCGTTTGGCGGATTTGCCATCTTTTATTTCTTTTCGTTGAAAATTAGAAGAAGACAAACGAACAAACGGAAAAAGAAAAAAAAAGTACAACGTGAGAAAAATAGAGCGTTAGAGCCAAAGTTTTCGATTAAATAATTAAAAGCAAATAATTAAAAGCCGGCAATCTCAAGAGATAGTGGAGTGCGAGGGCGAAAACGCTAAAATTAGGGGCGACTGACACAAAAAAAAAACCAGAAAATATAAGAGAAAAAGAATTCAACAATTTTCAAAAATTGTCAAAAAATTTACCAAAAATTTTTCCAGAATTCTTATTTCGGCTTTCGGATTCTCGATTTTCCAAAAAAGATTTATTTTGAAATTGTAATAGTTTTTCCTTTTTATATTTTTTAAGCAATGTAAAAAAAAAATACAAAAATATAAAGAAAAAAAGGAAAACACAAAAAAAAACAAAAAAATAAAAATATAGTTTATTTTTAGTTCTTTTATAACTTCTACAAAAAAATTTTTATTTTACAGTTTACCAAAAAAACTTTAATTTTTGGTTTTCGAAAAAAAACAAAAATTTTAAATTTTTGTTTTCACAAAAAAAAAAAATTTTCAATTTTTCGTTTTCAAAAAAAAAGGAAAAAAAAAAATTAAAAAAAATTTAATTTTAGTTTTCATAAAAAAATTTTTAATTTTTAGTTTTCGGAAAGAAAAAAAAAATTTTTAATTTTTAGTTTTCGAAGAAAAAAAAAAATTTTTAATTTTTAATTTTCAAAAAAAAATTTTTAATTTTTAGTTTTCGAAAGAAAAAAAAATTTTTTAATTTTTCAATTATACTGCAAAAATATTAGAGATATTACAATATCAAAATGAAGATCCGAAAGCGAAAAGCATGAAGGGAATAATCAATTTTGATCAAATTAAATTGAGAGCAAAGAAAAATTTGCGTTAGTCGCATGTACACTGTATGTACAGCGTAGAGTCGCGGTGGTGTGTGTATGTGAGTATACACAGATCGCTGACTTCGCTATTTATAGTCGACTATGTGTAATGAAGAGAATTTTTAATTATATTTAATTTACACTAAATGTTCCTTATGCCTGTAACGACGAAAATTTTATTATTATATTATAATGGCGAATGTAAATCTATTTATATCAGTTATATTTTCATATTACGCTATCTTAAAAATTAATTATTGATTAATTTTAGTTTAGCTTAGATGGAATTCACATTTTTAATTTAAGCTAAATATTAAAGTTACATCCAATTAATATATATATATCAATATTATATAAATTAATGTATATGTGTCTATTTAACTTAAAATTAGTTTTGCTTGAAAAACTGCACAAATATTATATTACCGTATTCGGCATTATATTTCACTTGTGCTGCTTTTCATCCGCTTTCGCCGAATTGCCGTTGGCCTTGGCCGACTTCGAGAGTGTTTACATCTACGAGCTCGCAACGTAAACACTGGCGATGTGCTATGCGTTCGCACTCTGTAGTATTACAATTTTCAATATAATGAAATTATTAAATTATTTTCGCGCATCCGCGTCACTTGCGAATATTCGCCGGGGCACTATAATACAATATATTATTACATATATATTATAAAATGTATATATGTAATGATATATATAAAGATATATAAAATATTCTTATATAAAGTGCGATCCCGAGATCGCGTTGGGCGCCATGTAACGGTGCGCGTGTCCGCCTCGAGCACGAGGACGGCGGGCACGGCCGTTGCAAATCTGTGCCCGGCTGGGCTTAGCCCCGAAGGATTTCGGCGTGGGAGAGGGGCGATCCGCGAAGGGCGAAATATCGCGTTGTGGGACGGCGCGTGGAATAGGATGGCTAATAGAGCACACTTGATGATAATGGAAAAGAAAAATAAGACAGATAATTAAAATTTAAATACGATTTAATGCCGCGGCGCCAAAGATATACACACAGTGCAGCGCCTATATACGAGGCGTGCGGGACGCAGGCCGAGGGTCGCCGAGGCGACGGCGCGCGGGGCGTTCGGGAAGAGAGAGAGAGAGAGAGAGAGAGAAAAGGAGCTGCCACTTACAGAGAGCCGGAACCCGCAGGTCTCGCAGCGCGTTCTCGAAGCGCAATAGCGCCTTCCTTTGCCGGGGGCGGCGGTGACGTTGACCTCCGGGATGGGGCGGTTATTCCGCGTAGATGGGGCGGACGACAATTCGTCCGCTCGAGCTCGCATTCGGCGCGGGTACACTGCACACCCTTGCACCACTGTAGCACCACGAGCGCGTTACCGGGCACTCTCCCCGAGGACGAGGTACGAGGCGGAGGGGAACCTTGGAACACAAGCTAGGTTCCCACACACGATCCGTCGCGGCACGGCTTTAGCAACCGGAAAAAAAGGGACACGGACGACGTGTGTAGAGGGCCGGTACGCGTTGTTTTCTCCTCGCGGCTCTCTTTCTTTCTGCCTAATTCGCGCGCGTGGCTGTCTCTCCCCACTCCCCACTCTCTCTCTCACTTACCTCTCCGCCGGTGGTTGTGCGTCGGCCTGCAACATATAAACATTTCTACATATAAATATACAGATAAATATGTACATGCTACGGCTAGAGAGAGAGCAACGGGACGGGGAAGGCAGGCGCACGCAGTGCTTGCGTTCCTCGTCACAATGTATGTATATAAATATAATTATTTCGATCAGGTTCGGGCTAATAAGAAACTCAGTGTTTTTATTTCACAACGTGTCGTCGACAGGTATTGTCAACCTCTTCAGGTGCTTTAATAAAATTAATATTCAAATAATTACATATCGAAATTATATAACAGTGAGAAATACCGTACAATAAATAAATCAACACTTACAATTAAATCTAAAAGCAAACGCTAAGAGGTTCTAAGTCAAACTGATAAGATTTTAATATTGGCAATGTCAAAGTTGATAAGCCAATAAGATTACGTAAACAAAACGAACCAAGAACTAATTATAAAATTTAAGTCAAAATATATTCTAAAATTATAAAAATGAGATTATGTCTGATTATATTTTGCTAAGAAATAGCGTATCTTCTTTTTTATTAACAGCGTTTTTGATCTATTATATTTACATTATCCCAATGAAAGGTATGTGAATAATATTTACAATGTATATTAATAAAAGCGTCAGAATTATTTTTTTTATGTTCGTTAATACGATCTTTCAACTTTCGCTTAGTTTCACCTATATATATTGGATCACAATATTTACAATTAATTTTATATATTACTCGAGTTTTTTCCAATTTTTTTGTTTTGTCTTTTCCTAATTTTATAATTATTGAATTTATTATTAATAATTGGCACTATTGAAATATTAAATTTTTTCAATTTTGTATAGAACAATTTTCAAAAAAGAGGTTAATAAAAGGTAACGGTATAATAGTTAAACGAGATCCATTATTATTTTGATTATAAACCATATTAAAATTATTATTATTATTATTTTTACTATGGTTTTATATAATATAATTTTTCCTATATTTTAAATGTTTATTGTAAAATTGAGGAGGGTAACCATTTTTAGTAAAATATTTTTTACGATGTCAATGTTCTTATTATGAAAACTATTGTGTGATAATAATAAAACTCTGTCAATCAAATTAAAAATAATTTAATTGTACTTTTGTCGACTGCTTATATACAAATTAATAAATATTTTTTTCATTGGTCTTACAGCCCAATCAAATCAATCGAAAACAATACGTAACAATATCAATACATATCTACATTAACATTAATACATCACTACACAAAAATAATAAAAATAAAAATAAAAATTAAATTAAAAATTATAATGACAGTCAGACTGTCCCTATTTCCAGTCACCCCCGTATACTAAACTGAAAATAAAATATTAGCTAAAAAAATTTTTGTTAGTAAAGTGCAGTCTGACTGTCCCCAACACCCTTACCGAATTGAAGATCCAGTCCAACGTTTCGAGCTCGCTACGGCTCCTCATCAGGGACTAAACTAAACTAAACTAAACCTTATATTGTAATCTATATATACCTGATCTATATATATCTTATATACCACTGCCAAATTTAGTTTTTAGATTTTAATTCACACCACCAATTCAGAAACAAAATTGGAAAAACATTAAAAGGTGTCATTGACAGATCAATAAAATTATCACATAAAGATTTTAGACAAAATAATTTACTGATAGTAAGGGAAACTTTCATTAATAATGGTTATCCAATTGAATCTATTTATAGATTAATTGCTGAGAGATTGTTTGACATTTATAATACCGAAAATAGACATTATGCATGAGTTGATGTTAATAGAGGCAAAATTATTGTCTTTCCATAAATGAGAGGATTGTCTGAAAGAATTAAAAGAAATTTTCGGAAATATAACATTCAAATTTTCTTTAAAAATAGCAACAATTTGAGTAGTTTGTTTAAAATTGCAAAGATAGGGATGATTTATGTTTAAAATAAGGAGTTATTTACAAGATTAATTGTATGGATTCTAATAAATACTATATTGGACAAACAGGTAGATATTTAAAAAAGAGAATTTATGAACATAAATATAATTAGCATAGCTCACATATTACTTCCGAGCATTGTTTAAAGATTTTACATTCCTTTGATTTTGTGAATGTAGATATTTTGGAACATGGTATTAATAATAAGTATAAAAGGGAGTGTCTTGAAAGTATTCACATTTCCAGGAATCGGAATAATGTGAATTTAATGTTAGAGTCTAGTAAATTGGACAATGTTTATCATTCCTTATTAAGTTGATTGGTTTTGAACAATTTATGTAGAGGGGGGAATTTAGATTTAATTTACTAAATTTGGTAGTGGGGATAAGGTATATATAGATTAGAATATAAGTTTTAGTTTAGTTTAGTTTAGTCCCTGACGAGGAGCCGTAGCGAGCTCGAAACGTTGGACTGGATCTTCAATTAGGTAAGAGTGTTGGGCACAGTCAGACTGCACTTTACTAACAAAATTTTTTTCAGCTAATATTTTATTTTCAGATTAGTCTACGGGGGTGACTATAAATAAGGACAGTCTGACTGTCATTATAATTTTTAATTTAATTTTAATTTTTATTTTTATTATTTTTGTTTATTGTTGTATTAATGTTAATGTGGATATGCATTGATATTGTTACGTATTGTTTTCGATTGATTTGATTGGACTGTAAAACAATGAAAAAATATTTATTAATTAAATTAAAAATAAGGTTTCTTTTCTGTTGAATTGAGTGATTAGAAATAAATTGTAAAATTCTATTCAATGAAGTCGGTTTTTGGTACCAATCAATAATAATGTATTCATTTTTTCTAATAATAGTAATATCGAAAAAATTTATTTTTTAGTTATTTTCAATTTCATGTGTAAATTTTAAATTTTTATCATAATTATTGAAAATATTGCGTACTATGGTCATAATCTCTTTCTTGACGCGGCGCCACAGGAGTCGCAAGCGCAAAAGAAATAAATGAAATGGATTGCGGAAAGAACAGGGAAGAAAGGAGCGAGAGGAAGAGAGAAACGGACCTCCCGTGATATCGGACGGCCCACCCATACGACAGAAATAAACATTAGTCTAAAACCAAACCAGTGCCTTGTTATTTGCCTGTCAAACCATCCTAAGGCCACAGACCAAAGAGAGAGCGGCGCACCCCCGCGCCGCAGACCATCCAAGGAAGAGAGGGCCAGGCCGACCCGTAGTCGTATCACTTGAACTCCTGTCGGAGCTACAAATTATTCAAAGCTTAGAAAATTCCTGCCTGAAAAAATCCTTCCGAAATTATTAACTTGATCTCTGTTGCGAGGCACTCCTCAAAAGACAGACGATTAATAATTTTACCTACTCCGAAGTGAACGTGATCCTGGTTGCGAGGCACTCTTCAAAAGACCAGCCGTTCTCTTATCCTAACTATATTACTATCCACTTAATTCTTGATCCTGGATGCGAGGCGCTCCTCAAAAGACCAGCGGAATTAAGCTCGCCTTAGATTTAAACCTAGATTAGATTCTACTTGTTACGTTTTATTTCCCCGCGTGCAAAATAGCACCGGGTATTCGTGCGGTAATTAGCGCCGGATTAAACAAACGTCGTGGAAACTAGCGCGAATCTAGTAGTTATAATAAATAAATATATATATATATATATATATATATATATATATATATATATCTTTAAATTAAACTTCTTCCTTTTAAATAATTATTTTCGTTTTATTTTGTTTGTTTCAGAATTTTGTCGAAAGAACAGTTTTTTCTGAATAAAAGTATTTTTATTTTTTGTTATAAAAAATATACTCTGTTTTGTTAAGTTATTTTCCTGATCCACCGTCCAATTACGAATATACTTCCTCCCCTCTCAAATTATCCTGGAAAATACCACGTAAGCTATTCAGAGGTGGACAGGAACATTCACATTTATTACATTACTGTCAAATTTTTTAGTCCTTTGAAGAATATGCGAAGGGATGATGTCACGTGTACGGCATTTTAGTAAAAATTGTAGTCTCGCTAAAGATTCTGCTTTTTAACGTTTCAGATTTGTCCATTTTTTTAAAAGTGTCACTGTATATGCACCATATAATTCTTTGATATGTTGAAAATAATTTTCTTGAAAATCTTTAAAATCTGTCTATGTTTATGTGATCGTTATTGATTTATCAACTTTGACATTGTCAATATTAAAATTTTTATCAGTTCGACTTAGAACATCTTAGCGTTTACTTTTAAATTTAATTGTAAGTGTTAAATTAATTTCTTATTGTACAGTATTTCTTACTGTTTTATAATTTTGATATGTAATTATTTGAATATTAATTTTATGAAAGCACCTGAAGAGGTTGACAATACCTGTCTATGAAACGTGAAATAAAAAGTTTTTTATTAGCCCGAACCTGATCGAAATAATTATATTTATATACATATAAATATTAATTATAATTATAATAATTATATAAATAATTGCAGTCGTTATACTGCTCACAAATATTATATTATATAAGCACAATGATAATACACATGTGTATATATATGAACATATATTCGGGGTTTAAAGTATTCAATTATTCTTGTAGATTAAATACGGTAAGCGCTTTCATTCGGGACACCCGTTGTATATACTCTGTCTATATACTAATGTGCGACGAAATAGGCTGGCGACGGAGCTGGTTGTTTCTTGAATTCTGAAGGGATTAAAACCCTTCTTGTATTCCAACCTATAGATGTAATTCTGGCTGCTGGTCGAATTGTCTGGACGCAGTAGGGAGATCTCCGACGTTTTACCGGTACAGGATCCTTCTTCATAGGGACCGTCATTATCCTTGAACTTTGTCGGTTGAACTTGAATCTGGTAATAGGCCTGGCTCTAGTCTATCATAGAAAGATAACGAGCGTTACGCAGATTATCCGACGTTCATTTGAGGAAGAGGATATGTATCCTTCTTCGTTACCTGGTTAACTGCCCTGTAGTCTATGCAGAATCTGATCTTGCCGTCTTTTTTCTGCGCAATCACCGGACTGCTCCATGAACTCTCCGAAGGTTCGACGATTTCTTGGGTGAGCAATCTGTCGACTTCTGCGTGGGTCTGCTTTAGTAATTTATCCGGTACGCGGCGGAGGTGCTGTTTAATAGGTCGATGGCCTTGCATGTCTATGTGATGAGGGGGCATCTGTGTGACCCTTAAGGCGCCTACTTATTCTGGTATCAGCTGATCCAGTAGCCGGCTCAATTGTTGTCTTTGCCTCTGCTCCAACGTGGTAATCCCATTTCCTGTTGCTAAGGCAGTGATTGCTTGTACTTCATTATTCGCGCGCGTCAGAAAGTGTCTTACTATATTTCTAGGCGTATGCCAATCGCCTTGGTGAAATTAATCGTCATTTGTAACTAAATCAGGATATGCATCCGTAGGATAATATCGTACGTTAAAGAGGTAGACACTCTGAAGCGCTTCGTACCTTGTTGTTCACCGATTTTCAGGAGGAGATCTACTTCTCCGTCGTTGTAGCAGATTTGTCCATCTGGCAGCTGCATAAATAATGTGATCGGTATAATGGCTGTCTTAACAACCTTTGCTGCACATGGTCCAATATAAGAATCGCGTGCCTCCTGATCGATTAAAGCCGCAATATTTTTCCTGTCTGTTCAAGTTCAGAAAAAATCGATTCTCGTCCTCCCGAATTGAGGTCGAGCGTCGAGAATCAGTAACGTCCGTGGCAATTATTGGCGCACGTCCTACGTTATTCTCATTTCTAGTTGTTCGCGGAGTCTCATTGTAAAAGCTAGTAGGACCGACTCCGATAGCCTTTTCCCATAGGCGATTCACGACGTCCTTTTGTTAGGCCCGAAATGCGTGCAGTTTATTGTTGTCATGCCATCTTCGCCGCAATGGTAGCAGAAAATGTGTTTCCGCTCGAGACATCTATCTTCCCAATCGCCTCGTCTACTGCATATCCAATACGGCCGATCATCTTCGCTCTAGTTTATTCGTTCCGTGCGTGGTCGCGGTGACTCACGACGTGTTTTTTCATAATCCGGGTATTTGTGATTGCGTTCTCTAGTAGGTAATCGGGGGTAACGTCTCTGGTCACTGTATTCTCGAGCTGGACGGTAGTCGCGAGAGGGGCTGATATACGTGTCGCGTTACGTGGGGACGGGCTCCTATTTCGGTATTGTTTTTCTCTTGGCTCTCTTCTAGGTTCGTCCCGCGATCTTCTCGGTTTCGTCTTCCTGGTGAAAAGCCTTTACTATGGTCTTTCTTAGGTGTTATGGTTGGTGCTGGTGGTTCGGCCAACGTTACGACTTTCGCAAGACTTATCTAGTTTTTTGATGAACTCTTCTACGTCCTTTTGCGTCGTTCCTGAATACTTCACGTTCCATTATCTCAGCAGCTGACCTGCTCGTGTTTCCTTAAGATACGTACTATCGTATGACCTGTTCTGGTATCACGTTTGTGTATTCGGAGCTCCGTTTAACGTATGCGACAGTGGTGGTACTGGATCTTCTGCATGTCTATTGGTGTCTTGGGCTGCGACCGCAGGTAGTTTTGGTTGTGGATGTCGCATGCTCGCAGTATACTGCTGTATCCACAGATTATAGGGGTAACTCCATGGTCCTGGTAGATTATACCACGGGTTTGCTATGATTGCCGGTATTTTCTCTGCACCGGGCAGATTTGTACTGTGGGCCGTTGGTGATGGCCACTGGCCCATATTGTACCCTCCGAACGCGGTATTCATGCGGAAACACCATGGTGGTGTCGTTGTAATTGTTTTTGGTTGAGGGCTCTGCTGAGCGGCAGCCTTTTGTGCATCCACATTAACAGTTATTTTATTGGCCTTGACAACATGTTATTTTGTTGGCTTTTATCTCGTCTACCGAGTTCAGTTCTGTGGAGTTTAATGCTTCGGATATTTCCGAAATATTTCGATGAATTCGTCGTTCATTTCATTCCATTCAGCAGCGCTCTATCCAAAAAGTCGTCGTAGCTCAAATCGGATCAGTCTGTCCCGAAGTGCCTCGATATTATCTTTGTGTTTTGATGTTATGTTGTCTTGCTTCATGAGTAAGCTTTTCTAGCGTCATCTCTGTGAAAAGGCTATTTAACCTTCTTTCCTCGTCGGCCAGTGTCTGACTTGTTGATGGCTTTGCTTCCATTTTACTCAAGTATATATGACAATAATAAAAATTTTTTTTATATTATTTAGGTATTGCTTATATAATTATATATATATAATTTATATATAATTTAAAATATAATTATAGATGAAAATTCTCTTAATTATAACTTATGTTATCTTCGGTAATATACACGTCTATTCTAAAATTTATAGGTTCGATAATTACTACCTATACTTAAACTTATTCACAACTTATAATTATCAGTCATTCTTAGTTTGCAGTTAGTTTATTTTATTAAAATGCTGTATTTTCAGTCTTTATTCTTTTTCAATCAAACTTTATGTTATTTTTATTTGCTTCTATAATTTTGATTTTAGTCCGAATTCTGAAGTTATTGTTATCTCTGGTAAGTATCTTCTTTCTTCTTTCCTTCTTTCTTTTATTTATTAAATAATGTTATTATTGTTTTTGTTGTAA
Organism: Sycobia sp. Sy_11; assembly: GCA_018907035.1. Taxonomy (NCBI): domain Eukaryota; kingdom Metazoa; phylum Arthropoda; class Insecta; order Hymenoptera; family Epichrysomallidae; genus Sycobia; species Sycobia sp. Sy_11. The sequence goes on along the minus strand of JACCIC010000153.1, from coordinate 440,108 downwards.
AAGTTACTGAATAATAAAAGTTATTGAATATTATTATTATTTTTTTTTTTTTGAGGTTGAGAGAACAAAAATGTAATTGTTTTCATTAGCCTACAGTAACAGAAAGAGAAAAAAAATTAAGAAAAGTTTCCAAAACAAAATTGTTGAAGTTGAAATAATTTAATTTAGAATGCTTCTTTAGTCCTTAAAAAAGCAGAGAAAACTTCAAAAACTTTTTTTTTTGATTGTTTATGCAAAAAAAAATTGTGTATTAGTTTTTAGTTATTAAATACATGAGATTTATATCCTGGTTAGCCTTCTTAACTGGTTATTTTAGATGTGAAATCGACTGTCGAATCCTTTTTCCAAGTTGTATGTTATCTATTTATTTATTTATTTATTGATCTATTATTATTAATTATTTAGGTTGTTTGTGTTTTAATTAATCCTCTATTACTTCTATGTCATCTAGGTTTGCTCATTCTTGACTATTTCCTTGTAGTTATGTTTCGATTTTTGTCATTTATTATTAATTATTATTTAAATTATTTATGATTTCGTCAGATGCTAATTATATAATTAATACCTGTAAATTGAATACCAAGCTGGACAATCTCTTACGTTCTTCGTTGACAGAAAGAATTTGCTGTTTTAATTTTAAATTATTTAAGAACCTTGTTTATCAAAAAAACTTTTATTTATACTACTGTTTGCTTTAAATTGTTGTTATTATAGTTTTATATTTCCTGCTTATTTCTTTTATGGTCTCATAGATGTTCAAGTTGGTTCAACTCGTATAAGCGCACCTTCTTATTTCTCATATCTGTGTCTATTCAGGCTTATATGATGAACGTCTTATCTATATGTATATTTATTTATTTACATAAAAGAAAGTTTTTTTGTAAATTTCTTACGATCTATTTCTGCTCCTGGGCTTTCAATCGTTTGAAAAAAAGAATAAATATCTAATACCAAAATTGTTAAAAAAAATTCTTTATTCACCTGTTTAATTATTTATTATTATTATCTTATTGATTGAGAATTTATTAATATTATAATTGTCTTGTGTTCTCACTAAATTTTGATTACCACCTTTATTTAAAAAAATCTTAGCTCATACTAGAAACGCATTTTTCATATATATTCTTTTATGACAGTTATACTAATCGCATACATTTGTGGCCTATGATGGCTCGATCGCTAAAGCGAAGGACTAGTAACTTGGTGATCCGAGTTCAAATCCCGGTATCGGACGATTCACACAGGCACCGCTATAATAATTTACATGTGTAAATTATTACAGTCTTATGCAGTCTTTAGGCTTAAGCAGTCTTAAGCACATAATGTCTCTATCGGTTCATAGCACGAGAGAGAGAGAGAGAGAGAGAGAGAGAGAGAGAGAGAGAGAGAGAGAGAGAGAGAGACAGACAGAGAGAGAGGGAGACAGAGAGAGAGAGAGCAGTGGCCAGTGCCGCGGGCTCGATGCTTGCGGCTCCCCACTCCGTGTCTAGTCGCCGCCGCTGCCTCTTGGCGGTGTATACTCGCTGTATACAATTGGCGCACGCGCCATATGTATTTTCATGTATGGACTATAGATGTAGTCTCTACATCACTCCCACCAAGTTGCGATTTTTCTATGGTTCTAGATAAAATTGTGGGTATAGAGTCTTTTACTCATCTGAACCTAATTGCATAGTTATTTAATTTACATCATCAAGTTATTTAATTTATATCATCTACTTAAGCTTATTGAGAACTAAAGCACTATAATAACTAGTAAGTCACTAAAATAACTAGTAAGTCAGTAAAATAACTAGTAAGTAGTATAATAAAAGTAAGCTCTATAATAACCCCATCGCTTTGCAACTACGTACTGTGCTGGCTGGCAGTATGACCATGCACTTGCTTAAGTACATGTGGGATACGCGGTTTTGCCGTCTTTCCTCGTCGGCCAGTGCCTGACTTGTTGATGGCTTTGCTTCCATTTTACTCAAGTATATATGACAATAATAAAAATTTTTTTTTATATTATTTAGGTATTGTTTATACAATTATATATATATATTTAATTTATATATAATTTACTATATAATTATAGATTATAATTTTGTTAATTATAACTTAATGTTATCTTCGTTAATATACACGTCTATTCTAAAATTTATAGGTTCGATAATTACTACCTATACTTAAACTTATATTATAACTACGTACTGTGCTGGCTGGCAGGATGACCATGCACTTGCTTAAGTACATGTGGGATACGCAGTTTTGCCGAGCCATATTGAAAATTTATCAAAAATACGTCTTCTAAAGCACGTATTTTGTTCTTCCCTAGCTTATTTTCTACCCATTAAATTGACTTCTCTCGCGATAAGATTTAATAGAAGTTCGTTGATTTCTGCGTAATAATGTAAACTATCTGTATTCAGTTGCATGCAGTTATCTAGGTGAAAATTGCGGGGCACGATGATGCCGTTCATAATAACTTCCTCAAGAGCTGGCGCGCTTGCGAGGTTCGCAAGAATCAAATTATCAGCGTACGGGTTACTGTTAAATCATATTGGTTTAATTGTCTTAGACTCTTTGATGGCCGGTATCGGTAGCCGTTGCCCATCCGTATATCCTGCGGCTTGGAGAATGTAAAACTGAAAGTTTGCAGGATATTTTCTCCGAAAAAAACCGCTGCTAAGATTGAATAATAATAAGCTAACTAAGATTGAACTTATATGTGCGCCCTTGTCGAGATACGCGCAATTGTCAAAATTTAATTTAACAAGCTTCGGATTCGCTTTTACAAAATCTATAATTAGCTTAACGTATAATTTAGCGCAGTTTACAATTTCAAGGTATCGTTGGTTCGCAATTCTGTCAGTCGTAAGGCTGATAGACTGATAGTATATATTGTTGATCATCATTAGGTGATCTACACCTTTAACTTGCAGAAAATTGTCGAACGTGTCATGGACTGGGCCTATAGCTACGTGGTTCACCGTTAAGGCTTCCGACAGTAGTTTAACAATTTCTACAGTGATTCCTGAGTCGATAGTGTCAAATCTTTCAAGTACGTTAGGTAGTCTGGGTATCCGTCTGATTTATGCGCGGAGTACACGTGCTATTATGCTGGGATCCAGCTATAAGACTAGACTCGAATGAAATAGACTTGAATAAATTCCCTCGCGTTTTCTGACTCTATCATTAGCTCCACTGCGTCCAGGCAGCCTAGAACCTGCTGTACTATTGGCTGTAGTGGAAGTGCGTGGATCATATCAACATAAGCTTAGGCGGAACTGCCCGTGAGGGAGACTGTTTTTGCGTCTCTCTATTTCGGCAACCTGGTCAGTGACTTCTTTCAACAGCATAATTGACGGCTCCTTGACCTGGACAACACATATATTTTTTAATATTAGTCGAAGGGTCTCTGACACGCCAGTTGCTTAAGTTTGCCGGTTTTACCGAGCCGAGACGGGGAGTTTTCCGCAGTATATTTGGGCGGTGATTCGTCCGGCGATTCGCGTCGCGTAATTATGGAATAACATATTTGTTCGAACGACTGCTGGAGATACTGTCGCTGTCTTTCCCTCGTCCAGATGTGCCATAATTAGATTGCTCCTTAGATTTTTTCAGAATACCTGGCAGCTGAGACGTGAATCGCAATCTATAATGATTTCTCTGTTATCCTCTCGCGGTGTTCTGCGGCAGTGGGGCAACAGGCATGGCTCGCTCGATGTCTGTTGTGCCGTGCCGTAATCGTCGTACATCTCATCGCTGTGCTCGATATCTTCGTTGAGATAATAGGTAGCTTAACGCGTTCAATCAACACGATTTTCTCGTCGCCGGCAGCGCGTCGATGTATTCAGATTAGTTTGGAGAAAGAAGTGTGTGCATTTCTCCATTTCTTTATACACGAAAGGCTTTCTGGCGCTTTTGTGGTCTACCTTTGCAGATTGTACATTGTGCATGAAAGCTTTCAGCTCGCATAAGAACATGTTGTCATCGGGCTCTATGTCGTCGTGTTGGTATAAGGATCCTGAAATTCTAAGCATGATTCCGTACAGATATTCTGTATATGTTATACAGAGTTAACTCCTATATCGGCGCATACGCGTGTGCGTAGATCTACGAGTACTAGCAGTATTAACTTCGTCCAGTCTGGGTTATCACCCTGGTACATGAGGGCGGCTTTGAGATGGCGGTGTCATTTTTCTACCATTCCGTTCGCGGCGGGGTGATATGACGTCATGCGAATTCTCCCGCACCCAGTGAACTGTAGCATCTCGTCGAATAATCGAGATTCGAACTTTCTTCCCTAGTCGGTAGTGACGTCTTCTGAGTCGTAGTAACGTGCGACCCAGTGCGGCATGATCGCGTCGGCTACTGTTCTGTTATAGGTACTGCCTCAGGCCATCGTAAATAACGATGGATCATGGTTATAATATACTGATATTCGTTCCTTGCGGTGATGGAGCCGACTATCACTACGTGTTTATATTGGAATTGCGCGCCCGGTGCCACGAAATGGTCAGGAAGTGGTTTGTTGTGTCAAGTGACTTTTGATAGTTGGCACTCAACACATTCCTTTCATTTTCTGTAGATGTCGCGACTGATGTCCGGTCTTACGTACTATTGTCGTATGAGCCGGTCCGTAACTTTACCGCTTGGATTTGAGTTGTTGCGAAAGAGGTTGAACACCACGTCGTACAGCGATTCGGGTATATATGGCCTAATCGTGTTCTCGTGTATGGCACAATGAAACTAAGTTTGTTCGTCGTCATTGACCGTGAGATTACGAAATTTAAGCGGGTGATTGTGGTCGCGTAGAATATGGTACAGCTCGGGGTCTGAGACTTGCTTGCCAGCGAGCTGTTTCGAATCGAAAAGCGTGGCGAGTCGAAAAGCATGTATATTTTTACGGATCGTATGTACATCCTATTCGAACTGATTCCACGAGTCGTCTTAATTGAACAATTGAACATACTCGGGATTCTAAGCAACTCTGTTTGTGATAACGCATTCGCTACTACGTTTTCGTTCCCTGCACGATAAACTATCTTCGAATTGAATTGCGCGATGTAGTTGACTTGTCTACACCTTAGCGCCTGTGCTTTGTTCTGATTTTGCGCCATAATATATATCAGCGTCTTATCGTATATCACGATTTCAAACTCGCGGCCTTTCAAGAATAAAAGAATGTTTGCATGGTGTAGTAAATCGTGGTTAGCTCACGGTATTTCCCTCGGTCCTTATTGAATTTCTTTGAGTAAAACGCGAACGAGCGCCACTCGCCATCAGCGAGATTAGACGCGTTGGTAACGAGGCGAATATTTGCATTTTCGTGGGGAAACTCTATCTCAGTTATATCTAGTACGAACTGCTTGCAGCTGTCGAATGCTTTTTCCGAGACGGGGTTCCATTTGACTACGTGGTTGTCTTTTTTCGCGCCTATTAGATATTCACAAGTGACTTCCTGCGTAGAGAATACACCCGCCGTAAAAGTTTGAGTCTGAGGAATCGACGGAGATTCGGAATCATCTTGGATTGGCAGTATTTGCGGACGGGTTCGAGTTTTTCCGCAGTCGACTTCAAACCGTGGCAGTTTACTGTACGCCCAAGGCACTCGACGTCAGTCCATGGCTGCACTTGTCCATTGTTCATGTCCGCGACTGCACTTATCCATTTTTCACTGTCCGCGGCTGCACTCATCCACATTCAAGCGGAGCGAATATTGCTCTAGCTTGGCGAGGACTTTCTCGTGGTCGCGTTTGTGTTCTTCCTCGTTATTCGATGCGATGAGGTTGTCATCGAAGAATACGAAAGTACATTTCATGCCCGTGTGCGCTGTTTTTATAACGCTGACATGTTTAGCCGGCATTACACAACCCTAAGAACCTGACGTTGTACACGAATAACTCGAACGGAGTAATTACAGACGTTTTTCTCTATCTTCATCCACGAGTGCTATTTGATGATAGGCTGCGTGTACATCCAGTTTAGTAAAGACGCACTTCTCTGCCAGAAGGTTGGCGAGGTTTTCAACGTGCGGTATCGGATATTTATCCGCAATGTTGAATGTTCAGATAACGGTAACCCCCGCAAATCCGCCATTCTCCGTCCTGCTTGCAGACGAGATGGATCAGACTTGCTCAGGCACTCTTCGACAGCCTAACCATGCTCTGCGGAGCATCTCAATCGCTGTTTTACGACGTGGAGTTTCTCCGGGGATCGGCTGCGCGCGCGTTGTCTTATGGGAGGGCCGGTCGTCTGGATATAGTGAAATATACCATGGTCGTGGTGCTTTCCGATCTGTTTTACTCCCCTTACTATAGGGAACTTTGCGGTGATTTCGGCATGAGTACTCGGTAGATCTATTTTATAAACTGTGAAGTTCACGATGGATCAGGCCGTCGCAATAGATAATCCAATTTCTCACTGGGCATGAAAACTTTAGGTTTTATCTCTCTCGCTTCCATTTGAGAGAGAACGATACATACTCATGTGGGGAGGCAGATACACGAGTGCATGTCTTGTCCGTTTGTCCCAAATATGAAAAAATTAGGATCAGGTTCCAAAGCAGATACAAAACCTTTATTAAGGTACGAGTTCTATTGACCCAAAAGAACTATGCAGCGTTCGAAACGCTAACTAAGGAACTACTCCAGATCAAGGAGATAGTTGAAACGTTGGAAACTGCGCTGGTCGCAGAAACAATAGAGGAACCTGAATCGGTAGGTAGACAACAACTGGCAGTCAGGAATTTGATGGTGTATATATTTATATTCTAAAAATTATGGCAACTATACAATACATATATATATATATATATATACAAATTATAACCTTCCTACACAACTAGACCGGCACTATACATCGGTCTACAAAACTGTAAATATACAATAGCAATAAGGAAATAACCAGCTTATATACTAGTTAATAACTCTAGTCTGGAAAAACATAATAAACAGTGGTTCAGAACCGCCTGTAAACTGGAGGTCCAACAAAAGTCGCAATGATGTACAGATCTGCAACTAAAAGAAAATTTCAGCAAGTAATGAAAAGCTTTGGAGCACAACCGGTCAATCAAGCGAGAGCTAGGTGCGGCCGGGAATGTTTATGTGTAACAAATCATAACTGAACGACCTTTTTTGTGAACTTCACGATCACTTTATATATTTCCACTTGATTACTGCACCCGGGGGCTTCTGCGTCAGCATGCGCAGCTTCAGCTCGGAGACGAGGAGATATCTTTTATGTAAATCACTGCCAATGATTGGATTTTCTTCTTTCGTAATTACGTAAATGCACGGCATTATATTCTCAAAAACTAGATCAATATTTATTTTCGCGATACCGAAGGTTTCTAGAAAAAACCCCTTTGCTGTGAATAGCTTTAGTGCTTTAGCGCTTTAACTCCAAAGAAGGCAAAACAAATTTTTCGGCGAACAACGTTATGGCTACTGTTTTTTGAGATGCAAGAGGTATTATATACATCGATTACCTTAAAAAGGGTAAAACTATCACTGGTCAATACTACGCATACTTATTGCAACGTTTGAGCCACGAAGTGAAAATTAAACGACTTCATCTGGCGAAGAAAAAAATCTTGTTTCATCACGATAACGCACCAGCGCATACGTCAATCGCTGCGATGGCTAAAATCAACGATCTGAAGTTTGAATTGATGCCGCACCCTCCCTACTCTCCAGACCTAGCCGCGAGTGACTATTATTTATTTCCTAGCCTCAAAAAATGGCTTGGCGGTAAGACATTGGCGGACAATGAAGAAGTAATCGAAGCTGTAAATGGATATTTTGAGCTTGATGAATCAGTCTATAGAGATGGCATTTCTAGACTAGAACACCGCTATGAGAAATGTATCAGCCATGGAGAAGATTATGTTGAGAAATAAAAAAAAAATTCTTAAAAACGTTGTTGTTCTTGGTCAGGCCGGAATCTTATGAATCCACCCTCGTATATATATATTAGGAGTGTGAATAAGTCTTTCCCGTTTTTTGTAAGAGATGGCGCCACCAATACTGTGCGAGTATTCAATGGTTACCTATGTCATAATCAAAGCTTATTCATATGTCAACAATTCCATACTAACACATTAGTTAAAATTTTTTCGCATAATAAATTTTTGATATCGTGAAAATGTCGAAATTTGAGCCGAGTCGACATCATTTGCGGGAAGTTTCACTTTATTGGTTCAATTTGAAGAAATCTGCTGCCGAGACGCATCGATTGCTTCAGGAGGCTTATGGAGAAGGTTGTGTCGATGATTCAAGTGTTCGCGGATGGTTTCGACGCTTCAAAAGCGGTGATTTCGACGTGGAAGACAAGGAGCGTTCCGGGCGGCCGCAAATCTTTGAAGATCGAGAATTGGCGATTTTGCTTGATGAAGATTCTTGTCAAACGCAAGAAGAACTTGCTGAAGCATTGGGAGTTGACCGAACAACCATTTCCAAGCGTTTGAAAGCCATGGGAATGATCCAAAAGCAAGGAAATTGGGTGCCGTACGAACTGAAGCTGAGAGACGTCGAACGGCGTTTTTTCACTTGCGAACAGCTGCTTCAGCGACATAAAAGAAAGGGTTTTCTGCATCGTATCGTGACTGGCGATGAAAAGTTGATACGTTACGATAATCCAAAGCGAAGAAAATCATGGGGACTACCCGGCCATGCATCATCATCGACGGCCAAGCCAAATATTCATGGCGCCAAGCTCATGCTCTGTATATGGTGGGACCAGCTAGGTGTGGTTTACTATGAGCTTCTGAAACCGAATGAAAGGATCACAGGCGAGGTCTATCGACGACAATTGATGCGTTTGAGCCGCGTACTGCGAAAAAAACGGCCACAATACTCCGACAGGCACGACAAAGTTATTTTGCAACATGACAATGCTCGCCCACATGTTGCACCGCCGGTGAAAACATACTTAGAAACGCTCAAATGGGAAGTCCTACCCCACCCGCCGTGTAGTCCAGACGTTGCTCCGTCTGATTACCATCTCTTCAGATCGATGACGCATGGCCTGGCTGACCAGCACTTCCATTCCTACGAGGAAGCCAAGAAATGGATGGATGACTGGATAGAGACCAAACCGGTCGAATTTTTTCGCAACGGGATTCGTATGTTGCCAGAAAGACGGGAAAAAGTTGTAGCTAGCGATGGCCAATACTTTCAATAATTCATTTGTAACCATTTTTTCACAATAAAGGCTCAAAATTTGAAAAAAAACGGGAAAGACTTATTCACATACCTGATATATATATATATATATATATATATATATATGACAATTTAATTTATTAATAATTGTTTTTGTTAAATAAATTACAAAACAAAGTGTAATACATTGAACATTTTATTATTTTCAATAAGAAGTAAAAAACGCATGAAAGAGAAAAACTATTTATATAACTATAACAATTTTTTAACTATATCAATTTTTTTTCAACAATACATCTATATATAAATAAATAATTTCATCAATAAAAACTTCATAAAAGCTTATTCATAGCTGATTATAAGTGAAAAGTTAAATTACGAACTATGATTTCATGAATTTTCTGATTATGATTTTAATCATAAATCTTTGTAGCTATGTACGAGGGTAGTCCCATCATCTCTTCATTGTTGGAATATCTTTGACCAGCAAGTCATTTTTTCAAGTCTGGGAACAGCAAATAATTTGAGGGAGCTAAATCTGGCGAATAGAGTGCATGAGGTAGTAATTCAAACATTAATTTATTAATTTTAGCGTTTGCAATAACGGATGTGTGAGCTGGTGCATTGTCTTGATGGAACAACACTTTCTTCTTAGCCAAATGCGGCCGTTTTCGCTTGATGTTTTCGCTCAAATGTTACAATAAATTCGAATAATACTCGCCGTTGATACTTTTTCCTTTTTCAAAACAGTCAAAAATTATCACACAGGCATTCCAAAAAACTGACGCCCTAACCTTGCCTGCAGATGGAGCAGTCTTTGCCTTCTTTGGAGCCTGTTCTTTTTTTTGAGTCCACTGTTTTGATTGTTCTTTTGTTTCGGGTGTGAAGTGGTGGACCCATGTTTGACCATGTTTATGAAACGGAGCAAAAATTCGCCTATATTTCTGCGAAACATTGTCAAATACTTAACTGAAACATCTTAGTGATAGTATATTTAATCAATAGATATCATTCTATCTAACACGATATTTCCACAAGATTCCAATATTATTACACAAAATACTCTTGTTTTATAACCTACTTTTTCAGGATGATTCAACGAAAATTAAGATGTCTTACTATAAAAAATAAAGCTGTTTAGTCAATATATAGTGCAATGGAAAAGAACAATATTTTTTCGGTAATATGATTCCCGAAGCTCCATATTCACTTGTAGCTTAAAAGTCTACGAAAAATCAACGACGCTTACAATGGGTTATATAATTTTTAAATAAAAAGTATTTAATGGATTAACTGATTAACTGACTTATTACATTTAATAATAAGGCTTGCCTCAAGAATTTTTCCTTAGAACATAATAATTAATAACAGTTTTTTAAATCTTATTTAGTTAATTTCTCTATAAAAAATGTAAATTAACAAAATATCATGCAAATATGAAGAAATGTTTCTTATACTTAAACTCTAAAATATGAACTTTTAACAAAACTTAAATAATTAGGCAAGAATTTATCTTCTCATGTATTTTATAAAAAATTTATTTAAAATATTTTCAGAAAGTTCATAATATATTAACACAAAAATATTCTATAATTAAATTAAATTAAAAATCAGTTCACTGCTATAGTCAGATTTCCTACTGATTGCGATGAAGAGAAACATAATGATGTATGTTATTAGCATATTAAGAAATTTATATCGTCTGCCTTATAAAACATGTATATAAAAAATTTTTGTCAAAAATGTTTTAAAATGTTTGTCCCGAAATATAGTTAAAAACATATATTATATAATGAAATTTAAAACAAATTATTGAAACAAACAGATGTTCTGGTCGTAATGAAAAAAAATATAATATTGAAAATACTAAAAAATAATTGACTAAATTATTAGTTGATTTTTTATACTCTATTATAGAACAAAACTAAATGTTATTGTAATAGTTAGATGTTCTGTTTGTGATGAAGGACGGCACAATAATATATATATATATATATATATATATATATATATATATATATTGTAACGGGCACTAAGTATCGGTGCTCGTTTTGAACTAGAAAAAGACAGATGGCCTGTTATAGCCACTGTCGAACTCTAGCTGGAGGTAAGGGAGTGGGGGGAAAAGTTAGTTAGTCAAATTGTTGTCGAAGTACCAGGCAGACGCATTAGATTTTCTTTTGAAAAGTTAAATTGTTCTCTGATTTCGTTGTTGTTGAGATTTCGAAGATTGTTTACATTGTTTTATTTGTTGTTAATAGTTTTTGTTATTGTTGTTTTTTGGTTTGAGTATTTTCGACCAATTCCAACAAGGCAAGGAAGAAATCAAAGAATATCCACAACCGAAGAATTACGGGCCCGCAACATGAGCTGCAGTTCAAATACCGCTGAATATTGTCAACTATTCGAAATTTAAATTGAGCTATATCGTTCTCGCGTATACGTACGTCAACGGCCGTTCGTGCGGGAATTAACTGTAACAATATATATATATATATATATATATATATATATATATATTTTATGTTATTTAACGTCGCTTTATTTATGCTTCCAATTATCGGTGCTAATCAGCGACGGAGGTCTACGATGTGTTTGTAAACAAAGCACATGTAAATAATTACAGCGGTGCCTGTATCAATCGGCCAAGACCGGGATTTGAACTCGGATCACCGAGTTACTAGTCCTTCGCTCTAGCGATCGAGCCATCGTAGGCCTCTCAATATATATTTATTATAATTGATTATATTCGGATTATTCTTGATACGCGTAAATAAGTGTCATATTGCCTTATACGCGATAATTAATTAATTATAATAAGTAGTTATAAGCTAGATTGATCAAAATAAATGATAAATTAGCTTGTGTGCGTTTGTGATAAATTCGAGCGGGAATCGTACACGCACACAAGCATAATTATAGAGTGTGATTAACTTGTGCGTGTGTGCGTGACGGTGTATCCCGCCCGCGTGTACAAGTAGTCGAGAGAGAATCGCGCAATTATAATATATATTGAAATACAGTGTCGGCTCCTAGCGTAGGAAAACCGCATTATATTAGCATAAAAAGGGCGAAATTGAAATTCCAAAAGAAATTAAATCTCTCTCATTATCGACCAAATCACAATCTATAAAAGAGTAGGAACGCGGGTGTCCTTAGGGACGTAAATAATAATTTATACCATTATTTACAATTTAATAAATATATATTTAAATTGTTATAATAAATTATTCATTATACCCAATAAATTCTGACATTGGCGATTGAGAACCCTGCCGCCTCCGCCGTGAATGCCGGCAGTCATTATATTTATTATTAATAATTTTAATATTATTTATTACTTATTAGTAAACAATTGTCGTTTTTCTAACTGACAGCCGTGCGATCGATTTTTATTCAATTTCCTTCAAGAATTGAAAAATATTTATAGGACCAATGGCAATAAAGAAGAATATTTTGTATATAATATTTTTATTTGTATATTTTATTTTTGTTGTATAGGTACACCTTAGGGAAATATATATTTTATCTAATTTTTTTTATATATAAGAACAGGAGCCAAGAAGGCATATTTTATTATATCCCTTCTTTGCTCTTGTAATACAACTAAACCTCTAGTGTATTCGCACAAAATATCTTGTGCGATTACAATAGAAGTGAGCAAACCTTGGCGTATTTCAGTGCATCAAGTGCACAGAAACTAACATAAAAGAGCAGATTATTCCCGTTACATTTCTGATACCATGTCTGCATCTCAATATGAATACTTCAAGCATTAACCGAGATACTGTATAGCCAGATTGGACTGCAACCCGGACGTGGGTCGAGCATAGAAATGGAGGACGTGAATACGAACACTCGTAACGTTAATATACGAGACACATTCACGATCCACAACTCGACCCGAACGGACCTACCACAGTCCGCCCCCACCCGAACCAATCTGAACGACAGTCCACAAGGACTTGGAGTCGGCAGGAGGAGGGGAAAACCTTGAGGCATATCGCAACCTCAAGGGAAACCATTAGTCGTCAAAACGAGCCGACTAAAATACCATCTGTGGTTAAACCTCGCGATATAGGTGAGGTCGTTCGCAAATGGAATATTTCCTTTAAAGGCGATGGTTCGCAAAGAGTAGAAACATTCCTAGACCGGGTTGAGGAGCTGCGGAGCATGTCTAACCGATTTTCGGAAATATAACATTCAAATTTTCTTTAAAAATAGCAATAATTTGAATAGATTGTTTAATAATTGCAAAGATAAGAATGATTTATGCTTAAAATCAGGAGTTGTTTACAAGATTAATTGCATGGATTGTGATGGATACTATATTGAACAAACAGGTAGATATTTAAAAAAGAGAATTTATGAGCATAAATATAGTTTACGTAGCTCACATATTACTTCCGGTTTAAAAGAGCATTGTTTAAAGTTTTTACATTCTTTTTATTTTGTGAATGTGGATATTTTGGAACATGGTATTAATAATAAGTATAAACGGGAGAGTCTTGAAAGTATTCACATTTCCAGGAATCGAAATAATGTGAATTTAATGTTAAAGTCTGGTAGATTGGACAGTGTTTATCATTCCTTATTAAATTGATTGCTTTTGGACAATTTGTGTAGAGGGGGAATTTATATTTAATTTACTAAATTTGTTGGTGGAGTTGGGTATATATAGATTAGAATATAAGGTTGAGATTAGTCCCTGATCAGGAGCCATGGCGAGCTCGAAACGTTGGACAAGCCTTCAATTAGGTAAGGGTGTTTGGGACAGTCAGACTGCACTTGGACTCTAGACGTAGTCTCTACATTATGATTTTTTAAGTTCAAATTTACTCACAAACTTGGACTATTTTGACTATGTAAACGAATTTGGTTTAAATAATTTAAAATCACTAATTAAGTAGAATTTTCAATTTCGTAAAAAAAGTCAATTAATTACGAATTTATAAATAGCCAAAGCTATTAAGAAACTGAAGCATATGAACTGTAAAAAATTATATCTTTGTTCATATTTATTCTTAGAGAACGAATGATTTTTACTTATGAGTGACGGTGTACTTTTAGCACTTTTAGCAAAGTAGTATTTTCAACTTTCTTCTCTAAGTAAAATAAAACCGAGTAGCCTTACTAAAATAACAACTGCAATAGTGTGTACGAGTTTGGGTAATAAAACTATAAAAATCGTAGTTATATTCGCTAGTTGAACTGTAGCGGTTCGGAACACGAGAGTGCGCTACACGGTGCGTGGAGAGTTTTTTTTTCTTCAGCTACAAGGGTTCTCAACCGTGTTGCTGAACTTGCCACTCGATCTTAAAAAGCCAACATCTGGTGTTTGGCTTTTTGGGATTTCAGAACCAAGCGAACGTCTCAAAGGCTTTTACCCGCAGTACACGAGATTTATATATCTCCCCTCTCATCTCTGGTTCAGGTCGCTGCAAGTGATGCCAAGAGCGGGAAGAGGACTGTTAAAAGTAGTAGCATATACTCGTGTCGTACAAGCATACAGCTGGAGTGAATAGGAGAAACATTGGAAAGTGAAAGAGACGCAAGATTCGGGTCAGGCTGCTTGAAAAGACCAATAAAATAAATGTACATATTCGTACGGCTCAATCTATATGTATATATATATATATATATATATATATATATATATAAATTAAATTTTTATAGGAGGGTGGATTGATAAGTTTCCGGCCTGATCAAGAGATAGCGCCACTAGGCCTACCTTGAGGTGTCATTCTATAGTACCATCCTTAGATAGCTTATAGTTATAGCTTCAGTCCGATCGCCATGTTAGTTTAGGTTTGAAAGCACGCTGAACAAGGCGCCTCTGAGTTTTTAGTAAAAATGGAAAAGCTGGAAAATCGTGCTGTCATCAAATACTTTTATTTGAACGGGTTGACGCCGAAAGAAATTAAAGAAGAGATGAACTCAACACTGGGGACGTCCTCTCCATCATATTCAACCATTAAGCAGTGTATTTCCGAGTTGAAAAAGGGTCGTCTGAGCACCTCTGATGAGCCTCGCTCAGGACGCCCCGTTAAGGTCACAACTCCAGATATGATCGAAAAAATCTATTAGATAGTGCTGAAAGACCGCAGATTAAATATGCGTGAGCTAGCTGAAACCTGCAAGATGTCATATAAACGTGTACAAAATATTTTGCACCAACATTTGTATATGGAAAAGCTCTGTGCAAGATGGGTGCCGCGTTTGCTAACAGTCGACCAAACACTGATTCGAAAGAACATTTCTACCGCCAATTTGGCGTTGTATAAGCGTAATCCAAGCGAATTTTTGCATCGATTCGTAACCATTGATAAAACTTGGGTCTACCACTACACTCCTGAAACCACACAACAGTCTAAACAGTGGATTGGACCAGGGGAACCGATTCCAAAGAAAGCAAAAACAATATTTTCGGCGAACAACGTTATGGCTACTATTTTTTGGGATGCAAGAGGTATTATATACATTGATTACCTTGAAAAGGGTAAAACTATCACTGGTCAATACTGCGCAGACTTATTACAACGTTTGAGCCACGAAGTGAAAATTAAACATCATCTGCCGAAGAAAAAAATCTTGTTTCATCACGATAACGCACCAGCGCACACGTCAATCGTTGCAATGGCTAAAATCAACGATTTGAAGTTTGAATTGATGCCGCACCCTCCCCACTCTCCAGACATAACCCCGAGTGACTATTATCTGTTTCCTAACCTCAAAAAATGGCTTGGCGGTAAGAGATTTGCGAACAATGAAGAAGTAATCGAAGTTGTAAATGGGTATTTTGAGGAGCTTGACGAATCAGTCTATAGAGATGGCATTACTAGACTAGAATACCGCTATGAGAAATTTATCAGGTTTGGAGGAGATTATGTTGAGAAATAAAAAAAATTCTTAAAAACGTTGTTTTTCTTGGTCAGGCCGGAAACTTATCAATCTACCCTCTTAAGTGCTTATGTATTACATATACTAGTGATGGATGTCGAAAGGTAAGGCTCCTTTGCATATTACACATTAACAGAGAAGTAGCAATTTTATATTCTAATATGTTGTTTGAAAAATTCAATTTACCCTTAATGAGTTTCGAGAAGTATAATAAACTTCGTCGACCTTCTCTGTTTACCATGTGTGTAATATGGAATGCGTCCCTGAACGCTAAGGTAATATAAATACAGAACATAAACATAAGCAGAGTAACATATAATAAATTTTCTTACTAATATGAAGTACATTATTTATACTGTTTCTATCGCTTACATCTCCTTCATATTTTCATATATATATATATATATATATATATATATATATATATATACATACTTAATTTAATATACGCTTTATTACAAACATCCATTTATATTCACACATAATACATACAATTTGCACCTATTTATTTAATAAATGCTATTATTGTTATTGATCGAAAACATAAATCAACATTAATGAAATATTATCTATCGTTCTCCTCCCTGCCGTTTATGTTTCTCATGTCCACAATAGATATTTTTAAATTATATACCCTTAGTACCATGTCCCCTGATATATGACACTATTGAAAAATTATTAAATCCCTTTATCCCAGAAGAAAGAGGAATTTTCCAAAGCAAAAAGGTGCTTCCAATCAGAAAAAATAACGGGGAATCAAACTTGCCTAAAATAACATATAAAAGTTTTTTGAAAGTCGACGTCAGTTGTAATAATTTTATACACATTCTCCTTTTCACTTCAGATACCCATTTTAGCAGTGAAGAATAGTATTGAGAATCATACGCATTTCTTTCAAGGATGTGCCAAAATATATACCAGTAGGCAGATTTCCCTAACCTATATATGCACTATACAGGCTATATATAGGAAAAATAAAGTACCAAAACCAGGCGAAGGAATTGGAATTTTTCACTTCTGAAAAATTCTGAAGATTATATAGTACCACCACAATGGTGGGAATTCGTTTCAAGAATATTTACTAAAAATTAGCAATTTTTAAGAATAAACATTGGTAAGCCAAACCACTGGTCGATAAACCGTACTCAGCCAGTTTATTATTAATTTACAGAATACTTTGGCACATATAACCTTGTTAATAAGCAACGAATAACAGGAGCGGATACAAAAAATAAAACATTATCCAAATTCGTAAATGATTAACAAAAATAATAACAACAACGAACAACATTCAAGTATATAAAGGCTTGTTTTGGAAAGCAGAGAGAGAGAAAAGATCAAGATGCGGTAATATTGAAAATTTAGAAAACTATTAAATATATAAGTTAAAAATAAATATTTGCTTAATACTAACAATTAATAATTAAATTATTTATAACAATCAAACATTTTTCTTCAAATCTGGAATTTATTTTTACAAAATCTGATACAATTAGCACAACATTTAACTAAAATAAATCAAAATACAATAATAATTTTACCAACCAAGATACTATTATGCTGAAAGTAAATGGATCATATAGAAGATTATGATATAAGAGAATATGAACAACTGAAGACCTCGAATAATTGATTATTTAATACAATCCAATTATTTACTTATAAATACCAGCACTTTGGTGAGATTATTGACATCCAACAATATAATAAATTAAGTAACAATAAATAAACTATAATAAATAAATATTAAGTTGTCAAACATCTTCCTTCCGCCTTTTTATCTTATGAATTTCGCGGCAATATACAAAGCGCTACAGAGCTCGTATCTGGCAAAACTATACATTATTTGAAGGACTTGACATTACGTACAAAACGATGCTATGCATGATTAGTTTGAATATTGCGTTCAAAAGTTATATATAATATCATAAAGTTAAACATCGAGTTCACTAACGCCGAAATTTGAGCTATTTTACAGTTTTCCTTCGTCAAAGGCAAATCCGCTAGAGAAGCCTTTTGTGAGATTAATGGTGTTTTGGGGGATGGATATCCATAAAAAATAGAGAAATATAGAAGATATCAAAACAGCTGTCTGCGGACCATTTCGCCCAATAGACTATGCGCTGCAACTTGAAGAAGAGTTAAGGGATAGGACGCAAGGGTCGAAAGAACCCATTGGCTCCTACCTTCGAGGTATGAGAGCGCTAATCGACAAAATGTCACCAACACTTCCTACCGAGTCATAACTCGATAGGATTTACTGGAATCTCCATCCCGAATACATCGACAAAATTAATCACAGCGACTTCAATTCGATCGATGGACTACAATTAATTGGGCAACAACTCGAACTAAAAAAAGGGGGTGTAACATTGATACAAAAAACCTCCACCCGTCGAGACCTGTATGGTCAGCACAGCAGCGTGTTCATCATCTGAAAGAGCCAGCAGACGTTCTAGACTAGGAGCGCTTGATACTGACAAGATTAGAATCTTAAGAAAACAGGTGACAATAATAGAACCGTCTGCAACAGTCACGAACCAAGCGAAGAAACAGACCGTCGTAACAAACGGAAAGAACCACGTCGGAACTACAGCCCGACACCATTATACACGAGGCGCTACACCCCAGAGGAGCGAACGAAACACGAATCGGCACCGAAGCCCTTCACCAACACCACCCACCAGAGTTCATTCCCGATCATCCACCCGTAATAATCGATATTCACCGCAGAAACAACCAAGAAGACCTTCCCCCAACGTCACCTATCGAAGCCCCTTTCGAAATCTAACACCACCTCAACACTACAAAAATAGAAACCGAACACCACCCAGACGCCACGACGATCGAGACCGGTACTCACGATCGCCAACACTGGCTTTATCGCGGCGATCGATGCGCCTTTATGCGTTCAGTTGCGACGCAGAAGACCGGTAGGTGGAAACCACGCCTAAAAACACAGGTGCTCAGAATACACAAATACAAGGGAAAGTAATCATACCGACGAAATACAAGAGTGATGAAAAAGTCCCCGATGACGAAAGAGCCTGTACCGATAACCTCGACACGCCCCTATCGCGTTCATATGAATGCACCCGGAACCAACTGGAACAATGCAGGAGAGAAAGTAAAAACGACTATAATTCATTCAAGGTCCCGATGGACCCAATCTCCGTCGCAGGTTTACAAGACCCACTCCCTAGGCCAATGGCGGCGCAATGTGATTCCGCCACCAACACAGTTCCAGGAGGAACTGCAATACCGGCCCTCATAGAGTTAACGGTCTCGCCACCCCTAATTTTATACCCCCGATTCGATCGCACCCATCCTTGCCTACTAAGCCGTTGCCAGGACTGGGCAGCATATTATGCAAAAAGAGGAACACTACTCAGTAGACAGCAACAAATATGTCGGCATCAACCGAGCACTTCGCCTGCATCTGGCTGCTGCAATTGTGGTGCGCACGTAGCCGTCGGCTGGAGGCACGTCCGCCTCGCTGACCCGTGGTGTCGTCGGGACGGCTGTAGGTTTCGGGCCGACGTGTTTTATGATGGAAGAGCATCGGCCTTCCACCTGCAGACGAGGCGGTCGTGCTGGCGGTACGATCAAACGCGGACGTACCGGAATTCTTAAACTATTATTTAACTCCTGCTCGGCGACGAGCAGGTCGCGCCGCGCCCGGGTAAGCACATATTTTGCCATAGTGTTCGCTAGTAAGTATTAACGAGTACTGAATAATAATTTTGAATTTAACTTTAAATTTAAAATTATTATTCAAAAAATTTTTATTTAACCTTCCCCGGGTTAAATTTTATTTTTCTCGAGAGGGCATCAACCCTTGTTCGTACTTAATATATAAATATTTGGGTGGTTTTACAATGTCATTATCGCAAATATAAATGATTAAATTTCTTTTGGTAACATAAAATATAATATTAATAAAATAAAAAAAAAATAAAAAAATTTATTGAAACAAAAATATAAAAATTTATTTTTTTTTTTTTTTTTTTTTTTTTTTTTTTTAATTTAATCCTTTATATTAAATACTCCACACGTAGCACCAAATCATTTTCGAACATTAAAATTTAAACTTAAATGATATAATCTATAAATTTAATAAAATATTTATATATTTCTTTCCTTACAGTTTTACTCGCTGTCGATGCTAGGATTTTCGGAGTCGGTGGCGGTGTAGATTCCTTCGTCTTCCAATCTAGCGGCGACTCTTCTGGCTGCTCTACGATGCAGTCGCCTGTTTTCTCGGCGACGTTCCTGGGCTGCTGGACTTCTTTGGTTCCATAGAACGCGAAATCCAATCTTGTTGATTTCCGCCATACCAAAAATGATGTCCACGGGCTGGTCTGGGACTATGGCGAAATTACTTATTCTGGTTTTCTCTTTGCAGGTGTATTCCACCTCCAGTGTATATGTGGACACAATGTTGACAGGATCAATGGTGTATAACGGGTCCCGGTTAAGATGGAGAACCGCTTCCCCGTATACACGCCGAGCACCACGTCGCTCAAGTATCCTGCCGATTTCTGCTGACGCCGTGGTCATCAGTGTCCCAGTGTTAATTAGTGCATGGAATGGCAGTCCATAACACTTGATAGGAACACTGAGTTCCAGGAATTGACGGCAGAGTTCTTGTTCGACGGGGTGCTGCATTTTGACTATACTCTTGGGCCTCTGGTCGGCCCATATATAGTGAGTTCACGGTGGTATCTTATCTAGATTGTTATATCTTTTACGAAGATCCTTAATATGAATATGTTTAATAATTTGACCTTTATTATCTTTCAGGTCGTATATAACTGGCGATACCTTCCTGAAAATAGTATACGGACCCAGATATTTTGGAGCTAATTTTGCGTTAAACGCGTCTAATTTATTAGATAATTCGTGTGAGCGTTTATATACATAATCGCCGATTTCCGGGTTCCATTTTCGACGGTTTTGATCATAGTAATGTTTTTGTTTTTGGAAGCTCCGAGCTAATTGACTTTGTACAAGTTCTATTGTCTCTTGTATTTTATTAATCCGATTCTCGGCTGTAATATTACAAGTTTGACCAAATTTTTGGACAAGAGACCCGGGTGCTCTTAATTCTCTTCCAAAATTTATGTAAGCGGGTGTAAATCCCGTTGTTTCGGATGTAGCGGTATTATATGCGAATTGTAGCTCGAGTAAATAGCAATCCCATGTTCGATGATTTTTCTCTATGTATTGAGAAATCATGGTTTTTATTACTTTATTTGCTCGCTCTACTGGATTACACTGCGGCGTATACGGTGGTGTTTTTCTATGAGTTATTCCAGATTTTGATAGCATTTCCGTAAATTCTTTTGACACGAATTGTCGTCCATCATCGGAAATTATAATTTTCGGGCATCCAAAACGTAGAATGACTTGCTGTTTAACTGCCAGCGTTATAGCTTCGGCAGTCGCTTTTCGTAAGGGTTTTAATTCTACCCATTTTGTTAATTTATCCTGCATGACTAACAGCCAGGTGTTCAATCTTGACGATCTTGGGAGTGGTCCTATAAGATCAACGGCCACGATATCCCAAGGCTGTTCGACTAACGTCGCATGCAATTTTCCAGCCGGTGATTGTTGTTGAGATTTAAATTGATGACAATTCTCGCAGTTTCTTACATAGTTTGTAGTCATCCGGAGCATTCCAGGCCAGTAATAACTTTTGGATATCTTCACCAGAGTTTTCGAAATTCCTAGATGACCGGCAGTAGGATCGTTATGTACTTCGTTTAGTACTCTATGTTGCTCGGATTTCGGTACACAGATCTTCCATTGCAAATTTTCACTCGTATCATTGAAGTCTAATGTGTGTAAAATATGCTTATATAATCTGCCATTAATGATACAAAAATCGGGGTAGTTTTCAGGATCACTCTCCACATTTTTGTACATTTTTTCGTACCAATCTGCTATTTTAATTGTAGTTGCTTCGACGGCTAGCGGCTGTCGAGATAAAGTATCGGCTAATAAATTATCTTTACCAGGACGATATTTAATTTCGAAATCGTACTGGCTTAATTCAAGTGCCCAGCGGGCTAATCGACCGGAAGGATTCTCTATGTTATTAAGCCATTTCAGCGATTGATGGTCGGTGAGTACAATAAAATGATATCCTTCAAGATAGTCTCGAAATTTCCACACACCCCATTTAATTGCTAGACATTCTAGCTCAGTGGCGGAATAGTTTTTTTCGGCTGGGGAGAGTGTTCGACTTGCAAAGGCGATGACTCGTTCGTTGTTCTCATATGCTTGAGTAAGCGCAGCTCCCAATCCTTCTTTACTGGCATCCGTTTGCAGGATAAACGGACGGCTCCAGTCTGGACAGGAAAGGATGGGTGCGTTTGTGAGAAGCTGCTTGATTTTGTCAAATGCATCTTGCTCGGTTTCTCCCCAGGTCCACTTAGCTTTTTTTCTAGTAAGTCGATGTAGTGGTGCGGCAACATTCGAGATATCTTTAAGAAATCGTCTGTACCATGATATTAGACCCATAAATCGCTGAATTTCTTTCATGTTTTTCGGTGGTGCTAAATTTAGTACAGCAGCCACCTTTTCCGGATCGGTTTGTAGACCGTTTTTGTCTACAATATGTCCTAAATATTTTAGACTTGAGCGGGCGAAATGGCATTTATCCGGATTAGGTTTTAATTTCGCTATTCTTAATCGGTTGAAAACTTCTTTTAATTTTTGTAGATGTTCCTCAAACGTAGACGAGACTACTACGATGTCGTCTAGATATGCGAAAGCATACGGAGCCATTTCTGGAGTAATCACTCTGTCTAAGAGTCGTTGGAAGGTAGCCGGTGCTGAGTGTAAGCCAAACGGCATTACATTGAATTCATATAGGCCTTTTCCGGCGACGGTGAAGGCAGTGACAGGACGGCTTTCCGGTGTTAGAGCTACTTGCCAATATCCATTTTTCAAATCTAATGTGGATAGATATCGGGCTCCTCTTAGCTTGTCTAGTGTCGCATTAATTTGTGGAAGAGGATAAGCGTCTTTCTTTGTAACTTTATTTACTTTTCTGAAGTCCACACAGAATCGTGCTTTTCCGTCCTTCTTTTTTACAATAACGACTGGTGAACTCCACGGACTGTTTGACGGTTGAATTACGTTTTCGTTTAGCATTTTATCAACTTCCTGATTGATGATTTCTTGCATGGCCGGATTTCTTGGCCGATATTTCTGTTTAATAGGTGTTTTTTCTTCCACGACGATTTCGTGTTGCAGGAGCGGAGTAGGACCTTTGATAAAGTTAAATTTATCCATCTCTGTTTTTAAAAATTTTTCTAATCGCTGACGTTCGGTTGGATTTAAATTCTGTAGTCCGTACGGTGTATCAATTGTACATACCTGATGTATTTGATTGTTTACTGATTTATTTATTTCACAGTTGTTTAATATTATACGGATTTCAAGTTTTTTTAGAGTATCCATACCCAAGAGCATAGGATGGCTCAATCCATTCATTACTAAAAATTTTTGTTGGAATCTTTTTCCTTGTACATATATTGGTCCATAAATATTTCTTCCAAGGCTTATTTCTGAGCCATTTGCCAAGACTGCAATTCGATTACTTGGCTCAGTATGCCATCCGAATTTCATACAGATTTCACTCAATTGTTCACTCACATAGGAACTTACAGATCCCGTATCCAAAAGGGCTGACACTTCGTAATCGCCAATCATTACTCTTACAAAATGTCTGTTGTCAGTTTTTATTTCTAGTTGTTGTTGTTGGGCCGAGCTAGGTTCGGTGTGGGCTCGGCCCTCCTGGCGTTTCCCGACGGGTGGCACTTGCAATCACGAGTGTATACATTATCACGACCACAATATGAACAAAAGATCTTTTGCTGGTTTGTGCACTTAAAACGATCGTGGCCCGTTTGTTTGCACTTCCAGCAACACTTAGTTCGGTCGTATACTGAAGCAATTTTATTGTTAAAATTATTTACTCGGATCTCCGGTTTTCTTGTTTTATATTCAGGTGTGGAGGTGTGATTTTTCGTAATTTTCTGTCTTTCACACTGTTTTTTGGTTTCCAGATACTCTTCTACTTGTTGAACGATATCTGACGTTGTTTTGACGTCATCACGACGAATATGTAATCTATATTCGGCGAGCATATTGTAGTACATTGTTTCGGTTTTTTGTTCCTCCGAAAAACCTCCTCGACGTCTCATTAGTGTAATTAATGAATTATCGAATGCACGGATGTCTTCATTAGGTTCTTGTACACGATTATGGATCTGTCGATCAAGATTTCGACGTTCGCTAGGTGACAAGTAGAATTTTCTCAACCCTTCTTCTAATTCCGAGAACGTTTTAAAATTTGAGGCATAATTTCTATGCCATAATTGTGCATCACCTCGCAATAGTTCCGGGAATCCATTCAAAATTTGTTGTTCGGATAAATTATATGCTCTTTTCAACTCATGGATCCTTTCGAGGAAAGAGTGTAGGTTTTTGCCATCAAAGTGACAATTCCACTTTCTCATTTGGTCCATCACTTTGGCGTTTTCTTGTGCAGCCGACGGTTGTTGCACGTATACAGTAGCAGGCGGAGTGCTAAAAGGTGTGTTCGCAGCTTGGTGTGCCACGACTGGACTGGACGTTGATGCAGCTGCTTGTTGGTTTAATAGTTGTATACGTAATTGGCGAAATTCTTCCTCAATTTCTTCAAGATCTTGAGTTCGATTTACATCTTCGTTGAAGTCTTTTTCGTCTTCTGGTTTGTCGAAAAAGAGCTCCGGGTGAGCTCGTACATATGAAATTAAATTTTGTCGCAAATACGCTTTTGTACCTTCTATTGGTAAATTGTTTTTAACGAGTTCTCTTTCAATTTGCTCTTTCGTTAGTTTATAGATCCAGCTTACGCGTGGTTTTGCCATTTTAGCAAGATTTGAAATTTATATATTTGTAAAAAAAAATATACTGTGTAATATTTTAATTCTTTCTGAGATGGAAAAAATAATTCCTTTTTATTTTATTTATAAGAAAACTATTATCTTAGTTTTCTATTTTCAAAACGATAAAATTTTTAAATAAATTTCGATTTGTATTACTTCGTGCTTCGGCTCAGCCCGCCTTAGCACCTAGTCGCTCAACCCGCCACTAGGCTCTTTTCACACAAATCGAAATACGGTTTTTTATAAACAATTAAAAAAAATTCCGCTTAAAGAAATTATTCTGTAATTTCAGAAATAATAAACTTTATTCCAATTAAATTTTTTTCGGATTTATACTAGTCCCTGTTCGGGCGCCATGTAACGTTCCTATCCCCCTCGGGATAGCCTACGCGGTATCTTCCCAGGGTAGTTTTGAGAGGGGAGGAAGTTTTTCAGGATTGGACGGCGGTTTCAGGAAAATAATATTACACGAACACAGTATATAATTTTTTTATAACAAAAATATAAATTTATTTATGAAAAAATAAATCAGCTCCTCTATCTACAGGATTCTGAAACAAATCAATATAAACACAAAAAATAATTAATAAAGGTAAACTATAGCTAGATCTATATATTTATTTGTATAAATTTTGCGCTATTTTCCGCAATGCCTCTAATATTCGGCGCTAGTTTCCGCACGAATACCCGGTGTTATTTTCCACGCGGGGATTTAATGAATCGAGACAGGTTGATTTGAAAGGGAAAAAAAATAAGGAACAAACTTAACTCCGCTGGTCTTTTGAGGAGCGCCTCGCAACCAGGATCAAGAGTTAAGGGGAGAATTTCTGGTCTGGATAAGTAAACTGCTGGTCTTTTGAGGAGCGCCTCGCAACCAGGATCACGTTTACTTAAGGATAGGTAAAGTTATTAGCCGTCTGTCTTTTGAGGAGCGCCTCGCAACAGAGATCAAGCTAATAACTTCGGAGAAATTGGTAAATGTAAGGATAAGTAAACTGCTGGTCTTTTGAGGAGCGCCTCGCAACCAGGATCACGTTTACTTCGGAAAGGTAAATTATTAACCGTCTGTCTTTTGAGGAGCGCCTCGCAACAGAGATCAAGTTAATAGTTTCGGAAAGGAAAAAAGTCAGGATTAAATCGAGCTCTGGAAAAGGTATTAGCTCCGGGAGGAGTTCGCCCGGTGAACCAACTGCCCCGAAGTTGTTTCACACGAACTCCTCCCGGAGCTAATACCTTTTCCAGAGCTCGATTTAATCCTGACTTTTTTCCTTTCCGAAACTATTAACTTGATCTCTGTTGCGAGGCGCTCCTCAAAAGACAGACGGTTAATAATTTACCTTTCCGAAGTAAACGTGATCCTGGTTGCGAGGCGCTCCTCAAAAGACCAGCAGTTTACTTATCCTTACATTTACCAATTTCTCCGAAGTTATTAGCTTGATCTCTGTTGCGAGGCGCTCCTCAAAAGACAGACGGCTAATAACTTTACCTATCCTTAAGTAAACGTGATCCTGGTTGCGAGGCGCTCCTCAAAAGACCAGCAGTTTACTTATCCAGACCAGAAATTCTCCCCTTAACTCTTGATCCTGGTTGCGAGGCGCTCCTCAAAAGACCAGCGGAGTTAAGTTTGTTCCTTATTTTTTTTCCCTTTCAAATCAACCTGTCTCGATTCATTAAATCCCCGCGTGGAAAATAACACCGGGTATTCGTGCGGAAACTAGCGCCGAATATTAGAGGCATTGCGGAAAATAGCGCAAAATTTATACAAATAAATATATAGATCTAGCTATAGTTTACCTTTATTAATTATTTTTTGTGTTTATATTGATTTGTTTCAGAATCCTGTAGATAGAGGAGCTGATTTATTTTTTCATAAATAAATTTATATTTTTGTTATAAAAAAATTATATACTGTGTTCGTGTAATATTATTTTCCTGAAACCGCCGTCCAATCCTGAAAAACTTCCTCCCCTCTCAAAACTACCCTGGGAAGATA
Source organism: Sycobia sp. Sy_11 (assembly GCA_018907035.1). Lineage (NCBI taxonomy): Eukaryota > Metazoa > Arthropoda > Insecta > Hymenoptera > Epichrysomallidae > Sycobia > Sycobia sp. Sy_11. The sequence continues at coordinate 413,124 of JACCIC010000153.1, read as the reverse complement.
CCGCGTAGGCTATCCCGAGGGGGATAGGAACGTTACATCTTCTTTATTCTTATTATTTATTCTTATAATTTATTCTTATTTTTTCTTATGTCTATTATTTTCTATCTATCTTCTTTCTTCTTGTTAATCATTCTTATAATTTATTCTTATTATTTATCTTATGTCTATTATCTTTAACTATTTTCTTTCTTCTTATTACCTGTAATTATTCTTATTATTTATTCTTATTCAATCTTATGTCTATTATTTTGAACTTCATTTCTAGTATATCTGCTATATCTATACTCTACTATAATTAATTTATTATTATCTTTGTTTTTTTTTCTTTGCGAGCACCTATGAACTCGTTTGCGTCGTGATGTAGGTTATGGCTACTCGCCGTTCCACCAACCGACGGTTATGCGCGGCTCGTGGCGCGGGGAGGTAAGGGGAAGGGAGAATGTCGAGCACAAGGCGCGACGGCGCGCGCGTCGTCTTTTTTCCTGGACAAGTCGGCGCGGGCGCCTTGTGACTCTTGCCACAATATATATATATATATATATATATATATATATATATATATATATATATATATATATATATATAAGTATATATGAAATCTAGCGCACGCTCACCCCTTTATGAGACTGCAGCCTGCTGCAGCTACACTAGCTACTACATTACGCTTGCTCTCCCTCTTTCCCCCTTATCAGCCAGGACACCATCGCCGCTTGCACTGTCTGCACACGTATTTTTCTATTCGGACCTTGCTTACAGTATCCTATCATTACCGATTCTAAACAGACCTTGTTCGCGGCTCTGCCGCAGGAAACTTTTTCTAGTGGCGCTATGACGGAACCAGATGCGCCTATGTCCCTGGCAACTCTACTCATCTATGGTTGAATCTATATTGGAAATCTATTGGACCCATATTGCAGCAATTCTTGGATGGCCATGTGTATTTACATGCATGCATGTGTGAGTGCATATGTGTGTTTTTGTGTACGCGTGTGTATGGGAATGTGTATTATGAAAAAAGCTTTACTGTATTATAAATATAGATAAACTTAAACACATTTACGTACAAAAAATTATTATATTTATTTAAAATAACTTAAATACAATAAATACTTTAATTATAAATAATACAAACACTGATTATATCTCAATTTTATAAATTTCAAATTATTTCTTATTTATCGATGAATATAATATGTGAAATTCACGTATCTTATATTAAATATTAATATATATATATGTATATATATATATATATTTATTTATTTATTTATTTAATAAATACATGATAATTAATATTAAACAAACACATATTTTTATCGACCTTATAGAGACCAATATGTAAGTACAATTTAAATTTTTTAATTAATCTTCATGAATAGGATCATTTAGTAAGCTGAATAGTTCTTTCCGTCATCGATATCTTATAGTGCATGCCTTGGTGTATCTACACATTGTCTCTGTTGTTGACTTTATTTAATTATTCCAATAATTAGCTTATAGATAATTGAAACATCATATTGGAAAAATTACAAAGATATTTAAAATTATTAAATACATTATATTATACTATAAGATATAATATCAAACACAAAATTACTTTTTTTATCACAATTATACTATATTTATCAAAGGTATAGTTTGTATGAAAAGTATAGTAACATTGGAAGAAATATTTTTGAAATTTTTCATGCTATTTTGTATTTAGCAATGTACTTTTGTTCGATGTTATAAATGAAAACCATCATATGCCAATCAGAATAAATTTCAGATGCCTAACTAGATTTACATGTATATGTATTTAAATTTTATATCATTAAAAGAAAAAAATATTTTCAACACATAAATCAATTATTTTTTAAAAATTAGTAATTATGTACATATCATTACTTAACTATATCAACCAAATTAAAATTTCTTTCTTTATATAAAAGTTATATTAAAACATGTATTACTTACAATCAGAAGTTACAATATCCATTCACGTTCAATGTTATCATAGTCTTTATATCATACATCAATTAATGTTCATATATTCTTGTGTGAACAAAATTATCAATAATTTCACTTTCTTGCTTTACACATTTATAAAATTTAATTATTTTATAATTATTTTTATATTACTTATTTATACTAAATTGCATTTAAATAATTTTAATAAAAGCTTAAAAGGATGAATTATTGCTAAAAGGTATATATTTTAAAATAATTATTTCAAATACTTATCTTCTGAATTATTTTGTAGTTAATATTATTGTCATTTATAATTAGTCTTCTGACTTCCCATTTTCCTTAAAATTAAACCAATTCCTGTAAGAAACACATACAATACAAAAGTATTAATTCTTAAAATTAAGTTTATCTAAATGAAAATAACCTATATACTTATCTGACAGTTTTTTAAATCTTTCAGTGATATGGCAAATAGGAAGTTCATTTGATATTTTTCATGTATATAACAGAATTCAAATCGATAATATATTAACTTCATCAACAATCACAGTATTATACAATTATGTTAGTTTTTAATTTTCATACAAAAACATAACTTTCACTAGAAATTTTATTTCTAACCTCCAAAAATATATGTATAAAAAACACTTCTTGTAAACAAACTAATTGTAAATAAACATCATTCTTAATCCAAATTGTACATAAATAGAACTACAGATTTTCAATTATTTTTTATAAATTAGAAGTTTTGTCATATTTATTATTATATTTTTATTGCAACTGCTGAATCCAAAATAGCTCCAAGTTTCATACACTGTTTGACTAGAACTAGTGGAGCAATAAACAATCACTACGGATACACCCGCTGGTACTCCAACTGGTGGTGGCAGGTGGCGACAAGTTGGATCCAATCTAGACAAAATAGACTTCCAAATTGGAGCCAACCGGTGCTCGGCAATAATGTTACCTGGGTAATTGGTGGTGTTCAAAAAATATTACCATCCCCATTTTATATGGACTTTATGCTTCTATCCAATCTATCTTCGTTGGCTCTGAGCTCCGAAAAAGCCAAACGCTAGATGTGGCTTTTTGAGATCGAAAGACTAGTTCGGCAACATAGTTAAGAATCCTACTTATAGCCAAAGAAAAAAAAGTATCTATAGAAATGAAAAAATAACGCTCTATTTCTTTTTTTCGGATTTAATTACTTATTGCTATTTTACATCGATTAAAAATTAACAATGATAATTGTTAATTATCATTGTTACCTGACCTGGTTTGACACTGAGATTCACCAAGCACTTAAGATTTGCTAAGATCCAAACATTCCTACTAACTAAACTAAATATCCTATGATGCTTTATAGTTCAACACCCATGCCAAGCACACATACAAGCGACACAGGGCTGACGCGTTCTTTCATGATTCGGAGTCACAGCGATAGCGGAGTTGCGCATAAACACGCGCACGTAATCGCGTTCGCTTACGTACTTATAACACGACTTTATAAGCAATAACGACGTGTCGTGTCAGTCTGCCGCTACACGGCGAAAGTCTGATCGAGACGAGAAAATTGTAAACGCAAAGCAAAGCAAACTTTAGAGTCGACCGCCGACTACCGACAATAGCCGAGCGGAAACCAGAGTGTTAGGCCAGGTTAAACGTCTGATAGTGTTCTGCAGTTGCAAGATGGCAGATACGGTGAGCGAAAATATCAGTAATGCGACGGCAAGGATACCCTCGACACCCGAAGGTATGGCGATTGCATACAGCAGCCTTGTTATTATGGCTATTTTGCCTATATTCTTTGGTAGTTACCGTTCTGTCAGACACCATAAGGAACAGCAGGTTCGTTCTACCTTCAGATATTCACTCATTATCTTCAACATCTGTTTGAAAACAATCGATCCTTGATTAAATTGTACTTCACCTGTTTAATAAATCACTTATACTCATAATTTTATTTAAGCTTTTATATTTTTGTTATATGTGATACTATGCTTCTATTTCATTATTAGTTCCTACCAGATGTTGAATATGAAAAGATTAATAAAATTTGTAGAATACATTCTTGTTTTTGTTTTTATGGGTCTTAATGGTAGAAACGTTTTGAAACAAGTGGAGAAAAACCAGAAACTATGACTCACAGGGATGCTGCAATGTTTCCATTTATTTCCAGTATAGCGCTCTTTGGTCTTTATATATTTTTTCAGGTATTTTAAAACTACAATTTAATGTACATTGTAAGCATACATTTTCATTCATTTTTTGATTTAGATATTTTCCAAGGAGTATATAAACCTTTTACTTACTGGTTACTTCTTTTTCCTTGGTATTTTGGCTCTTTGCCATGTTTCAAGGTAAAATTAAATAGAATAAAAGTACATCACTTACTTTCTTTATAATTTATTATGGTTTTGTTTGTTTTAGTCCACTCATCACTTCCTTAGTACCTGCTGCCATTCCAAAAACTCCTTACCATTTACGTCTTACAGAAGATAGCAATGATATTATAAACTATAAGTTCAACCTACATGACATAGTATGTTTAGCTTGTTGTTCTTTGGTTGGAGCTTGGTATTTATTAAAAAAGGTAACTTTTTGGGTTTGAGAAATACTTTTATATAAATTTTGAACAGCTAACAATTTAATAACTATTTTTTATTTTGTTATAGCATTGGATAGCAAATAATTTATTTGGAATTGCATTTGCAATTAATGGAGTCGAACTTTTACATTTAAATAATGTAATTACAGGAGGTATCTTACTGTGTGGACTCTTTGTTTATGATATTTTCTGGGTTTTTGGTACAAATGTAATGGTGTCTGTGGCCAGATCATTTGAGGCTCCTATCAAGCTTGTATTTCCTCAAGATTTATTAGAAAATGGATTTCATAGCAGTAATTTTGCCATGTTAGGTTTAGGTGACATTGTTGTACCAGGAATTTTTATTGCATTATTACTTAGATTTGACCACAGTCTTAGTAGAAAGTCTAATACTTACTTTTATGCAACATTCTTTGCATATTTCATTGGATTACTTGTAACTTTATTATTTATGCAATTGTTTAATCATGCTCAACCTGCACTGCTATATTTGGTTCCTGCTTGTTTGGGAACTCCTCTTGTAGTTGCAGTTGTAAAAGGCGATGTAAAGGCTTTATTCTCGTAAGTTTTTTTTACATTTTCAAAAGCTTAAATTCGAATAAAATAATAAAGATAACATAAAATATATAAATGTAATAAATTTATTAAGTTCTGGATGTAACAGAAATTAATTTTAGAATTTGAAAGCAAATGATTTTTTGATTAAAAAAAATTTTGGTAATTTTTTCAACGAAAGGAATACAAAGAATTTATCTATTTCAAAATTTTATAAAAATACTTACATTTTCTTATTTTAGTTCTTTTTTGTTATAATAATATATAAATTTATTTCAGCTATGAAGATCATCCATCAAAGATTGAAGCAGAGAATGAAATAGTACAAACAGTTCAAACAGATAATAAAAAAGAAAAATAAAAAGTTTAATTGTATTCTTTATAATCGTGATAATGTATCAAACTTTAACAAAAGTCTAAGTTTCATATCGTGGCAGTTGATTCTCAAGAAAAGAGAATTTATAAACTGAGTTTATGTATATTAGTCACAGCTTCAACGATTGAAGAAGCACTTATCTACCCCTATCATTTATATCTTTATTCTAGAATTTTTCTTTTATTTTATTTATACTTAAAATAATATTAGTTTTTTCAATGCAAAATTTAAAAATTTTTTAAAATTAATTTCAGTAGTTTTCTCTATATTTTGAATTTTCTATAATTCTCTTATTAAGAATTTCATAATTAATATTTCTAATACATAATAATCATTCCACTTTTACTGAAAAAAAAATTAATATAAAATATTATGTAAATTTTGAAAACTATTTTTTGTAAATTATTAAAACATATAAAAACAATATTTTTGACAAAGTATTATTAACTCAGTGTCAAAATTATCAAACACAAATTCAATTATTCTTGAAGATTATTTTTAATTCAATGTTTTTGAAAGATGAGGAATGAATTATAAAAATATAAAATAAACGTCTATTATAGTGAAGTGGTCCTAAACAGATAAATTTCTCAGTAATCGAATGACAATTTATTACAATACATTCAGCAATACTGATATAATTAGTGTTTGTAATGAATTTGTAAATTTATATAATTGTTGTCCGAATCCGTGCTTAAACTAAATCCTTTTTACATTATATTATTTGGTCATAGCCTATATACTTTTGATTAAGCAAAAATGTTTCGCACAAATTTTTTAAAACTTCCATAAAATTTGAAGATGATTTTGAATTAATGATTTGATGAAAACAAATCAAGTGAATGGAAAACTGTAAATTAAAAAACTTTTGTTGATATCTTCTAATTTTATACTATTTTAGAGATTGATCAAAATTCTGATTTATTAACTATGGTGATTTCATTAATTTGTTGTAAAAAGATCTACTTGTATAGCAAAATATAAAAAAGTGTGTGCGTGTGTGCGCGTGTATGCCGATGTGTGTGCGTATATATATATATATATATATATATATATATATATATATATATATATATATATATATATATATATATATAGTAAAAAAACATTCTTATCAAATTTAGGATAAATGAAGAAAAGTTTTCACATTGCTTCATAATTTAATATAGAAATGAGATAAGGTCGTTTTTGAACTTTAGTCTAAAAATCACATTTTTTATAGACATAAAATATTAAAATGTGTAGTTAATAATGAGTTATTTCAATCTTAAAAATTTTTCTTGGTTCAGAATATAATGATAATAATTAAAAATATAAATTATTAGTTTAATACTACTGCATTATTTCCATTGTGTTGCAAATAGTACCTTTTATTTCTTATAAATCATTAAATAATTTAATTTACAATAGATTTAAAACTGATTTGCAGAAACCCGTATTCATTTATAATTATTTAGTAGTCTATGATTGCTGACACGAATATATGAAGTTCAATAAACAAAATTTATAAAAATAATTTTAAATAAATCCTTTTCCTTTTTAATGCTTCATATACATAAAAATTTATTATGCATGTAACCAAATTTATTTATAGCTATGTGATCAAATAAAAAATTATAATTAAAGTTCAGTTTATTCAATTCTTATAAAATGAGTCAACTAACATTGACGAAGTAATTTTCTTTTTATGATCATTATTTGCCAACATCCTCAACAGCTAAATTTTGAGCTGTAATAGATGGCAAATCTGTTATTCCATCCTTTGACACTTTTTGAACTTTAAAATTTGGAAGATTTACAATTAATCTCTTATGAATTTCACGAACACATTTTTTTAATAAATCATAGCCTTCTGCTTCTGGTAAATCTAAATTATTAATATTTAATAAGTTACTTATTGATAATATTAATTCAATAACAAGTATTTTAATATTGTAAAAAAAATTTGAAACTAAGAATTATATATTATGTAAAAATTAGATTCAAATATATGAGTTCTATACAAATCTTATTTATTTTAATATTTAAATCAAAACATATAAATTTTTTTCAATAGTAATATAGACGAAAATCCAAATTATCTTATATAAAGAATTTATTAAAATAAAAATATTTGATACTTACTAAATTTATGATATCTATCTAAAATAGTAAGTGCAAAAAAACCACCATAACCATGAGCAGCATAAGGTACTTTTACAGATGATGCAAGATAATCAATAAAATATAATTCAGGACCTGAATGATTGTCATGACCAGCCATTAACATATTAACGAAGTATGGTGTTCTAGACCGTAAGTAGTCAGCTAAAGTGCTTCGTGTAAAATAAGCTGCTGCCTTTGGAGATAATTCATAGCGGTTTCTCATTTTATATAATTGTAAGTTTTTGCTAATATATTCAGAAAATTGTGTAGCATCTCCACTTTCACCAGACACAGCCATAACAAGTTTATCTGATACCTTATGAATTTTATGTTCATCTAATAAATAATAAACATTTGGTTGATTATTAATAATTATTTATATTTTTTAATTAAATAAATAGTTCTATACATTTTCGTTTAAATATTATTAATTTCATGAAATATATAATAATATAAGTTTGTAACAATGTAAATTTACAAACTTGTATTTCTATATATATTGTAAAACAATTGAATAATTTTAAGTTGCTTATGGTTAAAATTGAAATATCATCCTACCGCTTTTCATAACCATAATAGATACAGCATTTGTCATGTCGGCAGCGACGAGCACATAATCCTTAAATTGTATTCCAATTAGACATTCCATTTTAACAATTGTTTATTATTATTTTTTTTTAATTTAAAAATTGCAGTTTACAAAACCTATGGTTTATAGAAAATCGTGTGTCATGACTGTGGACATGCAGTAGAGATGAATAGAGATTACCAGGAACATAGGCGCATCTAGTTCCGTTGCAGCGCCACTAGAAAAACTTTTTTCTGCGGCAGAACCGCGAACAAGGTCGGTTTAGGATCGATAATGGTAGGATCTGATAGGATTCTGTAAGACAAGCCCATGAGCTGGATTCTGAGTGGGAGGTGCGAATACAAAAATATATATTCGTGTACAGGCAGTGCAAGAAGTGATGAGTGTTCTGGATGGCAAGAGGGGGAAGGGGGCGGGCAAGCCGTAATGTAGTAGCTAAAGAGGAGTAGGAAACATTAGCAAATGAAGGAGAGGCGATACCAAGCAATATTCGGGACGGGATACTTGGAAACAAAATCGAAAGAAATGCACATATTCGTGCGCTTGATTTCGTATATATATATATATATATATATATATATATATATATATGGAATCAAGCACATGAATATGTGCATTTATTTTAGTTATTTCAGGTATTAAAAAAATAATTTAAATTAATTTACCATGTGGGAGATGAATCTTTGATATTGACAGTAAATAAATAAAATAAGCAATATACAACGTACCAAACATTAAATTGTGCATACAGATGCAGATATTTTTAATTTAAATATAACATTTTAAAGAAATATAATAATTCTACTTCGAATATGAGTAAGATATTTCAAGAAAATTAAGAAGTCTGGTGGTCCTACCTAAAAAAATAAATCTTTTTTTAAAAATTATTTTAAAAGTAAAATGATATGATCGTTTATAATTTAAACAAAAGAAAATATTGAAATCAATTTTTACATAATCAGGTATATGTAAATATGTATGAATACCAATTCATATAAGTTTCAAAATTATTTCTTATTATGATTCAATAAAATTTGCTTATTGACAGTGTGTCTATGCATTCACTTATTTATAACGTGAGAATACAGTATTATAAAATATAATTTAAAAATTATTTTGACATGTACTTGCAGTCCGGGATTTGAAAATTTTATGGTAATTTAAAAGTTAAACAACATTGAGAAATAGTATTTTTTACCAGCTTTTACTGATTACAACATAAAATAAACTATAGTTTCCAGTCCAACGAATAAATTAAAATTCATTAATTGTAGATTGAATATTTATGAATGCTTCTTTTATCAGAGTAAATGCTTCATTTTATCAAAGAAGCTTAACTAATACTATATGTGTTACTAATCTACTACTTGTACGAATTGATAATTGTTCGAATATTCCAAATTTGTATCGTCAAGTCCAATTAAATTACGAAACAAAGATGACTTCAGTAATGTTTGTTAACAATATAATTTTTAAATATATATCAATTTTTAGCATATATTTCGATATATTGTTTTTTCTACAATAATTTATCGTCAGTACATAATTTTTCATTATTTAACTTAATTTTTTGTATTTCACTATCTTCCAGTTGATGTAATCTATCACTTCTAAGATCACTATGAGGAATATTTACGTGTGATAGTGAAGTCTAATTAGGAAAAAACATCATGTATATAAATACAATGCATTATAGAGAAGAGCTTTTAAATGATTAGAATGTTCAATATACCATATTTGCCTTATTTCATACTTTTATAGAAAGTCATTTTCAAGATATATATACACTGAAAAAAATAATTTCTCGATTTAAGTAAATCGATTTACTATTTACTAATACGAAACCAAGACTATAGGTTTTCTTCAAAACGAAAAATATAGTCAAGTAAATATTTATTTAATTATAATGTTCTAATTACTTAAATTTAGCTCATCTTTATTATCTGAAAATAAGCATTTTCATTTTCTAGAAAACGTTTCTTTAAAAAAAGCTGATCACACTTGAAGTGGAAAACGTGAGTTTCTTAAATTTAGTAATCATATACCTGAACACAATACTTTTTATTCTCTAAACAAAGCTTTACAGAATCAAACTAATATTTTCTAGAAATTAGTATTTAATTGTTTTTTATACAGTATATATAGCTAAGATTTACGCAAAACATATATAAATAAATGTTATTAATCTAAAAAAACCAAAATTTTGAATCAGGAGGTCATTGTATTAAAACAAAAAAGTAATGCAGCGAATTCAGAAAATAAAATAGCTATAATTGCAAATGATCAAAATACTTAAATTATCGATTGATCAAATCTGTGATCAAAGACCAGATTTTTCTGATACTATCAAAAGAACAATATTATCGAATTAATTAAATAAAAATTTTCTTAGTTTAAAAAATAGAGTTTTCGAAATAATTCATTAAAATTATACACTGGAAAAATTCTAATATGAATTAAATCTTACTTGATTTAAGAAATTCATGCGATTGTTCTGTACTGTAAGTAAATATTCTCTTTAACCAAGTAATCGTATAAACTTAAACCAAGTAAGTAGTTACTAAAATAAAGCTTATATTTTCTAAGCAGCAGAACACAAATATTGAGAATTAAATGAATATTTTGTATTTTGATAAAATATATCCTTAAACCAATAAATTCAAATTTAATATCAGAAAAATAAATTCTTCGGTTAATTAATTATCTCCTAGATTTTAGTTAAGATTTTCTAGAAAATGGGTGGCTGAGATTGTAAATTAAATAAATATTTTCTTATCTTAAGAAAATATATCATTGAATCAATAACTGAAGAATTTGAATAAAAAATTTAGTTATTTGATTCAAGCTTACAGCATAAGTAAATATATACTTGGATTAAGAATTTCAATACTTTATTCAAGAAATTTAATTTAAAATGAAGAGTTTGATTCCTATCTGTAAAATAATATTTACTTGAAATACGTTTTTATTTTCTAGAAACATGAAAATTCAAGTATGTTAAATTTTTAATATCCCAGGACGATTTTTACTGGGAGTGTGCGTGTTCGAATGATAGAATACTAATCTCTTCATATAAGTTGTACTGACATACCTGGACATTGTTTCCGACCAACTATACACGACACTCCCCGTAGAAGTCGTTCCAAATAATCTGGAAATCACTTTCTATCAGCCAAACACGAAACTTACCATAGAAATTGACCCGACATACCTGAACTTTGTTTCCTATCAACTAAACACGATACTCCCTGTAGAAATCGTCCCATCATACCTGAACATCGTCTTCTACCGTCCGAACACGAAACTCCCCGTAGAAGTTGTCCCGACATACCTAAACATCGTTTCCTACCAACTAAACATGATAGTCCCAGTAGAAGTAGTCCCGAGAAAGCTAGCATCGCTTTCTAACGATTAAACACAATACACCCCGTAGAAGTCGTTCGGAAAGAGTACCGTCTCAACACGTATCTTCCCATAGAAGTTTATTTCATCATATCTAGACGTCCTCTCTATCAACAAAATATAATATTCCCCGTAGAAATCGCCCAGAGATATCAGGGCATCGCATTCTATCATCCAAACACACAACTGCATATATAAATCGTCTTGAGGCAACGGGATATCGTAATCAACCGCCCGTACATGCCAATACAATATTTCTCAGTAGAAACCGTATTTAAAATGTATATATATAATATGTACAATATTTTTTTTTATTTACGCAGTTTCAATCTCTTTTGAGATATTATTCTGCAATATATGTACAATATAATATACATACAATATATATTACAATGTATATTATAATATACCTACACTATATATAACATATTTCGTATATTTTCGATTCAATTAAATACTGTGAATATTTTCGTAGTGATGCCAACTGAAATTCAAACAAAATGGTATGGCGAATAGCATATTTTCTAAGCAGACATATATATTTTATGTATATATATATATATATATATATATATATATATATATATACATAGTTTCGAGGTTGTTGGTAAAAGAACTCTATTTTGCAATCATTTTTTTTGTTCAAATTAAAAAACAGTCTCTTGTCACAATTTTGAAGTTAATATACTGTATAGAAAAATATAATTTGTCGTCACAAAATATATTCAGTATGATTTGGCATACAGAACCATTTTATAAGAGAAGGAGAAAGAAAGACAATGAGCTAGAGAGAGAGAGAGAGAGAGAGAGAGAGAGAGAGAGAGAGAGAGAGAGAGAGACAGACAGATTTTCTCATGTAAGAGAAAATAAAATTTACAAAAATCAAAAGATATCCATAAGGTATGAGCGTAGTGTCAGATTAACCTGAAGAACAAAAAAGATAATACCGACTAACGTCACACCCTCTTTAGGATACGAATCCCAAAGTTGGATATGAACATTCGTTTGAGCTGGCCTGGTATTAATACTTTAAGGGGACTACTTTGAGTTCATGTTCGTGATTCAAGACGCCACCTAGAAGCCGCTGGTGGAATTGATTATTCAAACCAATTACTTAATTTATTGATGAAAGTAAAATGATTTTCAATAAAAAACATAGCCTATGTCCTTCCCAGATAATATAAAATCTATATGTCAAATTTCAGAACAATCGGTTCAGTAGTTTTTTCGGTTATCGTGTACAAGCAAAAACACGCTTTGTCTTTATAAATTAATATGATATCATATGAAGTATGATATGATATGATATGATATGATGTGATTATGATATGATAAGATATGAATTAATAAATATTTTTTTATTGGTCTTACAGTCCAATCAAATCAATCGAAAACAATACGTAACAATATCAATACATAACTTACATTAACATGAATACATTAATACATAAAAAAAATAAAAATAAAAATTAAAATTAATTTAAAAATATAATGACAGTAAGACTGTCCTTATTTACAGTCACCCCCTAGATTAATCTGAAAATAAAATATTAGCTGAAAAAAATTTTGTTAGTAAGTGCAGTCTGACTGTCCCCAACACCATTACCTAATTGAAGATCCAGTCCAACGTTTCGAGCTCGCTACGGCTCCTCATCAGGGACTAAACTAAACCTTATATTCTAATCTATATATACCTTGTCCCCACTACCAAATTTAGTAAATTAAATCTAAATTTCCCCCTCTAGACAAATTGTTCAAAACTAATCAATTTAATAAGGAATGATAAAAATTATCCAATTTACTAGACTCTAACATTAAATTACTCTAACATTGCATTATGTTTATTTTCGGTATTATAAATGTCAATTCATCTCTCAGCAATGAATCTATTAACAAATTCAATTGGATAACCATTATTAATGAAAGTTTCTCATACTATCTGTAAATTATTTTGTCTAAAATCTTTATGTGATAATTTTATTGCTCTGTCAATAACACCTTTTAATGTTCCAATTATGTTTCCGAATTGGTGGTGTGAATTACAATCTAAAAACCTACCTGACCAAGTAGGCTTTCTGTACCAATTAAGTTTTACCTTATTATTACTACATCTAATTACATTAATGTCCAGAAAACTTAACTGACTATTAACTTCAACCTCCCTTGTAAATTTAACATTTATTTCTATAAATTTTAAAGGACTACATTTATTTCTATAAATTTCTATAAATTTCTATAAATTTCTATTAATTTCTATACATTTTCTATAAACTTTCGCGTGCCGAGTATGCCTAGGACTTGTCCCCCGCTATCGCGCCGGCGACAGATGCCCCTTTATTAGTCGCTTTCAAGGCTAGCGACACACTGAAAATTACAGCCAAAGTGCTGCTATTTAAGTTTGAGACGAGCGGTCTCCCACTCCGGGACCGCTTATCCCTCACCTTACCGTGCCGCGCCGCGCCGTCAAATTTCGGCGCTGCCCTTCTTACCGTGCCGCGCTGTGCCTACAAGCACGCGGTCTATACTAGTTGTGGAGCTCGTGTCGGTTCATCTTCGCACTCTCAGTTTTCTCTCTCTCACTACGCGCCAAGTTTTCCGCGCCGAGTGAAATTAAAGCATATATAATAAATTTTGTGCGAGTATTCTTACTCGTCGCATATCCCCATTCCCCCGTGGAGAGTGAAATGCGGGTATACAAAAAAACCTGCAGAAACATGTGGTCAACAGTTCGACAGAGAAATAAAACAAAAAAAAAATATCCATAAAAGAAAAGAAAAAATCAAAACATAGCTCTTACAGCGTCGGTTTGCCAATATGCTTGACGGCCCTCGTCTTTGGATCGATCCTGATCCACCACTGCTTATCTCCGTGCTTTACCCTGTACTCTTTTATGCCGGGCGGGATCGTCACTTCCGGGCCGTTCGGTATTTTCAACCGAATCGGCCGTGGTTCTGCCCCGATGTTTATGGGTTGGAACCCCTCGGCCGGATTCGGTGACACATGGAAGGACGTATCCTGTTTTCGGTAGAGTATTGGCGGCAAATCTATTAAGAGCGGCGGGAATTGCAGAGGACGATGTTCTCCAGCACTGCTTTCTTCGTCGGTATGTATTCGAGCGTGGGATTGGTTCTGCTCGCTGTCACCGGCTCCGGGAAATATGGCTCGTCTAGAGCCGCCGCCCCGAAATATGTAGTGTCCTAGTTGTCCAGTCATTTCTCGAATTGCTCATACAGCTAGGCTGCCGGTAATTTCTCGATCTCTTCCAGTGTTAGCGACCTGCTTGCTATGATAATTAAATAGCAACTAACAATTAATTTTGATTCAAAGCTAATTTATTTCAAGGGTACATATTGTTTACCCCATTCTCCAAAGCTCATTCGCCCTATTTTCGGCGTATTGAACGCTTTCCCTTTCCCCTACTAGAACCATTCGTTCTAACTCAATGTCTAGGTAGGGGAGATACGCGAATCGTTCGGGATATATACTCCAAATTGCTTGAATACGCGTAAGCAATCCGTGTATCTATGGCCCGTAGGGGTAAGGCCTTGACGTTGCAATACGTGTAGTGTCTCTCCGTCGGTGAGTGCCCAGGTCCAATCAATCCTCATTTTTTTTCAGTTTTTAGCCATATCAATTGCAAATTTGAAGTGGACATTCTCCATCGTGAGACCCGCTTATATTCGATTGAAAAAAAATTTTTACTCCCTCTCTCTCGACTTCGTTCAACGTATTTTTACAATTATATACAGAAACTCGACATTTAATTATCTACTACTATTCTCGCATTCGCCGTTATTTACAGTTAGAAATTAGTTTCTAGTACAATTTATTATTTGAAATATACAACATTTACAAATAATTCATTTATTCTAAATATAATATATAAACGTGTATATTTATCTATTTATAAATTTACTTCCGTAGAACTAATTATTTTACATAATCTACATATTTACAATTATTCTACAGTAATTACTGTTGTTACTGTCGATTTCGCTTCTTATTTTATTTTTTCTTTTTTTTTCTTATTCTCTTCTTATTTTTTCTCTCTAATTCAAACCAATATATGGTTCTAAATCTTTTATGTGTATCATTTCCGTAATTTTATTATCGGTCCCTCTAAGATTAAACATAACGGGAGAAACTTTACTAATAATTTTATATGGGCCGCCATATTTTTCACAAAGCTTTGCACTGAGCTGATTTGCTTTATTTGAAAGCACGTGTTGGTAATTCAAGACTTGTTCACCAACCCGTGGCTGCCAATCACGTCTACGTAAGCCATAATATTTTCTCTGTCGTGAGAAAGACTGTGCCGTTTTTATTTTGGCGAGCTCAAGTGCTTCTTGCATATTTTTTATTCTTTCTTCTGTTTTCGATTTTGAACGCCTTCCTTCTTCTTGATTCAGGCTACCTGGTGCGCTTAGCTGACACCCAAAATTTAAATAAGCTGGCGTATAACCCGTGTTATCGTGCATGGCTGTATTATACGCAAAAGAAATTTCATGTAGATCATTATCCCATGTTTTTTGGGATTTATCTATGTACTGCTTTATCATCGTTTTTACAGTGCGATTTACCCGTTCAACAGGATTGCACTGAGGTAAATACGGTAGCGTAGTTCGATGAGTAATTTTCCATTTTTTAAAATTTGGCGAAACTCATTCGAAATAAATTGTCTACCGTTATCACTTACTATTACTTGCCGGCATTCAAAACGTAATATAATTTATTCATGGACTGCTCGTCCTATGGCAGCACCCGTTGCTTTTCGTAATGCGCGTAGTTCGATCCATTTCGTTAATCGATCCTGCATTACTAGAAGATTTGTATATCCGTTATTTGATCGTGGGAGAGGCCCCACTAAATCAACGGAGAGCATCTCCCATGGTTGTTCCACGTTTGTTGCGTGCATTATTCTCGCCGGCGCTAACGGCTGTGCTTTATGCTTTTGATAGTTTGTACACGCGCGTATGTACCGGCTGGCTTCACGGAACATGCCTGGCTAATAGTAGCACTTAGCTAATTTTGCTAATGTTTTAGGTACTTCTAAATGTCCTGCGGCGGGATCATCGTGATTTTCTTTCAATATTCTCTGTTTTTCCGAGTCATTTATACATATTTTCCACTCGCTTGATTCATGTGTTTCGTTAAAATCAAGCGTATGTAATATGTGCCTATACAAGGCATTTGTCTATTGTCTTTTATTCTGTAATCCGGAAAATCTTTCGGATTTTCTGATACCGATTTATAAATTCTATCATATCATTTATTTCCGTTTTTCATATCGCGTTTATTTCGACTGGATTTTGTGATAGTATATCGGCCACGTTGTTTTCTGCCCCTTTTCGATACTGTATATTGAAATCCCATTGAGTTAATTCCAGTGCCCATCGTGCTAACTTTCCAGATGAATTATCTAATTTCTCTAACCATTTTAATGATTGATGATCCGTTACTACCGTAAACGGATAACCTTCCAGGTATGGGCGCATTTTCCATATGCCCCACCGCACAGCTAAACATTCTAATTGAGTAACTGAATAATTTTTTTTCTGCTAGGTTTGGTGTGCGGCTAGCGTAAGTAATGACTTTTCTTTTTCTCCGTCTATCTGCGTTAGTAAGGCTCCTAGGCCAAGTAAACTAGTATCTGTTTGTAGGCCGAAAGGCAGATTCCAGTTTGGACATGCTAAAACAGGAGCTTCTGTTAAGTTTTTCTTTAGCTCTTCGAAAGCCGTTGCTTGGTCCTGTGTCCATGTTCATTCTGTTTTCTTCTTTAACAGTATACTTAACGGTGCCGCTGTTTTTGACAAGTCTTTAATAAACGCCCATACCACGAAAGCATTCCAAAAAATCTCTTCAATTCCTTTTGATTTTTTGGTAGTGGTATTGCTGAGATTGCTTTTATTTTTTCTGGATTTGTTTGAATTCCTTGTGCATCAATCACGTGTCCCAGATACGTAAGTTGTGACCTTGCAAATTGGCATTTCTCCGGATTCGGTTTTAACTTGGCAGTCCGCAACTTTTCGAAGACTGTCTTTAGCATTTCTTTATGTTCCTTATATGTCTCGGTGACGATAATTATGTCAGCAAGATATGCAAATGCATTTGGTGCCATACGGGTGTAATCATTGTATCAAGCAGTCTTTGAAACGTTGCTGGGGCAATATGTAAACCAAAAGACATTACATTGAACTCATAAAGGCCTCATCCTGGCACTGGCACTGTAAAAGCCGTAAGAGGCTTACTTTCTTTTGTTAAATCGATTTGGCAATAGCTATTTTTCAGGTCAATGGTTGATAATATTCTTGCAGCCTGCAACTTATCAAGAATTGACTGTATTTGGGTTAGCGGATAAGCATCCTTTTTCGACACTTTATTTAGACAGCAAAAATCCACACAAAATCGAGGTTTGCCGTCTTTTTTTTTCTTGCGATCACCACAGGACTACTCCATAGGCTGTCGTACGGTCATATTATGCCCTCCTTTATCATGTTATCAACTTCCTCATTGATAATTTTCTGCATTGCCGGATTTCTAGCCCGGTAACGTTGTTTTAAAGGTGTCGTGTCCGTCAGTCATATTTCATGTTTCACAAGGGGCGTAGCCCCTTTAATAGAATTAAATTTTATCATTTCCGAATGTATAAAATTTTCTAAATCTATTTTCTGCTTTTCTGTTAACTTGTGTAGTCCTGTTTGATCGTGAATACTTGAAATTTGATTTGAAAGTATATTGCTATTTCTAAGTTTTCTTCTCTTTCATAAAACGTCAATATCCAATTTAGTTAAAATATCCATTCCTAGGATAATTTTACTACTTAATTTATTCATTACGTAAAATTCGAAATTTACGTAATAATTTTTTATCTTGGCCGTGCCTTTTATCCCTTTCATTTCGAATATTAACATACCGTTCGCTAGTATTGCTGCTTTGGATTTTTCTCCCGCAGTCCAATTGCATTTATTTATGCAATCGTTCGCCACGACCGGCCGTATAAAAGAATTAACTGAACCTGTGTCAACTAATGCTTTATACTTTTGTTGTCAAATTTTTAGTATTATAAAATAGCATTTGTGTGTCAACTAATGCTTTATAATTCTGTTGTCAAATTTTTTCTATTATAAAATAGTTTTTGCCACACCGAGTGCAAAATTTTCTTTTCGCGTTTTTACACTGAAAGCGCGTATGACCTTGTTGCTTCCAACACCAGCAACATTTACTTTTGCCATACGACATCGTAATCGCCATAAGAGTATTTCGTGGTTTGACGAACGAACGGTGATTATCGGAAGTTGATTTTAAATTAATAAATATTTTTTATTGGTCTTACAGTCCAATCAATTCAATCTAAAAATAAAATAAAAATTAAAATTAAAATTAAAAAAAAAAAAAAAAAAAAAAACAAAATTAAAAATAAATTTCATTAATAATTTATCCAATTCAATTTATTAATAGATTAATTACTAAGAGATTGTTTGACATTTATAATACCCAAAATAGACATAGTGCAGGAATTGATGTTAACGGAGGCAAAATTATTGTCTTGCCATATGTTAGAGGATTGTCTGAAAGAATTAAAAGAATTTTTCGGAAATATAACATTCAAATTTTCTTTAAAAATAGCAATAATTTGAGTAGATTGTTTAATAATTGCAAAGATAAGGATCATTTATGCTTAAAATCAGGAGTTGTTTACAAGATTAATTGCATGTATTGTGATAAATACTATATTGGACAACCAGGTAGATATTTAGAAAAGAGAATTTATGAGCATAAATATAGTTTACGTAGCTCACATATTACTTCCGGTTTAAAAGAGCATTTTTTAAAGTTTTTACATTCTTCTGATTTTGTGAATGTGGATATTTTGGAACATGGTATTAATAATAAGTATAAACGGGAGAGTCTTGAAAGTATTCACATTTCCAGGAATCGAAATAATGTGAATTTAATGTTAGAGTCTGGTAGATTGGACAGTGTTTATCATTCCTTATTAAATTGATTGGTTTTGGACAATTTGTGTAGAGGGGGAATTTATATTTAATTTACTAAATTTGGTGGTGGGGATGGGTATATATAGATTAGAATATAAGGTTTAGTTTAGTCCCTGATGAGGAGCCGTAGCATTGTTTTATTTAACATTGCATTATGTTTATTTTCGGTATTATAAATATCAAACAATCTCTCAGCAATTAATCTATTAATAAATTGAATTGGATAACCATTATTAATGAAAGTCTCTCTTACTATCTGTAAATTATTTTGTCTAAAATCTTTATGTGACAATTTAATTGCTCTGTCAATGACAC
Source organism: Sycobia sp. Sy_11 (assembly GCA_018907035.1). NCBI lineage: Eukaryota > Metazoa > Arthropoda > Insecta > Hymenoptera > Epichrysomallidae > Sycobia > Sycobia sp. Sy_11. The sequence goes on along the minus strand of JACCIC010000153.1, from coordinate 393,187 downwards.
CTTTTAATGCTCCAATTTTGTTTCCGAATTGGTGGTGTGAATTACAATCTAAAAACCTACCTGACCAAGTAGGCTTTCTGTACCAATTAAGTTTTACCTTATTATTACTACATCTAATTACATTAATGTCCAGAAAACTTAACTGACTATTAATTTCAACCTCCCTTGTAAATTTAATTCTGTCATGTACAGAATTGAAAACATCCACCATTTCATCCACAAAAACTTCTCGAACAATTGTAAAGATATCATCAACATATCTCTTAAATATCATTGGTTCAAAAAGCAATTTTGACAAAGCTATACTTTCTAATTTTTCCAAAACTAAATAATTATAACCGGTGAGTTAAAACCAAATTAATTGTTTTAATAAATTCATTCATTGTTAATTTTGTATGCAAATTAATTTCATTCCACTTTTCCTGTATAATATCATTTAACAACTCTAAAGGTACATTTGTAAACAAAGATACTACATCCGATGAAATCATCTTGTAGTTTTCGGAATAACAATATCTTTCATTTCATTGTAAAAACACCAACTATCCTTAATGTAAGAACTAGTTCTTTCAACTATCTTAACCAATATATTAGACAAAAATCTAGCAATATTATAAGTTGGGAAACCTATGGAAGATATTATTCTTCTAAATGTCAGATTTTCTTTATGAATCTTGGGAAGCCCATAACATTTATCCACAGTTCCATTTTCACATTTTAAATACTTATATGTAGTATCATTTATATATTCATTTCTTTTCCAATTATTTAATAACTCTTTCAAATTATTTTGTAGCTTAATGATATGTGGATTACCAATCTTCAAATAAGTACTATCATCATTTAATATATTATTTATAAAATTTATGTAATCAATTTTATTGGAAGCTACAGATACATTACCTTTGTCGGTCTTTTGGAAGATTATATTAGGGTTATTTTTCAAAAAATTCTTCGCGGTAATTAAATCATGTATAAAATTACTATTTAAAAAATTATCAAATTTATTTTCTCTTTTAAAATTACTAATGACATTAACTAAAGATGCCCTACATTCCTTTTTTACTTCATCATTTAAACCAAAAAGATTACTTTCAACCTCCGCGACGATTTCTTTAATCGGGAGATTATTTTTACAATATAATATTCCATGTTTGGCACCTTTAGACATGATGTTTATTACTTCATTTGGTATCTCCTTGTCAGTTAGATTCCTAAACCAATTTTTATTGTTTGCATTGTTAATCTGATAGCTTTGAAATTGTTTTTTATTTCTTAAACATTCAAATTTCCTTTTTAATGTTTGTCTATTAATATATTTTGTCTTAATAAAATGTTTGTTTTGACCAAGAAAAAATTCATGTAATTCATTTCTTTCTATATTTTGATATAAATAATATTTAATCTTTAATAAATATCTACTTAAGGAATAAATTTGAATATGTAAATCTCTAATTTCTAAATTAAGTAATTTATTTTTGAAAAAGAAAATATTCTTCTTTAGATCATAACAAACATTAGTACTATAAACCTGTAAAAAATATTCATCATGAAATCTATTATTAATGTGTACCGGAAATATATTTGATTTCTTGCATCTAATAACGAATGTAAGTTTTTCTTTAAGAATTACAACTTTTAAATTCATTTTAAATATTTTGAACAATAATCTTTAATAGTACTACCATATTTACAATAAATTTCTCTAAAATAAATCATGACATACCCCCTTAATTTAAGTTAAATAGACCTTTTATTTTAAAACAATTGAATTGTACTTTTGTCGACTGCCCATATACAAATTAATAAAAGAATATAAGGTTTAGATTAGTCCCTGATGAGGAGCCGTAGCGAGCTCGAAACGTTGGACAAGTCTTCAATTAGGTAAGGGTGTTGGGGACAGTCAGACTGCACTTTACTAACAAAGAATTTTTTCAGCTAATATTTTATTTTCAGATTAGTCTACGGGGGTGAATGTAAACAAGGACAGTCTGACTGTCATTATAATTTTAATTTAATTTTTAATTTAATTTTTATTTTTAACTTTTATTTTATTTTTAGATTGAATTGATTGGACTGTAAGAACAATAAAAAATATTTGTTAATTTGTATATGGGCAGTCGACAAAAGTACAATTCAATTGGAAGTTGATTTTGTTCGATCTCCTTCCACTTTATTTAGTTTTTCGCGAACGATTTCTACCTTCCGCACTAAGTCGCTTACAGAGGCTATGTTTTCTTTTACAACATATAATTGCAGTTCGGACAACATATTTTCGTACAAATTATCTATCTGTGTACGCATGTCTAAGCCTCCGCGACGTCTCATTAAAGTACATAGAGCGTTCGCGTACTCTTAAATCGATTCCTTCGATTTTCGTTTTCGATCGATTATCTGTCTATCCAATTGTCGTTGTTCATTCGGAGGTAAATAAAATTCTCGCATTAATTTTTATAATCCCTCCCATGTCGTGATATCCCTGGCAAAAATTCTAAACATTGTTGCGCTTCGCCTCTTAACAATTCTGGTAGGCCTTGTTGTAGCTGCGCATCAAATAAACCGTAGATGACACGTAATTCCGATACTCGTTCTAGGAATGCGTGAAAATCTTTTCCATCGAAGTGTCAATTCCACGTCCGCATTTGGTCTGCAATTTTTGCTGCTACATTTCTACCATTTTCTTGGTTTAGCACCAATGTTCTATTTCTACCTCGACATCGTGAGTTTGTATATGGCTACCGTTAGCCATTGAAGATGAAGTAAAATCTGTATTTTTATAACCAACTTTTTCTTCATCTGACGTGATATCTGCCTGCTCATTGTAATCGTCTGGATCATCAGGCCTATTGATGAAGTGCGTGAGATTTTCTTTCATAAAGGCTACTAAGCGCTGCCTTAAATCGCGTACTTTTCCTTCGATATTTAGATTTTATTTTTTCAGTTCTATTATAAGCTCTTCGCGCTGCAGCCGATAAATCCACGATATTGTCATCGTATTAATTTACCCTACTTAAATTTAGTACGCAAACTATATCCTTCTCGATAACCAAATCCAAATTTTAAATCAGTACAATACTAAAAAAAAATCAGAATCAAAACAAAACAAAAATCGCCTGTTCGGGCGCCATGTAACAGTGTGTATCCGTACTTCGTTCTCCGGCTCAGCACGTCTCGACCCCTGGTCGCTCAACACACCACCAGGTTCTTTTCTCGGACTCCTCGATACACCTACTCTGTTCCTTCACTCGCTGTACGAGCACGGCTTCAGCTCAACACGCCTCCGCCACTGGTCGGTCAGCACACTACCAGTTTTGCTCATACAATGGTCATTTAAAGGATGGATCCTACACTAGAAAGCTATGGCTTCGGCTCAGCACGCCTAGGCCACTTGGTCGCTCAGCAGGTCACCAAGATGTTATCCAGTAAACCCTTCCTATAATTTGGACAAATATACTTGTCGATCTCGCTCACCACGCCAGAGCTAGATAATATATTTGTCTTCAATATTTTATTTAATTTTAATTTAATAACATTTATTTTATTCAATTAGTAAAATTTATTTTTAAATTTTACAACAACAAAAACAATGAAAAAATAAAATTAACTCAATTTACTATTTATAAAATAAAGAAAAAAATTCATTTTAAAATTTGACTTCGGCACGAAATACGCCGCTAATTATTTTCCCGGCTGACGTTGCTTAAATCTGTAACATAAAAATGAAAATAATTCATTAAATCAAATATTTAACTATCAATTATTTTCTGTTTCAGCTTTTTTTTCGCTCGGACCTTACATTTATTTGAATATAAAGTTCTATAAAGTTCTATAAATTTCTATAAAGTTCTATAAATTTCTATAAATTTTCTATAAATTTTCGCGCGCCGACAGTGTCTAGGACTTGTCGCCCGCTATTGCGCCAATAACAGGTCCCCCTTGATTAGCCGCTTTCAAGGCTAGCGGTACACTGAAAATTACAGCCAAAGTGCTGCTATTTAAGTTTGAGACGAGTGGTCTCCCACTCCGGGAGCGTTTATCCCTTACGTTACCGCGTCGCGCCGCGCCGTCAAGTTTCGGCGCTCCCCTTCTTACCGCGCCGCGCTGCGCCTACAAGCGCGCGGTCTGTACTAGTTGCGGAGCTCGTGTCGGGTCGTAAAAAGAGAGAGTGTGTGTGTTCGAGGATCTTCACACTCTCAGCTTTCTCTGTCTCTAGGCGCCAAGTTTTCCGCGCCGAGTGAAATTAAAGCATATATAATAAATTTTGGGCGAGTAGTCATTAATCAGTGAATTCTTTAGATAAGCTCTGTAGGTTTTGTAATACACCTGTCAGGCTATTTCATTAATGTTGTTATACATTTATAATTCCTAATATTTTTTTTTAATATTAATTTTATCTACTTGAAACAAAATTTTTTTAAATAAAACCGGATAATATATTATTATAAAATTTCTTTTGCTTAAAAAGATATAATAAAATGTTTTTTTAGTTAAGACAATTACAATTTATTTGAATAATTTTTTTCTAAATTTGAATAGAAATTACGTCGCATAATTATTCATACAAACTAAATAATTACTTATTTCACTAATTAATGAAATAATAACAATAATTACTCAATTTCAATTATTCGCAATTAATTAATTATTGCTATTTTACATTAATTAAAAATTATCAATAATAGTTATTAATTTTTTAATAAATTACAATTGTCATAATTATAACATATAATCTACATAAATTATTGAATTTTTGTTCTATTCGTATAGAATCAAATATATATCTCAGCCAGCATGTTATACGTATTATAAATTTTTGGATATGGTAGATAAATATTTCTGTATTATCAGAAATGTTATTATTATACGTAATATATTTTTACGTAATGTCTAGGTTCATGCCATAACACAATTAAAAATTTTTAAAAGTAGTACAACAGTTATATGTTACCTATATATTTTAACAAATTTTTTTCGTAAACAGTGCAAATGAAATATGTCTGTAACATGAAATTTGAAATATGAAAAATGCATCTTATTTGATATTACTACGAAGAGTAATTATATTACATTTGGAATTATTTAATAAAACATTACTGAGTTTTGTCCTACGAACTATTATGATTAATATAAATTAAGCAAGAAAAAACAGTCTTAGAATCGATGAAGAAAAATACTTGAAGTTATTTCGAAGTTTTTGAGGTAACATTGAACATTTCAATTAATTTGAATTTTTCAAAAGTATCATTAAAGAAATTTAAGCATTATTTATTGGATATGTTTATATGATGATATCAATCAAGAGATTTTGAGTATCTATTATATTTTCACGTACTAATTTGATACTGGATAAATTTTTTACTAAAAATATAGTTAAATGTAAATACAAAAGCTCTTAAAATTTATCCTACAAAAATGAATATTTCAGAAATACGAAGTTAGAGCATATTTAAAAATTAAGGTACATCGCTTCAATCCCCTTCAAAGTAGTTCCCTCCCGCATCTATACACTTATTCCAGCGAGTTTTTCCAGTTTTCGTAACAATTCTGGAATACTTCTTGTGGGACTTCTCCGAGTACCCTCGTCACAGATTCTTGGATGTCTTCAAATTTTGTCAAACTGAAGAATAGGAAAAAGTCGCAGGGTGACATGTCCGGTGAATAAAACATGTAAGCAATCTTTATTCGGTGGGCTTTTTGCTCATCTAAAAGGTTTTTCGGTGCCATCTTCGCGCACAGTTTTTTCATGGTGAAATCTTCGGTTAAAATCTTTCTAACTGTTTCCCAGTTAATATTCAACTCGTCAGCCAATATTCGAATAATTAGTCGCCGGTCTTGACGAACAAGGGCGCGGATGCACCGCGCATGATCTTGAATTGACCTTCCACTCCGCGCCTCGTCTTTGATGTTCTGACGGCCTTTTTTTAAAATCGGCATGCCACCGAAGCACCTGACTGCGACTCAGGGCATTAATACCATATACTTTAAGCAACTTGTTCATAAGTTTCTGTCGCGGTTTCACCGAGATTCGTACAAAATTTTACCGCACACCGTTGCTCTAAATATCTCTGTTCCATTTTTATAACATACACTACTCGTGCGTTGTTACAAAAGACCAAACAGCTGGCGAAGAAATGATCGTACAAGGGTCATCAAGGTCTCAATCGAGAGAGTAGGAATCTACTATTACAGTGGCGGAGTTACAGCTTGGCAGTGTTACCGTAGCCCGAGTAATAAAATCGGTCACATTACTTAATTGTCTGACCTCGTATATTAAATTATAATTTGTTGTATATTTTATATTTACGTATAATAGAAATATTACTATTCAATTCAAACATCCCGGATTTATCGATTTGAACAAATGTTTTTATTTTTAAGTTGGCAGTACTGTCAGAGTTATCTGTGCGAAATTTCCCGCAATTATCTTCTTTTACCTTATAGTTACGCTTGTGTTTTGTGAACAAAGGAATGTTATCTATTAGGTTTTTATAATGTCTGAAATTATTCAACAAAGAAGTAGCATTAAATTTTGTGCGCGAAATGAAATTTCGGACGCCTAAACGTTCAGAATGTTGCAGAAAGCCTTTGGTGAGAAGTCAATGTCAAGAGCAAGTAGTTTTAATTGGCAGAAATTGTTCAAACAAGGTCGAGAAAGCGATGAAGACGAACGACATCAAAGACAACCAAGAACATCTACTGATGGGCTGCACGTCGACAAAACCAAAGAATTGATTTTGCAATATCTTCGATTGACGTTGCTTTTCGAAACGATGCTTTCCGACTATCAGGACAAGATGGAACGGGAGATGAGACTGTTAATGTAAAATGCTAAAAAATAATATATATGCACTTTTCCAAAGAAAAATAAAACAAAGAGGAATAGGATAGAGACGATAGGTCCGTGATCGGATAAACAAACAAGTCAATGGATTAAATATAAGTAAATTTTCAGACAAATTTATTTTTGGCATAAAAAACCTCTCTTGGAAGAAAAAGGAAAAAAGCGTAAAATAAATACAAAACTTAAATAAATTAATTATATTATTATTGAATGAATCAATCCATACGCACCGCTCGCCCAACATATAAACAATCACGGCACAAAGATAGAATGAAGAACTACGCAACACAGAAAATAAAAATAATAAGGACGACTGGCCCTTTGCTCGTCTGAGAGGCGAATGCGCGATGCGTCTCCACCACAACTCTCAAAAAATCGTTCTCGCCTTATCGCTAATATTGGGTTATTGGGTTATTAAATATAAGGTTCACAATATACAAATATATATGATATATATATTTGTATATTGTGAACCTTATATACATATACATATCATATACATAGTATATATATAGCATATACACTATAGTACATACATGCATGCACACACGATATTGTATTAAATGCGAAGAAATTATAGCAAAAGTAAGCGAAGCGTGGACATTCCGCCCGCCTTCGTTTTATGGACGAATATATATATATATATTACTTTTCTTCCGTATTTGGTGACAGCAGACATAGGCGAACAATATGTCGTTTAAATACACCAGCAGCTGTTTTAATCGTCACTACTCACACCAACCCATCAGGTCCAGGATGAATCTCCTTAACACGCCCTAATGTCCACTTTGCCGACGGGTATATATCATCACAAAGCAGAACCACTTGACCAACATCAAAATTTTCAGCTGAATTTTTCCACTTAGTTCGCTCTTGTATATGTTGTAAATATTCTCTTGACCATTGATGCCAGAACTGATTTCATATTCTTTGAAGCATTTGATAATGAGTTAAACTATTTGCAGTAACGACTGCTGGTCTTCGTCTGGAATCAACCCAGATGCCGCTCTGATAAGAAAATGTGTTGGAGTCAATATGTTTAGATCGTCTATGTCAGAAGATAGCAGGCTTAAGGGCATAGAATTGAAACATGTTTCTATCTCCGCCAAAACCGATGAGAATTCTTCAAATGTTAAAGAGCATTCAGCGAATGCCTGACGGAGATGGTGTTTCGTAGATTTAATTCCTGCCTTCCAGATTTCATCATATTGTGGGATAGTGGGAGGAATGAAGTTCCAGGAAGTGCTCTCATTTGCTAGTACAGGTGACATATTCTTGTAAAAATTCGATGCTGCAGAGAACATATTCTCCAGTTCGGCATCAGCTCTCTTAAAAGTGCTCGAATTTTCACTGTATAATTGACTGCAAATACCTTTTGGAGTGGTAAAATGTCTATATGTACAGATAAATGTAGCCGATATCAGATCGCTGACCAATTCCAAGTGTATAGCACGAGTCACAAAACATACAAAAAGCGCGATATAACCCTTGAAAGTCCTGCATCCACGTCCCTTCGTGTATATCCACGTACCGGAAATAGACCAGTATAATTGAGCCCAGTCATCGTGAAGGGGTAAAACGGTTGTCACTCTAGCTGCTGGCAGACTCCCCATAAGTTGGTGCGCGTAACGTGGTTGTACGCGTTGACATTTCAGACAATTACGTACTTTTGTATTTACAAGACACTTCATACCAAGAATCCACACCTACTGAATTAATATATTACAGGTTAATGTAGGTCCGCCATAGAACGCTGTGCAATGTGTGTAATTAACTAAAAGTCTATTAAGTGCTGAAAGCCGCGGTAATATTGGTGGATATTTCTGATCGTGTGTAAGAATTGAATATGTTAAACGGTCTCCCACGCGTAATATGTCGTCAGACAAGCTTACAAATGGATGTAGTTTTGCGATAGTGCTGTTTTTCGATAACAATTTACCATCTCGCAATAATTTTATTTCTGCAGCAAAGGCGTACGATTGTGCAATGTTTATTATTGTTAACCGGGATTTCGATAACTCCTGATCCGTAAGACTACTATTTAATAAGGGCAAACCATCTTTACGCCTTCGTAAATTATTTAAGTGTTGCAAACAATAACTAACTACACGTATCAATCGTGTTAAACTAGAAAAAGTTCTTAACATTTCTATATAAGAAGATCTTATTTGAGCGTGAATAACACATAAGTTCGTAATGATTGAGGCCAATTTTTATTTGTTAGGGAAAGCTACGAGGGTCCAGTCCACCACAACGTGAAATCACGGAGCTCGGCTGGGTTGATACCGCGTGTAGCAAGATTGGCAAGGTTCGACTTTGTTCGCACAGAGGTCCATGTCGCCGATGGTAACTTCGTCTGTATCAGTGAAACACAATTTGACACAAATATTTTCCATTGACGTGGATGCTTATTGAACGAATTTAAAACGATTTGACTGTCGACCCACATAAACATCGGTACATCTTTTAAAAAGTTCAACTGACGTAAATGCAATACAAGTTTGACCAAAAGGACTGGACCGCACAATTCTAGATTAGGCACACTGATTGTTTTGACATGGGCAACCTTCGTCTTTGCAGCTAAGAGAGACACGATATTTGCCATTTCCTTTGTCAGTACGTAAATATAAAGCGGATGCATAAGCACGCGTAGAGGCATCAGAGGAACCATGTAATTGATATGAAATATTAGAAGTCGTACCTAATTATCTACTGATTGACAAAGTGGATAACTTTTCTAGTGAATGGCAATAATCAAGCCACCCTTTCTCATGTCATTAGGTAGTGACATATCCCAATTAACTTTAAGTATCAAAAGATCTTGCATCATGATTTTGGTGATTATTGTTACAGGCACTAACCATTTGAGAGGATCGAATAATCGAGAAATGTTAGAGAGTATAGATCGTTTAGTCACACTTCCTTTGACATTATCCGGTTTTAATACGGTAAAATTAAATGCATCTGCAGACGGTTTCCAGTAAGCCTCAATGTTTTTACTGCATAGGCACGATCAATTTGTTTAATAGTCTCGCTTTTTACTTGAACTGAGTCAGACGGTAATAAACTAACATGATTCGCAACCCATTTATTTAATTCTATTCCCGCAGACTTTAAGATTTTTATAAGCTCATTACGTTTCTCTATAGCGTGGGAAAGCTCATCCGAATCGGCGAAGGTATCGTTGACATATATATTATGTTCGATGCATGAAGCTCCTAATGGAAAACGCGATCTCTCGTCAGACGCTAATTGAAAAAGTATTGCTAAGTATGGCGCACACGATGTAACATAAGTAACTGTCGATAAATGGTAATCTATAGATAATTGTTTTACATTAGGTGACCAAATTATTCTTTGTATATCCTTATTTTCAGCCGCGACTTGTGTGGTGGAAATCCTGCAGGATTTACAGAATTTAAGAATTTTGTTCGAAAATGAATAGCATCTTCAGGATGAACAGTAGTATCAATGGATGTATATTCCTTAAATGTACTTCGAACTTTTTCTAAAATAATACTATTAATTTCAAAAGCAGACATATTTCGAGGCGTAATTATCGATCTATCGCAAAACCACTCAAACAGTTTTTTTAATAGGCTATCAACTTGAAGATAAATGTGAGAAATTAGGTCATCTACACTTTATAAAATCGTACCAATAATATAATTGACTATAGAAATATAGCCACGATTATTAAAAACAGTTCCATTTCCAATAGTTAATAACTTTAAAGGAATGTCAGCATTTCCTCCTCCAAGGTGAACTCTCATATTAGTCGATAACCTAAGCGTTTGAACGCTTTTCCATATTGACGATGATTTTAGACATGCTTCAACAATATCTGCCCTTGTTCCTCTTGCATTGACAGGTAATGTTTGTCGAAAATCTCCTGCAAAAACAACAGTTATTCCACCCATTAGTTTACTGCAAGAGAGAATATCTTGAAGGCTTACATTAAGGGCTTCAATATGAGCTCGATGACTCATTGTGCATTCATCCCATATTAGAAGCTTAGTTTCTTATAGAAGTCTACCCAAATATCCATTTTTACGAATACAACAAACTGAGTGTTGTCTACACGAAACATTTAATGGCAACTTAAAATTCGAATGTGCAGTTCTTCCACAATGGATAAGTGTAGCAGCAATACTTGATGAAGCCACTCCAATTGCAATATTTCCAGTTGAGTTAATTTTAGCCAGAAGAAGCTTGATCAAAAATATTTTTCCAGTACCTCCAGGAGCATCTAAGTAGAGAATCATAGAATTATTGTTATTTATACTGTTACAAATAATGTGAAATACTTCACATTGATCCGCTACTAATTTAGGAATATTTGTTTTTACATTTTTTTTTTAATTCATCACTATCAAAATTATGTGGCAGCATTGATGGTCTCGTGATTCTTATGTATAGGAGTTGGTAAACCAAAATCACATAAATATTTTTCACTAAGAGTAATCACAATAGTTTTAATTTCAATACGACCGTTATTAAATATTTAATTTGAAAAATTTATTTCGAAATTGTTAGTTTGCCGGCGAATTTGATATGAAATATCTTGACAAAAGTCCTTCTGAAACATTTCCCATAATACATGTGGTGGAGCTGTATGACAAAATACTAATACAATTGTAAATAATTCTCTTAATTTAGACGATGACTGGTATAATGAAGCATCGAATAAAGTATCCTTCCAATGATTATCATTTTCAACTAAGCAAAGCGTAACACATGCAGCTTGGAATGTCTGTTGTAGAACAACATTAATATTCTTTAAGCCATTAAATGAGATAGGACCTTTAACATGCAATAAAAGACGCAAATAAAAGTATTCAGTTTGATTTGGATGAATAGTATATACTCTACCCAAAGCATTGTCTTTTTTAACTCTGGGAAATCCTTCAGCGGCAACTCCGCGCTTCCTTCTAATAAATTTAGTACCTCGCCAAATATAATAGTACTTCAGGATATAGCAATATTTTAGCAAATTCATCCGAGCGACAAAGTTCAAAGAAAGCTTTTAATCTAGTTTGCAGAGGACGATTAAGAACATGTAGGATATTTTCTTCAGTGAAGTAAACACGTTGATGATTTTCTAAATGAACTGCTAAATGAACGACAGTTGGATATCGTACATGAATTAAAAAATCAAAAAATCTCCAGTAAGCTTCGCATGAGTATATATATATATCGACCATTCAGATACTGATTTACTTCATGATTTTCATTTTCAACAGAAACTATAGCTTGATCTGAACCTTTAGTAATATCTTTGCATATATATCAGATAGCTTGCACGGAATTACAAAACTCAATGTTTATATGCATATTGAAACTACGTAAGAGGAGTGGGCAATATGGAAAAATCCATCTATTGTCCATATCAATTAAATTACCTCGCATAACAATGTAGTTGAAAATTTACTTTATATAAAGAAGAGTATAAATTCGTATAGAAGCAGTAGAATCGCTGATTGAATTAATGGCCAAAATAAATATATCAATTTTTATAATTATATATTAACATTAAAATTTGAATTTAAAATTTCGAAATTTCGTCATGATTTAAATAGGTCAAATAAATAATAGTTTACAGGAGATTGTACTTGTTGACGTATCAAAGAGGGGCGCCAATAGAAATTAACTTCAATTTGTTTGCTTAAATAATTAATAATTCAAAAATATATATTAGTAAAAAAAACAGGTATCACTTTTAACAATTTAGATTGAAATTTACCTTTTTGGCTATATGAAATGGTACATATAGATATATGTTAATTAAAATAATTTTAATTGTTTTTTAAAATTAATTTTTTTAAATAAAAATCGATAAAACCCACAACTCTACATATATACTGAAAACCCTTATAATATTAAAATAATTTGATTTATGTTTGACAATTCAATAGCAAGGGAAAAATCTGAAAATTGTAGATTTTAAGCCCTTTTAAAAAATTATTTGGTTGTTTTAATGCTTTTATTTGAAAATTCTGTATAATACATATTTTAAAATAATTATACAATTCTTTTCTTGCATAGAAAAAAAATATCAAATTATTCTTATAATTTGTTTTCGCAAATTATTTTTAGTATGATTTGGCATACAACCATCTTATAAAAGAAGAGAGAGAGAGAGAGAGAGGGAGAGAAAATTTTTCACGTGAGAAAAATAAAAATATACAAAAATCAAAAGATATCCATAAAGTGTGAGTATAGTGTCAGTCAGATTAATCTGAAAAACAAAAAAGATAATGCCGACCAACCTCACACCTTCTTTAGGATACAAATTTGGATAGGATCATTCGTCTGAGCTCGCCTGGTATTAATACTTTAAGCGGACTACCTTGAGTTGATGTTCGTGATTCAAGATGCTCCCTAGTGTCCGCTTGTGAAACTAACTACTAAAACTGTTAAATTAATTTATTGTTAAAAGTAAAATGATTTTAAAGAAAAAACATAGCCCATGTTCTCCCCAAGATAATGTAGAATCTATATGTTAAATTTCAGAACAATCGGTTCAGTAGTTTTTTCGGTTATCGTGTACAAAGCAAAAATACGCTTTGTCTTTATAAATTAGTTATTGACATGATATGATATGATATGATATGATATGATATGATATGATACGATATATGATATATTACTATTTTAAGTTCAGAAATTTGTGACTTACTATAAGAACACTAAATTATTGAATAGTAATTAAAAATTGGCAATGTAAATGTATAATACATAATGCAACAATCAGGAACTAAATAAAATCCTTTTATTAAATCTTTCGATATAACTGACTTTTCTTCAGCTGTGTAAGGTTTCTCATATTCAATATAATTTGTTAAATTTAATTTATTATTAAAAATGCCAACTAAATCCTTGGAATATTTCATCCAAAGTAAATCAATTGACTTACTATTATATACCAAATTCTTATTAATCCTATATACGCTCATTTTTGTATATTAAAATTTATTTCGTTCCAACATTAGAAAATATTGATTTGAATTTACTAATTTGTTTTTTTTAATACAAAAATAATATATATATATATATATATATATATATATATATATATATATATATATATATATATATATATACGCGAACATACGCACACACACACACTGAAAGAGAAAGGGAGAGAGAGAGTGAATGGATTTTTGTGCCGAAATAAAGAAAAGAAACACTAAACGTATATATTATATATAGATATATATATATATATATATATATATATATATATATATATATATGCGTGTAGTGTTCTTTACTTAAACTCTGATGTTCAATTTTCGACCTTCCTTATTTTGACGTATTGTAATGCGTGTGTGTGTATCCGCGCGCGCGTGTAAAGAGCATATGAATAAATATTATCAGGTATGTGAATAAGTCTTTCCCGTTTTTTTTTCAAATTTTGAGCCTTTATTGTGAAAAAATGGTTACAAATGAATTATTGAAAGTATTGGCCATCGCTAGCTACAACTTTTTCCCATCTTTCTGGCAACATACGAATCCCGTTGCGAAAAAATTCGACCGGTTTGGCCTCTATCCAGTCATCCACCCATTTTTTGGCTTCCTCGTAGGAATGGAAGTGCTGGTCAGCCAAGCCATGCGTCATCGATCTGAAGAGATGGTAATCAGACGGAGCAACGTCTGGACTATACGGCGGGTGGGGTAGGACTTTCCATTTGAGCGTTTCTAAGTATGTTTTCACCGGCGGTGCAATATGTGGGCGAGCATTGTCATGTTGCAAAATAACTTTGTCGTGCCTGTCGGAGTATTGTGGCCGTTTTTCTCGCAGTGCGCGGCTCAAACGCATCAATTGTCGTTGATAGACCTCGCCCGTGATCCTTTCATTCGGTTTCAGAAGCTCATAGTAAACCACACCTAGCTGGTCCCACCATATACAGAGCATGAGCTTGGCGCCATGAATATTTGGCTTGGCCGTCGATGATGATGCATGGCCGGGTAGTCCCCATGATTTTCTTCGCTTCGGATTTTTCATCGCCAGTCACGATACGATGTAGAAAACCCTTTCTTTTATGTCGCTGAAGCAGCTGTTCGCAAGTGAAAAAACGCCGTTCGACGTCTCTCAGCTTCAGTTCGTACGGCACCCAATTTCCTTGCTTTTGGATCATTCCCATGGCTTTCAAACGCTTGGAAATGGTTGTTCGGTCAACTCCCAATGCTTCAGCAAGTTCTTCTTGCGTTTGACAAGAATCTTCATCAAGCAAAGTCGCCAATTCTCGATCTTCAAAGATTTGCGGCCGCCCGGAACGCTCCTTGTCTTCCACTTCGAAATCACCGCTTTTGAAGCGTCGAAATCATCCGCGAACACTTGAATCATCGACACAACCTTCTCCATAAGCCTCCTGAAGCAATCGATGCGTCTCGGCAGCAGATTTCTTCAAACTGAACCAATAAAGTGAAACTTCCCGCAAATGACGTCGACTCGGCTCAAATTTCGACATTTTCACGATATCAAAAATTTATGATGCGAAAAAATTTTAACTAATGTGTTAGTATGGAATTGTTGACATATGAATAAGCTTTGATTATGACATATGTAACCATTGAATACTCGCACAGTATTGGTGGCGCCATCTCTTACAAAAAACGGGAAAGACTTATTCACACTCCTAATATTAATATTCAATCTGTAGATTATTATTATTATTATTTATTTAGTTTAAGGAGTTGGGCCTTCCCGGCCTCCGGACGCATGGGTAAACCCTTCGCGTCCGTCCCTTAACCAGCAGCCGCTATAAACGGCAGGCCTCCCAGAATGAAATTATTCCGGTCATTATGCTGGATTTAATTTCCTCAACCTCCAAATAGCCCCCAAATGTTGCCGCCTTTTCTCAGATATATTTAGACAGTAGCACACAAGATGTTCGGGGGTTTCATCCTCCGCGTAGCAAAAATGGCACAAGGGGTCTCTCACGAGACCCATTCTGCACATGTGGGCGTTAGTCTTACAGTGACATGTGAGGATCTCGATGAGCATTTTTGCCTTTCTTCTATTGAGGCCAAGGATATCTTTGGTCCAATCTTTTATATTATTTGTGGAAGTTAAGACTTTAATCTGCCTGCACTCTCCATTTGTTTCCCATAGTCGGCTATTTTCTTCCGTTATCCATCACTCTATCTCCCCCTTGATGAGGGTGTTACAAAGTCCTACAGCCGGCTCAGGGCCGCTATAGGGAGTTCTAGCTCTCATTTTGGCAAAGTCATCTGCTACCATGTTCCGTTTAATTCTACAATGACCCGGTACCCATAGTAACTTGACCCTTGTCTTATTCGCCAGCCTATTGAGTGCCTCGTAACAGTCCTTGACTAGATTGGATCTAGTTGTGTAACTGCTTAAAGATTGCAATCCGCCTTTACTGTCTGAGCAGAGGCATATGTGGGTGTCAAGGGCGGCTTCCGCAGCTATCTTAGCTTCCCGCAGAATTGGCACTAGCTCAGCTTGAAAAACGGTAGGGTACTTCCCCAAAGGGAAACTTGTGCCCATTCCGTTACTTCTTTGGTACACTCCTTCACCTGCACCCCTTTTACATTTAGAGCCATCTGTATACCACAGCTCTTTAATATTGGGGATGTCTACTAGCCCATTCTCCCATTCATTTCTGGACGGGATGCTGACCCTATATTTTTTGTCAAAGAGGAAGCTCCTGTTCGTGGCGTCGACGTTCATTCGCAAAGTCACCTTTTCGTCCAGTCCCCGGGGGAGCCGTAATGGTCCCTCTCTACTTACCTCTTTGAGTGATCTTCTGATTCTGTGGAGGGCTTTTGCAGCCGCTCCCGCCAGGGTCAGTTTGAATGCCTCTATTTCGAGAAGCATGCCCAGCGCCGCAGTAGGTGTAGATCTAATCGCTCCGGAGATGCTCCTCACCACCACGCTTCTCAGTCTTTCGAGTGATTTTCCGGCAGTCACCAAGGCCGTCCTTTCCCACCAGACAAGAGCCCCGTAGGTTAGTCTGGGTTTCAGGACAACCTCGTATATCCACTTCATAATATCTGGCTTGAGACCCCACGTCCTGCCTATGGCTCTCCTAACCTGCCACAGACAGACCGTCAGTTGGTCAGATATAGACTCTAGGTGTTTATTGCATAATAGTTTACTATCAATAGTCACACCTAGATATTTCACTTGCTTCTTGAAGGTCAAAGAATGCTCTCCAAGAGTCAAGCCACAACTCCTATTCTATTTAAATCTCCTGGTGCAGACTATGACCTCCGTCTTCCCTGGATTAATCGAGAGACCGGTCCGCCTGCACCATCCTTCGACCACTTCAAGGGACCCCTGTAGTACCCCCATTAGGGGATCAAAAAAGAGTCCTCGGGCGATTAGCATTATGTCGTCTGCGTAGCCAACCGCCAGATAACCGATGCTATTCAGCTTATTTAGGAGCTCGTCCACCACGAGGCACCATAGGAGCGGAGGCAGAACGACCCCCTGTGGGCACCCTGACCTTATTCCCCCTCATAGGGTCGTGCTCCCTTTGCCTGCTTCCAGGATACGATTTCCCAACATGTGGCCAATCCATTCTGTGATGCACTGAGGGATATCATACCGATTTAAGGCCTCCTTGATAACCTTTCGTGATGTGTAATTAAAAGCTCCTTCAATGTCCATAAGGACACCTACGGCAAACCCTTTTGCCTCCACCTGAGATCGCATCTCAGATATGGTTCTATATAGAGCCGTCTCCGTGGATCTTCCGGTGCGGTATGCATGTTGCTCCTTATGGAGTTGATTTTTTCTCAAGGCTCTGATGAATCTATCAATTATCCTTTCGATAGTCTTGAGAATAAAAGATGTCAGGCTGATGGGTCTAAAATCCTTCGGGGACGTATAACTACATTTGCCTGCTTTAGGTATGAATACCACCCTGGTCCCCAGACATCTTGCTGGGATGTGACCCAGAATGATGCTTGCTCTCGCCATTCTTGTCATTGGATCCACAATACAGTCCCCGGCTCTTTGTAGGAAGGCCGAGTAGACTCCATCAGGTCCCGGTGATTTAAATGCACCAAATGACGTTACGGCCCATCTGACCCTGTCCGGTGTGACAATCTGGTTTGCTACCATTCGTTTATCACCCAGTTTAGCGTAGCCCGGCCAGTGGTCATTTTCTGTGACTGTATCGTTATCTTGTTCAGTATTTGTACTGGAACTAGGGAAGTAGACTTGGTTAAGGTATTTCAAAGTCTCCTCATCCGATTGTGCATAACTGTCATCGGGTATCTTCAGCGTGCGCAGGACCGCGCCAGGGTCCTTCGACAGAAATCTGCTCAGCCTAGCTGCTTCCTTACCCTCGCATATGCTTTCACACTAGTTTCTCCAGCTTATCTCTCTGGCTGTCCTTACTGTCTCTCTGTAGTTGTCTGTGGACGCTCTGTATGCAGTCCAATCAGAATCCCTACCTTTTCTCCTGACTATCTTTCGGATGGCCATAGTCTTCTCTTTCAGGTAGTCTAGTTTGTTATTCCACCATCGAACCTCACCCTTGGGTCTCGCTCGTTTTGGGCGACAATTCTCCTTAAAAGCGTGTTTGATGGCGTCATTAAAGGACTTCGCGACGTTCTCGAGCGTTCGCTTGTCTCTGATCTTTGCAATTAAGTCCTTGAAAACAGTTTCAATGGATCTTCTGTAGCCCTGCCAGTCTGTGCGCTTAGGATCGCGCAGCCAGGTTGGCTCCTCCTCATTGGTTGTTCCCAGCGAGTATGTTATCAGAGAGTGGTCCGACAGTGTGTCCACCTCCTCCACTCTCCATCCATAGATTTTATTAGCTAACCCAGTTGAGCAGATAGTTATATCTATTACCTGCTCCCTTAGCCTGTTTCCGAACGTTGGGGTGTCGCTCACATTGAGTATCTCGAGGTCTGTGCACGCAAAATACTCTAGTAGTTTAGCACCTCTTGGATTCGTATTAGTACTCCCCCACACTCTATGGTGCGAGTTTGCATCATATCCAAGGACTATTAGAACATTGTTGATTCTACAATATTCCACTAGTCTCCGAACCTACCCGGTGGGGTTGTCTTTATTGTCATACGGTAGGTAGGCAGATGCAACAACAATTCGCCCCATCCCTACTACCTTCGCCGAGGCCACTGCTAGATCCCCTATACAGAGACCGAGCATCGGCACCACATTTACTCCTTTTGCAAGGATACAAGCCCTAGGCCTTAGTGCCTTTGAGTCACTAATACAAGCGGCCCTCGACCCTAGGTGTAACATCCGGCCCTCTCCGACATCTTTATTATAACACTCGTAATCAATGTATTTAAAACCCGTTTGTAACAAAATATATATCCTATACGTATATATATATTCAATATATATACCACGACGTTTGTAACCAATATATATTCTCGCATGTACAAGTTAGAATTATAGGAAATATACTAATATACGCTAATATAAAAATAAATACAAATATACGTTACGTATATCGACACGAAAATGTACAAGTTAGAATTATAAGTTATTATTGCATTATATTATATATTATGGTAATACACCTACAGACAAACACTTACCGATCCAACGACTCATGATAATGCACCTACAGACAAACACTTACCGATCCAACGACTCATGATAATGCACCTACAGACAAACACTTATCGATCCAACGACTCATGATAATGCACCTACAGACAAACTACTTACCGATCCGACGATCGACATAGGATAATACACCCACCGACAGACACAATACCTCACCGACACTCTACACACGGTAACCGACCTACTGTACGCCAATTACCACAAGGCGACAGCTTACCTATAGACGAATAAAATATTCTTGACTTACCTTCTAGATGAACGAATCCCTATTAACAATTGTCTATAATTTATATAAACACGAAAGAACATTTGTAAAAACGATACAGAAGTGCGCATTAAATAAATTGTAAGAGGCGAAGCTCCTCAACATGCCTAGAAACAAATAACCTACGAGAAAGGAGGATTTATTCATAGATAAATGTATTTGTGGTAAGAGACGTACACAGTAAAACTTCCTCCGTCAACGTTCGTACAAGTAAATAAATAATTATCGTATCATCGCTAACTTTCACGTCCAAACACGCCTCGAAATATCGTTAGAATTAAGCGAAACTTCGCATATAGATAAACCATAGCTTTCGCAACGATTATGCCTAATGAACTTTATTTGTAATAATTAATTATAAGCCGTAAAATCAAATTGGATGTATAACTTTTATGTTCACGAACGACTTCATAAAATTATAAGTCCAATTTACATTTCGAAGTATAACTATATATACACGACGATAAGAAGATCTCAGGTAGCACAGCCAGACGCTGACTAGGCTGTCGCGTAAGGTAACTTTTGCAACCGACGAACTGCTCTTAGCACTTAGCAACAGAGTTTACGCCGAGTTTTTAGCCAATCATAATTTTGCACGTGGCCGCAGCGGCGGCACGAGGGAACTTCTTTCTCACCCATTTATAAACCGGCACGAGCACGCGCCAGACAGTTCCAAGGCAGCCACGAGACTTTAAACACGTATCTTTTGAGAGAATAATCGGACTTAATGTTAATTTTTATTTCCAAGTCAACTTCGAGTACGCGTCGCGCTTATATACGAGTTCAATTACAACCTCCGCATAAATAGATCGCGACAAGTCTTCGCGCATATACAAGTATATTTTACGATTGATTAAAAGAGTTTTCGTTAGTTCGCCTTCTCGCGACTCCAAATCGTTGCAACATAGTTCAGCCACGGAGTCGGAACTCTCGCCCTATAATTAGGAGCGATCGCGGGAAGAAACTAAATTTACGTTTAGAATTTCGATTCAAGATTATTACGGTTATCGTCTCTTCCAATTGTTGCAACACGGTTCAGCCACGAAGCCGCGACTTGTACGCCGTCAATCTAAAGTAACAATTAAGCGAATAATAATTATATTTAAATTTCGACCGAAACTTACAGCACCAAAGTGGACGTAACAATTCTGTGTCGTGATTGTGACATTTTGTAAAGAAATATAAATAAATAAGTGATTTCAATTATAAGGATACAAAGATGTTGTTTTTAGTTAATTTATTGAAGAATATACATAAATCATACATATTTCCTGCCACCCTTTTCCTCGAACCAACATCTAGAGCCAGCTGCAATAAGTAGTGTAGCACTACGGTAGGGCAGCTCGCAACAATCAAGGATCAAACGAGCCTAGCGCTCCTTTCGGGAACCCTCGCCAACGCTGCCAACCTAGAAAGACAAGGTAAGTCTTTAGAGAAAATAAGTTACACCATAAATACGCCGGTGTAAAGTTTTAACAAACTGACCCGGACGTAACATAGGCCCCTGATCACACCTTTCACTATCCAAGGTTCTCGGATTAGCAATATGCATGTTTACACCCCCGCCAAACTCCCCAGCATAACGGCCGAGGCGTCGTGTAGTGCAGATTAATTTGGAGGAATGAGATACCCGATGGAGCCATTTATTGCTCCATCGTGCTCTCGCCCTCAACATTCTCCACAGGCCCCCGTTCCTCCCGGCGGCTCACCGTAAAGGCTAATCTGCCCAGGAGGTACCAAGATCGGTTGTCTAGCGCTGCCAACAACCTGGCGTGCGATTCCGGCATGGTTAGTACGAAGAGATTTATCTTCTCCGTCAGACCTTCCTTCCTCGCCGTCCTTTGTGTTGACGACTCTCCATAGTTTAGTTTTTCCCCTGAGGGATACATTATGCCCCGCAAGCGCTTCCCTTACAGAAGGAGGCATCGAATTTGGGCCATGTGTCAGATGGTGCACTATACATAACCTTCGACACCGCCCCTCGAAATTGTGAAAACATATCCGAGGTGATGGTTGTCTCCAAGTACTCTTCATGCACCACGACACATGTAAGGGGGTTTGACCTTTGGGCAGCCGTGACAATTCTGGCAGGCGCTAGCCTTCCTCCCTGGGGGGGGGGGGCAGGGTTCCTTTAGTATCACTGCTGCCACTCCCCTCCTTATGCTTTTTAGCAAAACCGGATGTCGAGGGCGGAGTCTTGTCAGATCCCTGTCGCCTCTTCATCCCTATCTTAATCGGCGTGGTAGTCCCCGGGGTGCCGGTCCCGCTAGCATTTTTCTGCTGGGTCAACTTCCTCCTGGCCAAACCACACAGCCTCTTTTTCTTGGGGGCAGTACTACCTTCCTGTACACTGGTTAGTGTTTCAGGGGTCACAAACACTCCAGTTTTGCGCGACTGGGAGGTTTGCAGCAGGCTGCTTGTCTTTTCGCTCCGCCGTGTCCTCTTCTCGCGTGCTATCTATCGCATCTGACGCTTTGTCTTGATCGTCTGCCACGATTGCGTATCGCGGTCGCTCTCTCCCTCCTAAGACGTAGCAGTAGGGGTCAATCGTTCTGGACAGGACGTACAAGTATGTACGTCTCGAGTCGCTCTGCCACACCTGTAGCAGAAGTTACGATTCTGGGGGTGTGGGCAGGCGGAATACCGAAGCCTTTGCGCACCGCAATTCCAGCAGCCAGGTGTAGATGGAGTGCACCTTCCGTTCGACACCGGTATATCCGCTGTTTATTGAGGAGTGTTCCTATTCTTACCTATTTTGCTGCCTAACCCTGGCAGTCGCTTGGTAGGTAAGGACGCGTGCGGCCGTATGGGAGGTACGAAATTAGGGGGTGGCGAGACCGTCAACTCCATGAGTGCCGGTATTGTGGTTGCTCCTGGAGCTGTGTTTGTGGCGGAATTTTGTTGCGTTGTCATTGGCTCATGGAGTGGGCTTTTTACGCCTGCAACGGAGATTTTTTGCATTGGGATTGTAAATGGATTGTATCTTTTTACGATTTCTCCTTGGTTTTGATCCATTTGTTTCCTGGTGTGATCAGACGAATGCGATAGGGGGGTTTGGACTATGTTGCCGGCACAGGCTCTTTCGTCATCGGGTAATTTTTCTTGACCACGGTACTTTGTGGGTACGATGATTTTACCTTCCTGTTGTACGTTTGGAGTACCTGATGTTCTTGGGCGGGTTTTCCACCTGCCGGTCTTTGGAAAGTCTGTATTTGTTGTGGGGTTTGGTTGGCCATTTGTTGCGCCATTTGTGTTCGTCTTTTTGTATTCGCCATCTGTATTTAACTCCTTTATTATTTCTTCGGATGTTGTTGTGGTAGTTTTACGTCTTTCCGGACGGGCGTCATTTATTTCTTCTTGGGCTAACTCTTCAGGCATTTCTTCTGGTATTGTCCTATTTGTATTGCCATTTGTAGTCTCTTTAGTTGTTGTTGTTGTAGCTTCACGTCGTTGTGGACGAGTGCCATCTATTGCCTCATTTGATGTTGTGGTATTTTTACGTCGTTCCGGACGATCGTGCTCTTCTTGAGCTAATTCTCAAGTGTTTGGGTTGGGGTTGTCTGGACGCGTTTGCATGATAGTCGCGATCGCGTTTGATGGGAGATTCTCCTTCGTCTCTACATCGTTGGGGCTTGGGCCTATGGGGGTAATTGTTTCCCCGGGTTTGCGCGATTCTTCGGTCATTATCGACTGGCGCAGTCCTCTGCCCCTGCCTACGCCTCTCAGCATTTTCCTTTTTGTTAGATGCAGCACCTGTGAAAGAAGCAGGAGTCATGTTAGGAGGGTGATATCTTTTTATATCCGAAACGTGGGCTCTCGTTTCTTTCCCGCTATTTATGTCTCTCACCTCAAATACAATTGGGGAATTCTTTCTTATGATACGACATGGAGCCATGAATTTTGGCGCTAATTTTGCCGAAGATTGTCAGGGCCTGATGATAGCAGATGGTTGCGTCGACATACGATGTCGTTAACTTCGAAAGTTTCTTGTCGTCAGCCTTTATTATAATATTTTGATTGTTTTGAGCTGGCTGTTTCTAGATTTGTTTTTACCAGTTCGTGGATTGCTGTCAATCGTTTCATCCGATCGATCCAGTCTATCGGTGTTAAAGGCTGGATTTTCTGGGTTTATCCGTGGGTGTGTCTATACGTCGGCATTCCTCTCGGATTTCGCCCGAAATTAAAGAATGCCGGCGATGCTTGCGTGCTTCATGTACTGAGGTATTTACAGCAAACACAAGTTCGGACAGGTAGAGATCCCAATCCTTGTGGTCGTGTTCGATGAAGATCGAGATCATCGTTTTTATTGTCCGGTTTACCTGTTTGACAGGGTTCGCCTGTGCGTGATATGGTGTTACAAACTGGTGAATTATCCCTATTTCGTCCAACTTCTTTTTAAGCAAGTGGTTGGCAAATTCAGTGGCATTATCCGTGATTAAGTATTTTGGGCATCCCCATTTGAAAATCACCAGCTCTTCCAATGCTTTGGCGATTGCCTGTCCTGTTGCTTTTCTAAGTGGTCTGATTTCGATGTATTTAGTGAATAAATCCTCGAAAATCAGCAGGTACCGGTGTTGTCCCTTACTGGCCGGAAAGAATCCCATGATGTCAGCTGCCACAGATGTCTAAGGGCCTTCGATGTTTCTTTGGGTCATTAGACGTGCTCTTTGCGGCACTTTGTGTATTTGACACTCTGGGCAGTGCTTTATGTATTGATACACATCCCTTCTCATTGCGGGCCAGTAGTATAGTTGGCTTGTTTTGTGCACCGTCTTATCTACGCCAAAGTGTCCTGATGTAGGAGTGTTATGGCACTCGTATAACACTCTTTCTCTATCTTTAACTGGTATAACCAGTTTCCAGTCGTCAGGGCTTTCACCTATAGTGTTGGAGAATGTATTTGGTCGATGTTTGTAGATTCTATCGCCTCTGACTGTCCAGTCTGGGTAATTTTCTGGATGGTTTTATATTTCGCTCATTTTTCGCTCATACCAGGAGTCTTTCTCTATGGACGTGAGAGTGGCGGTAGGAGATTCTTCCGATTGAGGGGATCTTGAAAGTGAATCTGGTACGTGATGAAGCGCTCCTTTTCGGTGTATTATTTCCATAATGTGCGCTTGTAGTGCTGTTGCCCATCTTGCTAAGCGGCCTGCTGGATTTTTGAGTGTGTGCAACCATTTAAGACTGCTATGATCGGTAATCACTGTGAATTTTTTCGCCTAGCAAGTAACTGTAAATTTTTCAACTGCCCACAAGACTGCTAGGTACTCTTTTTCTGTAACAATGTAGTTTGCTTCCGCCTTAGTCAGTGTCCTACTTGCGTAAGCAATAGGATGTTCTTCTTCGTTATTTTTCTGACTAAGAACTGCTCCGGGTGCGGAGTTACTTGCGTGAGTTTGCAGAATGTATGGGCTATTCTGCGTGGGTCGAGCCAGCACAGGCGCTTGCATTAGCAGCATTTTTAGTTTATCGAAGGCGTCTTGCTGGGGCTGCCCCCAGTACCATTTGGTGTTCTTTTTGAGCAGTCGTGTTAGTGGTAAATTTATGTCCACTAGTAACTGAATAAAACGGGCATACCAGCCTACCATTCCTAAAAAGGCCCTCAGTTGTTTAGATTTGTCGGCCTCAGGTAATCACTTACCGGGCGGATCTTTTCTGGATCTGTACGCAGGTCGTTTTCATCTACGTTATACCCCAGATACTTAACTTCGGGGCAGCAAAATTCAGATTTGTTTCTATTGATTTGAATCCCGACCTAGTTAAGGCGGGCGAGCACCGCTGTTAGTTCTTGAGTATACTGCTCGAAGGTTCGTGTGACAATTATAATATCGTCCATGTAGACGAATACGGTCGGCTGCCATTGTGGCCCAAATATGAGATCCATACCTCGTTGGAAAGTAGCTGGGGCGTTGGTCAGCCCATATGGTAGGCGGGCGTATTGGTATAGGCCTTTTTGCGGTACTGCAAATGCGGTCATCTCTTTGCTGCGTTCGTCTAGGGGAATCTGGTGATATGCTTGGCTAAGGTCTATTTTAGTCAAGTATTGTGCGTCCCTTAAGTTGTCTAATAACACATCCATGTGTGGTAGCAGGTATGCATCTGCGCATTACGTGTGATTGGATTGACCGCTCGGTAGTCTATAAAAAATCTAATTTTCCCGTCTTTCCTTGGGACAATTTCCGGGCAACTGCTCCATGGGCTTTCTGAGTGTTCTATGATGCCCTCTGCCAGCAGCCTGTCGATTTCTTCGTGAGCCTGTTTGAGTAGTCGATCGGGTATGCGACGTAGTCTTTGCTTGATTGGGCGATGCGCCTGGACATCTATATGATGTGGTTGCATTCGTGCAACTGGGAGTGTACCACTCGGGGTTGGTATGAGGTGGTCTAGTACCTGTTCGAGCTGTTGTACCTCCTTTTGGGTCACTGTCGCTATACCTTCAACGGCTGCTACGGCGTTAATGGCTTCTTGTTTATTCTTCTTTGATGGTATAAAATGGCGAGTTATTTGCCGTGGTGTATGCCAGGTAGCGTTGGCAAAGTTCATTGTCATTTGTATCTTTACGATAATGTCCATGCCAAGGATCATATCGTAAGTTAGTGCTCTGGATACCTTGAAGTTTGCTTTCAGCATTTGGCCATCAATTTTTAGTGATATTATCACGTCTCCGTCATTCGCACAAAGTTTTCCATCTGGCAGTTCCTTGTATAAAACTGATGGTGTTATTGCTGATTTTAGTAATCTTTCTGGACCTGGGCCCACAAATGATCTCCTTGCTCCGGGGTCGACGAGAGTTTGGAATATTTTCCCCATTAGCTCGATATTTAAAAAGAACCGATTTTCTTCTTCTTGTATTGTGTTGTTCGGGTAGGTATCGGTTGTGTCTTTGGCTTTGGGGTATTTGTGTTTACGGAAGTCTGTTCCTGTTAGCGGAGTCTTCTCGTAAGGGGTTTCAAGGTTGACTCCGTTTTCTTGTCCCCTTACGCATTTCCCTGACGTTTGTAAGGGCCACAGCGCGGGCATTCTCGTGTTGTGACGTCTTTTTCTCCACAATTATAGCAGTGGGGACGTCTTCTATTGGGGCATCGATCTGCCCAATGTCCTACCTGCTTCCATGACCAGCACGGCCTATCATCGTCCCGCCGTGGTTCATTTCTTGATGTTTGTTTTTGTGTGTCATTGCGTTCATTATTTTTCTACCACGCCCGATCGTCATATCGCTCGCTTCTGTTCGGCGATGCTCGTCTATTCTATACTGGCCTGAATCGATCTGGTGTTGCTGATCGTGAGTACCGGTCTCGATCATCGTGGCGTCTGAGTGGTGTTTGATCTCGCGAGGGGCTCCGATAGGTGATGTTGGGGGAAAGATTCCTTGGTCTATTTTGTGTTAAATAACGACTATTACGGGTGGGTGATGGGGAATGGATTCTGGGGGGTGGTAGTGGCGAAGGACTTCGGTGCCGACTTGTGTTTCTTTCGCTTTTCCTGGGCGAAGCGTTTCGTGAGTATGAAGGTGTCGGGCTGTACTTCCGATGTGATTCTTTTCATCTGTCCCGGCTGTCTATTTCTTTGCTTGGCTGATTAATTACTGTTGCAGTCGGTTCTACTATTGACGCCTGTTTCTTTGAAATCTTACACTCCTAAGTATCAAGGGCCTCCAGTCTGGAGCGTCTGTTTGCTCTTTCTGATGATGAACATGCTGCTTTGCTGACCATACAGGTCTCGACGGGTGGAGGTTCTCCATACCGATTTTTCAATTCTTTGTTCAATTCAAGTTGTTGTCTAACTTTAATTCATCGATTGATTTGAATTGGCTGCGATTAATTTTGTCGATGTATTCGGGATGGAGATTTCTATATATCCTTTCAAGTTGCGACTCGATAGGAAGTGCTCGTGACATTTTGTCAATTAGCACTCTTAGACCTCTAAAGTAGGAGCCGATGGGTTCTTTTGACCCTAATGTCCTATTCCTTAACTCTTCCTCGAGTTGCAGCACGTAATCTATCGGCCTAAATTGTCCGCGGAGGGCTCTTTTGAAATCTTGTAGATTTCTCCATTTTTTATGTATGGGCCTTGCCCATATCTGTGCTGATCCACATAGTATTCCAGGTACTAGCTTTAGTATTTCCGCCTCCGGGATACCCAAGCTTTCGATTGTTTCTTCAAGTCTGTCGATAAATTCTTCTACATCTTCACGAGGAGCTCTTGCGAATTGCACCTTCCATTGTCGGAGCAGTTGGTCTGCCCTTGTTTCTTTTAGGTAGGTGTTGTCTGCTGATCGCGTGTATGATCTGTCATTTGTGGTGGTTCTATGGTGCTGTGGATTATCATCAGCCACCTGTGTCGCATTCACTCCTCCTCGGTGCGGCGTAGCGATGTAGTGCTCGAAGAATGCCGGATGTATGTATGGCCATACACCTGGTAGATTTTGCCACGGGTTTACAGCTGTTGAAGGAATATCATTATTTCCTCCTATATCCGTGCTGTGCGCTGGCGGTGATGGCCATGGTCCCA
The DNA here is from genome assembly GCA_018907035.1 of Sycobia sp. Sy_11. Taxonomy (NCBI): domain Eukaryota; kingdom Metazoa; phylum Arthropoda; class Insecta; order Hymenoptera; family Epichrysomallidae; genus Sycobia; species Sycobia sp. Sy_11. Next base: position 364,987 of record JACCIC010000153.1, on the reverse strand, counting down.
TGGGGTATCCCGGAATGGGTGCATTGTATGGAGGTGTAGGCCATGTATACGCTGTATTGTTCGTACGGCATTGTTCAGTTCTGCCGTCTTTTGTCTTTTGTTCTTGCTGTTGTTTGGTATTTGCCGCTGCTTCAGAATTGTCGCGATTTTGTTCAAGTCCTGTTGAACTCAGTGCTTCTGAGATCTCCGTGAGATCAGAATGGTCCATTTCAGGGATATTATCTTTATCGGTATCCCAGTCGTCGGCTTCTGGTCCAAAGAGGCACCGTATTTCAAAACGGATTAGCCTGTTTTTCATTACTGTAGGATTCTCGTCTATTTGTAGGTTTTGTTGTCTTATTTCACAGGCCAAAGCGTCTCTATGCATTGCTGCGGAAAGGCTTTTTAGCTTATTTTTCTCGTCTTTAGTCATCGTTTTAGATGTTTGTGGTTGGTCCAATTCCGCTGTTTGAAATTACTTATAATGTTGTTATTTGGTATTATTACGTTGCAGACGGGAGAAAAAACTTTTTAAATCTGGCTTGAATTTCCAAAAAATGTCTGGTATTTACTTTCAATATTCTAAAGAAAACATTCAATGTCTGGTTTTGTAATTTTACAAAATTTTGTGTTTTGATTTTTTTTTTTTGTAATGAACCTTGAATTCGAAGTTGATTTTACTGTTGGAAATTGTGATCGGAAGTTTTGATTGAATGTAAAAAAAAATTATTTACTATAATGACTGAAAAATACAATAAAAGTAAAATTTAATGCATTTTCTGCTGGTCCCTTGTAAGATTTTCCTAATTATTTATTTATTTATTGTTTATTTCCTTCCTTATTATTATTTATTTATTTTTCTGATGTTTGTTTTCTATGAATTTCCAAAAAAAATTCCTATTTATTTTTAGGTCGTTTTAACACGCAGTTAAATTGGTTTCCATGTTTGTACTAGTGATTACAACTTTGATGAGCTCTGTAGGTTTGGGAAACTCCACTCCCTTCCTATACTTTTGTTACTTTCAAATAACCAGGTTATGTGGCATGTGTTCTGACACATCAATTTACCTCTGGTATTTGTCGTACAGGAAGGAGGATGTATTTGTAGATGTTACTACTAATGTTGACTCTTTCTTTTTTCTTAGAAAAAAAACTTTATCATTTAGTGCAAATTTTCCCACTGTTTGCACAAACTGTCTGAGTTATACTCCTTATTATTTTATATATTATTCTAAAAAAATTTCTTTTGATTAGAAGCAATTTGTGCTTTGAGTACTTCTTCTTCTTCAGTAATAAGGGGATTTTACAGAATTATTCTGGTATTACATATTAGGGGATGTGGTACTAAAGGAGTGTATTTAAATAATAATAAAAAAAATAATAATTATTTAAAATATCTTAAGGGGACGGAGAGACGTAAACTGCAGGGACAGTAACGAGGGCTTATATTTAATTTACAATTTTATTCAATAATCCTAACAGTGCTTTTAACATTTCTACTCATATAGTGTATATGGTATGTATGTTCTATTAAAGATATATATGTGCAAATATTGATATATAAATTGCGACAAAAATATTGAAGTATAAATGTATGATAAAGATATTGAAACATAAGAGTATGGTAAAAATATTGTAATAAAAAAAATATGTTAAAAATGTTGTAATATAAAAATATGGTAAGAATATTGAGATATAAGAGTATGAAATATAAGCGTATCACAGAAATATTAGAATATAAAAGTATTATAAAAATATTGAAGTATAAACTGTATTAGTAGAAACATTGAAATATAAATTGCATTAATACCTTCATATATATTGTGATGTGTGTGCTCGATCATACATATATTGTTTGTTTCAAAGATCAGAGGGCACATTCCAGCAGTGTAAACAGAAGGGGTCGTGTAAGCTTAGTGGACTAATTAAAAGTTATTATCCGTAAACTAAAATAATTGTCTCTGAAATAATTGTTTTGAATATTGAATTTAACTGTGTAATTTCTGGTAACTAAGAATTTAAAATGGATTTGAGATTTCTACTTATTGTGTATATAAAAGGAAATGAACGTACCTCTGATATTTATTGTCAGTGTCAGTAATCTGAGCAATTTTTCATGTATAATGTTCTCTAAAAGTTTTTAATTAACTTGTAAAAGTTATCGAGCACATTATTTTTAAATAGTAGCACAAAAAGGAGATATTAATGCACTGTATTGCTTGCACAACACATGAACACTAGTCATATGCTGTACTTTTGCACTACACTTTTTATATATATTAATATTAATATTTCCGTCATATTTCGATAATCGCTCACTATTATGTATTAACAAATTTACACATACACAGGGGGGTGGTGGGGATATTTGGGACGGGAGAGGCAGTGAAAAGAGAAAACTTTTCGCTTTAGCTTTTATCTCAGCTGTCAGTTGAGACCGCTGCGCATTCTTATGCGGACAAATAAGATGGCCGCTACTGCTTTTTTGCCCACTGCCTCGTTTATTCGGACACAATTTAGATGCGAAAACACCGTTACATACAACTTTTTTATATCACACGAAGATTTTGAAATTTACGATAATTTACATTAACGCGCTCTTTTTTTCCAGTAGGGAGAAGCTATTTTGTTTTCAACGATCACTGCGGGGAAGGGAGAGAAAGAGTTGTTTTAACTCTCGCATACTTACACGGTATTCGCGGGCCCCACGTTGTTGGGCGCCATTTGTAACCTCATTAATTGTAATCTTACCTGGTTAATCATGTCGGGCACTCACCCGATTCTCGTACTGTCGCTGTTCCTCGCGGCGGCTAGAATTACGGGAATGAAAAGGGACTACGATAGACAATAGAAACACGAGGCATCTAAAAGTATATCGAACAATCTTTATTTACGCGACACATACATAAACAGAACGTAACATACATACAGGCACGGTTACCTACCGCGAGCGGGTTCCGTGACGTCGTTACAAACTAAATATATATAAGTATGACCGCAATTATACAATTACTATTGCGCACGCAGGGGATGTGGGAAAGAGGAACGTGGGGAGATCACACACAGTTCGTGGCAAGAGGGTGTGAATAAACGACGCTGGCGACGGCGGGCGCAAACATAGCATTTAATCTAATATCACACTACTTGCCCTTAAACCGACACAGATGCTGTCACGGCGTCCTCTCGCAGTTGGGGCGCACGGCTGGCACGGCGTCCTCTCGCTCTCGCTGTTGGTGGCTCACGCGGCTTGCGCGGCGTCCTCTCGCTCGCTGACGGTCGCTCACATAGCTTGCGCGGCGTCCTCTCGCTCGCTGATGGTCGCTCACATAGCTTGCGCGGCTGGCGTGGTTAGCGCGGTTTGCGCGGCGTCCTCTCGCTGTGGCGCGTGGTGCACACGCGTTTATCCTCTCGACGTGAACGTAGGGAAGCGTAATCGGGAAGAAGTCTAACACACTCGAACAACGCGAGTATCTGCTGAATGGCCACACTTTTCGGGACTTGAAGAATACGATAAAAGGCTACCCATACTATATCGAAAACCTCGACCACTCTATTCAACGGCTGGAGCGTGAAGACGGAAAGTCTCTTGCTGCCTTTCTTGCTCGCTTCACTCACCGCGCTCCGCGCGCACTTTTTGGGCACATACCGTGCCTTATACACACACGCGCACACGCTCGGTTTTTCAATCTTTATTCGGAACCGGTAGTTTGTACGGTTACAATATATATATATACGTATATACGCGTAGTTGCTTTCTCTGTCACTCTGTCCTTTACTTCCCCGCCTTCCCCTCTTCGGCGTCGTGGCTGCCTACCACCTTGCCCCTCCCCTTTATAACAGTCTGTACTCGCGCCCGCCGTTTCTCCTTCATTGCTTTACATGTGTTATTTCTATTTGGATATTTTTCCGCAGTGCACTGTAATTACCAATAATCGACATCGCAGACTAACCTTGTTCAGGCACCTACCACAGTAGGCTGTGGCGCCAATTTGAAACCTTGATATACATGGGCCCTGGCAATCTCGGTTCATCTCTGCTATAACTTTTGAACGCAATATCCAAACTAATCATGCATAGCGTCGTTTTGTACGTTATGTCAAGACGTTTCAAATAATGTATAGTATTGCCAGATACGAGATCTGTAGCGCTTTGTACATAGCCGCGAAATTCATAAGACAAAAAGGCGAAACGGAGATATTTGACAACCTAATATATATATATATATATATATATTGTAACCGTTCCGATCGACGGTCTCCGTGCGTTAAAACCGCGTGCGCGCGTAAGCGCGAATAGTACATTCGCGAGCCTAAAGGGCGTGCGAAACGCTGCACGACGCGATGTTTGACCGAGAGAGAGGCGAAGGCCTTCTTCTCCGTCAAGCCACGGTACAGGAGAGACGCGTTTACACTATGTCATAACAAGAATGTCTTTAGCCCCGCACTATATGTGGCTCGCGCACCTTCGTACACCAGCTAAGGTATCGCTATAAGCCGAGAGGCTCGATATTGATATACCTGTCCCGGACGGAGAAAATTTGGTGAGCGTTCACCTCCAAGCTCCGAAGACCCTCGTCGAAGCCATTGTCCGCATCGGGAGAGCAATTGGCTCTCCGGTCGCCATCATCCAGCCGATAGCCGCCATCGCAGCAGCGCCTGCTGCAGTTTGCCCGACCAGAGTCGTGCACGGCCTGGCGCCAGAGAGCACCCCGCTCTCCTTCACCATCACCACCCAGCCGACGGCCACAGCAGCAGCACCTCCAACGGCCTGCCCGACGGGAGTCGAGCAGCGCGAGAGAAAGAGAGAGAGCGAGTCCAACATCACCGCAGTCGCGGCCGTCTGCCCGACGGGTGTCGAGCGAGAGAGAGAGCGACGACTGCCGCGTCCCTACCAGCCAGCACATGAGGGAGCCCGAGGTCGCCCTGCAGAGAACAGCACAGGCAAGTAGCTGTTCACTAAGTGTACTATAGCCTAGGGTCGTCGCGCCCGCCGCTGGCGTGACCGTTATTACGTCCGGGTCAGTTTGTTAAAACTTTACAGCGGCGTATTTATGGTGTAACTTATTTTCCCTAAAGACCTTGTCCTTGTCTTTCTAGGTTGGCAGCGTTGGCGAGGGTTCCCGAAAGGAGCGCTAGGCTCGTTTGATCCTTGATTGTTGCGGGCTGCCCTACCGTAGTGCTACACTACTTATTGCAGCTGGCTCTCGATGTTGGTTCGAGGAAAAGGGTGGCAGGAAATATGTATGATTTATGTATATTCTTCAATAAATTAACTAAAAACAACACCTTTGTATCCTTATAATTGAAATCACTATTTATTTATATTTCTTTACAAAATATCACAATCACGACACAGAATTGTTACGTCCACTTTGGTGCTGTAGGTTTCGGTCGAAATTTAAATATAATTATTATTCGCTTAATTGTTACTTTAGATTGACGGCGTACGAGTCGCGGCTTCGTGGCTGAACCGTGTTGCAGCAATTGGAAGTCGAGAGACGATAACCGTATTAATCTTGAGTCGAAATTATAAACGTAAATTTAGTTTTTTCCCGCGATCGCTCCTAATTATAGGGCGAGAGTTCCGACTCCGTGGCTGAACTATGTTGCAACGATTTGGAGTCGCGAGAAGGCGAACTAACGAAAACTCTTTTAATCAATCGTAAAATATATTTGTATATGCGCGAAGACTTGTCGCGATCTATTTATGCGGAGGTTGTAATTGAACTCGTATATAAGCGCGACGCGTACTCGAAGTTGACTTGGAAATAAAAATTAACATTAAGTCCGATTATTCTCTCGAAAGATACGTGTTTAAAGTCTCGTGGCTGCCTTGGAACTGTCTGGCGCGTGCTCGTGCCGGTTTATAAAAGGGTGAGAAAGAAGTTCCCTCGTGCCGCCGCTGCGGCCACGTACAAAATTATGATTGGCTAAAAACTCGGCGTAAACTCTGTTGCTAAGTGCTAAGAGCAGTTCGTCGGTTGCAAAAGTTACCTTACGCGACAGCCTAGTCAGCGTCTGGCTGTGCTACCTGAGATCTTCTTATCGTCGTGTATATATAGTTATACTTCGCAATGTAAATTGGACTTGAAGTCGTTCGTGAACATAAAAGTTATACATCCAATTTGATTTTACGGCTTATAATTAATTATTACAAATAAAGTTCATTAGGCATAATCGTTCCGAAAGCTATGGTTTATCTATATGCGAAGTTTCGCTTAATTCTAACGATATTTCGAGGCGTCTTTGGACGTAAAAGTTAGCGATGGTACGATAATTATTTATTTACTTGTACGAACGTTGACGGAGGAAGTTTTACTGCGTACGTCTCTTACTACAAATACATTTATCTATGAATAATAAATAATAAATAATAACCTCCTTTCTCGTAGGTTATTTGTGTCTAGGCGTGTTGAGGAGCTTCGCCTCTTACAATTTATTTAATGCGCACTTCTGTATCGTTTTTACAAATGTTCATTCGTGTTTATATAAATTATAGACAATTGTTAATAGGGGTTCGTACATCTAGAAGGTAAGTCAAGAATATTTTATTCGTCTATAGGTAAGCTGTCGCCTTGTGGTAATTGGCGTATAGTAGGTCGGTTACCGTGTGTAGAGTGTCGGTGAGGTATTGTGTCTGTCGGTGGGTGTATTATCCTATGGCGATCGTCGGATCGGTAAGTAGTTTGTCTGTAGGTGCATTATCATGAGTCGTTGGATCGGTAAGTATTCTGTCTGTAGGTGTATTACCATAATATATAATATAATGCAATAATAACTTATAATTCTAACTTGTACATTTTTGTGTCGATAATACGTAACGTATATTTGTATTTATATTTATATTAGCGTATATTAGTATGTTTCCTATAATTCTAACTTGTATATGCGAGAATATATATTGGTTACAAACGTCGTGGTATATATATTGAATATATATGTATATACGTATAGGATATATATATTGTGTTACAAACAGGTTTTAAATACATTGATTATGAGTGTTATAATAAAGATATCGGAGAGGGCCGGATGTTGCACCGTGCCGCGATTATGTCCCCGTTGATCGTCCATGATCTTACAGTGTGATCATACAATGATTATATATTTATAATTAATTATAACAATCATAATAATTAAGAAAAATATTATTTAATTTGCAACAACCTATTCGAACCATTTGAATGTCACCGTTCAAGATGTGGAGAACACAATTGCAGTCTGGCTACGGAGAACGAGTGATAGGATTAATAACATTTTAAAATGTAAAAATAACCTATCAACATTGAATAATTAAATCTATCATAATTATAGCTTATATAGTTATAAAATTAAGTACAAAATTATAGTTTATTTCCAAAATTTATATTTGTTCTTGTAAATATTAAGGATGTCCTTAAAAAGTTTTTATATCTTTGATAAATAAAAATGTATTAGTTTATAACACAAGTTAATAAATATGATCTGTAATGTAATTTTTAATGTATATGCGTTTTTATTTGCATTTAATATAAAGAATGTATCTTTTCTATATAAAAAGAAATTGCTTTTATTAAGTAGTTACGATTATAAAAACATCTAATTAAAAATATTATTATTTATTATTATTTGTTATATTTGTTATTAAGTTAAATAGATATAAATATTTATACAGAGAAACTGTAATTATTTATATTTAAAAATCATTTGATATAAAAAAAAATTTTAACAAATATTTCAATATTACATTAAATGTTAATAAATAAAAAAGCATATTCAATAACAATAAATTCAATTGGAAAGGCATAAAGATTGAAAATTAAATATGGATAAAATATAACAAAATAAATCATTGTACTTTTTTCACTTCTAGGCTTCATATTTAAAAATCTATTGATATAAAAAAATATATTGAATAAATATGTAAAGAGTTCATTATTATAAATAAGATATACAAAAACTTTGTAATTGATTCACTATATAAAAAGAAACTTACCTTATATGATTTTTATTAATATGGAAGCTATTATTTAAGTAAAACTTCGCAAATAGTGCACTATTAATTATAATGGTTATACGATCGTTTTTTTTCGAATATATATCGCGCAATTATTGGACGACAATAGTCTTAATGATGGTAATGTAATGACGACTTTTTATGGTAACTAACAGTTATCAGAAAAAGGTAGTGGAGCGGTACCAGAGATAATAAGGGAAGATCGCCGATGCCCATGTTAGACATTGCAGTAAAATTTTGACATTCAACTCTACGGCGGTGAACGTCGGTACTCCGTTCGTGTGAGATTCCAGATGTTGGTTTTCGAGCTCTTTGCGATGGAGGGAGTGACGGCGTTCAGTAGGGGGGACACCGAAACAATAGATGCAATAAAAGGGATCAACTGGTGTAAAAATTCTTGAAGTGCGTATAGATTTTCTTGTCTGTGTATGTAAGTGTGTATGTATGCATTTATATACACGTATTTTCTTAAAATTTTAAATTCGCTGCGTGGCGATGATCGAAGCTACTAAAAGGTATACCGGGTATACGCACTTAAAGAATTTCTTCGTCGTCACCAGTGAATCCCATTTACTACACTCCGCTGCCAAATTTTTAATAACACACACACACACACACACACACACGGTGCAGATTCGGTGAAGATTCGGAGCGGAGAGGGGCAAAGGGCAGTGAGAGTTGAGTCTCGTTTTGGATAGTACGAGTAGAGCCACGTGCGCCCGAGTCGGAAGAAAAAGAAAAGCGAATACAGCGGGGATTTTGTGTACGCGTTTGAGACGTCCTACGGAAGGAAGTAGGACTTCGCAACAGCTTCCGCGCCGTCTGCAGCGGCGCGTCCCGAGCAAGCGAACAAGAGGAGTACGCGAGACCGATGGGATCGTCCACGGCAGCCGACGGCTTTTGGCATCACTGAGGCCATGCAGAAGGCCCTGCAACTACCGCCGGCGCCCGCGCCTGCCGCGCTAGTGTTCGCGCCTGTTTCGTGCTTGCGCAGGCGGATCGCTGCCATCTGGCGCCCACGTGAGTTTGCGCGTGCCGCCCACCGTCGACGCCAGTACTCCTGGGGGACGCCCCGTCGTGAGTACTCTCAGGTCAGTTTACGCGAGTGCGCCCTTGCGAGGCGCTCCGCCAGCGGGCAGACGAGCGTGCGAGTGTGAGAGAAAGAGACAGAGAGCGCGCGTGCGTATTGCGGCCTGCGGGACTTCACGGCTTTTAGTATCGTAAACCGGGAGATCATCGTGCTGCAAATAAATCTTGTACTTGAAAATCTTTTTCGCGTTGATTTCTGTTTTTTTTGCTATCAGTCACTACCTTTCCTGATCATTTTCCCGCATCGCGCTGATATTGCGCGCAGGATCCACCCGCCTCCGCGGGCAGGGCGAAGAGCTTCCGCCGTGCGAACTGAGCTTGCTGCGGACGTGGTGCTCATAGTCAAAACACCGCACACGAGACAAGTAAGTAGGCTCGCGCCTTCGCAAGTCAATTTTTTTTGTTGTAACGGGCCGGCGCGTCGCGGCAACTCTACCGCCCATGGGCGCTTATTCCCCGGACGGTGAGGAGAAGGAGCAACGTGGGATGCGCGAAGGCCACACGGGAGCGGCTGCGTGTCGATGTTCGAACTGGACTTCGTATAGTCGGATCCACCGCGAGGAGTCCCAACCGACGGAGTCGAACGCGCACAACATTGGCACGCCGACCGACGGGAATCTAAGTGATATCATGGATTACATACGGTCGATGCGCGCATTACAATCGCAATTAGTTCAACAGGTGGAACAGCTGACCGAAATCATTCTGAATAAGCCCGTGGGCACTTCTAGCATGAATGCCGACGTGCACGAATTTATACCCATTGGGCAATATCCGCCGCCGTCAGCTGTCGCGCCGGCCGACTGATAGCCGCAAGCTTCCAAGAGACGTTCATATGTCGTTATTTCGATGAGCCAACCACAACAGCAGCGGAGCAAAGTGTGCTTCATGCTCCTGTTACTACAAGCCAGCCGCCGAATACCCCGACTGCGCCGCGGGGCGCGGCCACAGTCTAGAAGGGGGCGCTTCACCGATCGGCGCAAGCGACATAAACTCGCACCGCTCCGTGAATAGCTCTGGCTTGCCAAAATCCCGTGATGTCGGACACATCGTATAATGGTGGAACGTCCGCTTCACGGGGGATAAAGACGAGAGTATTGACCTCTTTTTGACAAGAATAGAAGAGTGCCGAACTCTCGCGTGCCTCGACGAGAGCGAAGTATTATCCTCGCTTTCAGAGCTCATGGAAGGGGTTGCGGGCATGTGGTACCGCAACAACCGCGAGCGATGGCATACGTGGGCCGTCTTTTCTCAAGCGACCCGCAGATTTTATGCCAACAGCCGCAGTTACAAAGTCTAGTAACGGAAGCGAATCATCGCACGCAGGGCGCAGACGAGCCCGTGTGTGACTATTTAACGTGTTTGCCTACGATCTTCAGAAAACAAATACCGCAGCTGAGTGAGCAGCATCAAGTCGAGCTGCTCCATAAAAATATGCAGCCACGTCTTCAAGCCCGGATCCGACGGGATCAAATTCATTCGGTGGAAAAATTTATCGATGTCGCGATACTAATCAAACAGATGATCGAGGCTGAAGAATCCTCTAAGCCGCCCCCACCGTTGGAAAATTCCGTCGTACTGGTACGTGAAGCCAGAAGCTTCGTACTGGTACGTGAAGCGACAGTGAAAATTTGCGAAAACGCGTGGAACGAGCAAACCTGCCAACAAAAGGCAAACGCGGCGTCGGTCAGCATCGCAGCCGCAGAAGTTCCTCAGGCTGCAAAGAATGCTAGCAAGCCGATATATAAGGACCTGCTCGACGAAATGCGCAAAATTCGAGAGCGTTTCGATCAGATGAGCACACCTGCTGGTGGGAGGGATCCCTCGCTTCCCATGACAAGCCAGAGGCAGAAGAACGTCCCGACAAATAACAGGAAGACCGGAGGTAGTCCGAAGAGATCACCGCCGCGCGCGAGCTTACACCGCTCACCGCCTGGACGATACTAGAGCGGCGACCAACGGCGACGAGATCGCGGGACAGAGAGGAACAACCGATCGTCCTGTCGACAATGGTCACCAAGATTGAGCGACTCTGAACTCGGCGCCAAGTAGAAGGCGCTGAGAGCCGACTTGAGGTGCTGAGACTGTGGCCTCCCTGGATACACGTCTTGTACGTGCCCGAAATGTTCGGGAAGCGGGACAGCGCGCGCGTAAAACAGGCCGTAGATGCCTCCGCCCCCGTTCAGAAGGCCTCTCAAAGGCGGCAAGAAGAAAGCGGACCGTAGGACGAGGAAACGGAACCGTCCGGATCAAGTGAAACGCGAGACCAGAAACTTGTCATCGACAAGCGGCTGGTCGAGCCCTGTCGTTATGGTGAAAAAGTCCAACGGCTCATATTGTTTCTGCGTTGACTTCGGAAAGGTCAACGCAGTGTTGCAGGCGGATGCATATCCATTGTCATACATGGACAGCATTTTACGCAAATTTCAGAGGAGGAGATGTATCTCGACCCTCGATCTAAACAGCGCGTATCACCAGATACCGCTGACGCCTGCGTCTAAGCCGATCACTGTCTTTACGGTCCCTGGGAAAGGCCTCTTCCAGTTCACGAGGATGCCTTACAGGTTAAGCCATGCAGGCGCGATTTTCCAGCGCCAGATCGACCGTGTCATCAGCCCTGCACTCGATTCCTTCGCGTTCTCGTACCTCGATGACATAATCATTGTAACCGAGACTTTAGAGGAGCTGAATCACTTCATCTGAAGTGACTCGAGCACGTGTCGTAGTGTATTAAGGAGGTTGGACTCACTGTAAACAAGGGAAAAAGTGAGTTCTACCGAAGTGAAGTCAGGTTCCTCGGTGTGCTAGTAAACCGAGAGGGATTTCGACCCGATCCAACTAAGATCGAGCCGGTTCTGAATTAAGCTAAGTAAAAATCTGAAGCAGCTCCGGCGCTTCATGGGCATGGCTTCGAGGTATAGGAAGTTCTTGCGAGATTTTGCCAGCATCGCGGAACCTCTGACGCGCTTGACGTAGAAAGATACGCGTGGGCAGAGGAGCAGGAAAGCGCTTTTTCTTCCGTGAAAGCGCTCATTGCACCGGCGCCCGTGCTGCAGCGGCCGAGATTCTACGAGTTATTCATCGTGCACACCGATGCGAGCGACACCGGCCTGGAAGCCATGTTGCTCCAAATAATTGATGACGAGGAGCGCGTGCTTTGATGTGCGAGCCGCACAATGCCGCGGCCGAACGCAATTATAGCGTAATGGAGCGCGAATGTCTGGAGTGTTATGGGCAGTTAAAAGATTTCGCCCTTATCTGGAAGGTTATCACTTTAATGTGATAACCGACCATAGCAGCCTACGGTGGTTGTGTAATTTGCGCAACCCTACCGGACGCCTTGCTCACTGGGCCCTTGAATTGCAGGACCATAGCTACGAAGTGAAGCACCGGAAAGGTGCACTTAATTACGTCCCTGACGCGCTCTCGCGCATGTACGAAGAAAACGAGCCGACGATAAATGCTATGTCGTGGGCTGACGAAACGACCGACGAGTGGTACCTTGAGAAGCTGAAAGCGGTCCAAACAAGTCCAACGGAGCACCGGATTTGGAAAATCGTCAGCGGGCAGTTCTATAAATACTTCCCGAGCATGCGAATAGCTGGCGCCACGGAGGGCGACGAGGCTTGAAAACTCGTCGTCCCGTATGAAAAACGCAAAGTCGTGCTGCAAGAATGCCACAATGAACCGACGGCTGGTCACATGGGCCGAGAAAAAACTTACGCCCGCGTGACGGCTTATTACTACTGGCCTGACGCTTATGACGACGTGGCAGCATAGGTACGCCACTGTTGCGTATGCCAGCAATGTAAAGTGGAACAGCGGGCTCCTGCTGGTTTAATGGGGAGACACGAAGCCAGCGGGCCATGGCAAATAGTCGCGAGCGATATAATCGGCCCCTTTCCCAGGATTCGAGTATACGCGAGGATTCGAGTATATTCTAATTTTCGAAGATCTCTTCACGCGGTGGATCGAGTGCGTACCGATTCGAACCCCGAACGCTCGTGCGATAATCCGAGAGTTGAGTGAGAGGATTGTCCTGCGCTACGATACGCCCGAAGTATTTTTGACAGACAACGGCACGGAATTGAAAAACCGTGCCATTGAAGAATATCTCGTGTCTTTGGGGGTGGAGCATACGATGGTGCCTGCGTATCACCCCCAAGCCAAACCTGTCGAGCGCATCAATCGGATGATGAAAACCATGATCACGAGTTTCATTGAAGAAAATCACCGGTCGTGGGACGCTAACCTCGCGGAACTTACTCTCGCGTACAACACGGCGACACAGGCTTCTGCAGGCGTAAGTCCGGCTATGTTGGTATATGGCAGGCATCTCGAACCGCCTGGCATGGCCCGACGATTGATGGAACGGTCCGTCGCCAAAAACGAAGCGGACTGGGCGCTGGGCAGATGGAGAAGCCGCACGAAGGCGCTCCACGACTTGCACAGCGATGCCGCCGCGCGTACCCGCGCCACACAAGACAGATAGGCCGCGTACTATGATAAAAAAGGCGGCCTATTCAATATTCCCCGGGAGAGCTCGTATGGAGAAGAAATCGAGTTCTCTCGTCGGCAGCGCAAGGTACTGCCGACGGTAATATCGCAGCTCGGCTCGAATACTTACGAGTTGCTCGACCCTACCGGCGAGATCGAGAAGCCAATCCACGCCGATCACCTGAAGAGGTGCTTTCAAGCCGAAGAACGCCAAGACGAGGGCGCAAAAGCTCAGCCACCGATGGACAACGGAGGGAATGAGGCGATGGGCGAGCTGCCTCGCGTGCGCAGCGAGCGACAAAGCCCTCGGCGCGTCGAGGCAAATGTAACGCGCACTGGATCTGCGCCCCGAGCTACGAAGCGCGGTCGACCGCGAAATACTGTAACGGTGGTGCGCCCGGCCACTGAGCGTGCGAGCGAAGGAGCAGACGATATGACTGGGCCGAAGCATGGTCCAGGGCGTCCTAAGGGGTCGGCCAACAAGCGTACGGTGGCGAGGCGAACCCCAACCGCGAGCGTAAGGCCACGGTGACTGCGGGCGCGAAAAATGCCTTATCGATGGCTTTGAGTAAATGTATTTCGTTAGCGCCGCGGTTTTGTAGCAGAGTTGCCCACAAAGGTATGCAGCGTCTGGACGGGGGATGTCACGAGGCCGCATCCGAAATACGCCTCGTAAGCTGCGGCGCGTGCATGTAAACAGCGCGCGACCTCGACGCGGCGACCGGCCGCGCGTGAAGAGCGGTGAGAGTTGAGTCTCGTTTTGGATAGTACGAGTAGAGCCACGTGCGCCCGAGTCGGAAGAAAAAGAAAAGCTAATACAGCGGGGTTTTTGTGTACACGTTTGAGACGTCCTACGGAGGGAAGTAGAACTTCGCAACAGGTTCCGCGCCGTCTGAAGCAGCGCGTCCCGAGCAAGCGAACAAGAGGAGTACGCGAGACCGAGGGGATCGTCCACGGGAGCCGACGGCTGTTGGCATCACCGGGGCCGTGCAGAAGGCCCTGCAACTCCCGCCGTCGCCCCGCGCCTGCCACGCTAGTTTTCGCGCCTGTTTCGTGCTTGCGCAGACGATGTAGGCGGATCGCTGCCGTCTGGCACCCGCGTGTGTTTGCGCGTACCGCCCAGCGTCGACGCCAGTACTCCTGGGGGACGCCCCGTCGTAAGTACTCTCAGGTTAGTTTACGCGAGTGCGCCCTTGCGAGACGCTCCGCCAGCGGGCGGACGAGCGTGCGAGTGTGTGTGAGAGAGAGACAGAGAGAGAGAGAGAGAGAGAGAGAGAGCGCGTGCGTATTGCGACCTGCGGGACTTCACGGCTTTTAGTATCGTAAATCGGGAAATTATCGCGCTGCAAATAAATCTTATACTTGAAAAGCTTGTTCGCGTTGATTTCTTTATTTTGCTGTCAGTCTCTACCTTTCCTGATCATTTTCCCGCATCGCGCTGATATTGCGCGCAGGATCCATCCGCCTCCGCGGGCACGACGAAGAGCTTAAATTAATTAAAATTAATTAATTAAATTATTAATTAATTTTAAATTAAATTATATGAAATTAAATTAAAATTAATTACTTAAATTAATTAATTAAATTAAATGAATATTTTTTTATTTTGAGAAAATATATCCTCAAACCAATAGATTCAAATTTAATATCAGGAAAATAAATTCTTCGATTAATTAAATATCTCCTAGATTTTTGTCAAGATTTTCTAAAAAACGGGTGGCTGAAATTAGAAATTAAATAAATATTTTCTTATGTAAAGAAACTATTTTCTTAAACTAATAACTAAAGATTTTGAATAAAAAAATTTAGTTATTTGATTCAAGCCGACAAAAATAAGTGAATATATACTTGGATTAAGATACTTCACTAGAGAAATTGAATTTAAAATGAAGAATTCGATTCCTATCTTTAAAACAATAATTACTTGAAATACGTTTTATTTTTTAGAAACATGAAAATTCAAGTATGCTAAATGTTTAAAAGAAGTGCATAGTTTATTGATTCAAAGCATTATTTTCTTGACTTTAAAAATCAACAGTTTAATCTAAGCGAATAATTTCTTAAATTCTCATAATTAATTTCTTTCGCTTAAAAGAACTTGGGCCTAACCGGGATTCTATCCACAGACCTTTGAATTCGCAAGCTAACACCTTATTAATTACGCTATCGCAGTACGCTGTGGACAATTATAAAAATCTTATATATTAATTTTAGATCTCTTATAGTTATAAATTATGGAATTTATTTATGGATTTCAATGAATAGTATATGCTTTTATATATAATTTATACTTATATTATAAGAATTTATATAAAGTTTTCATTTTGAAACGTGATTTTCTACATCCAGATAATATTTTCTTAAATTGAATCATAATACGTATACGAAATCGATAAATAATTAATTTTTGTATTTATATCACAGAAAAAAATGGTTCTCATATCAAGTCAATATTTCTGTGTAATTAAAAAAATTAAGTTAAAAAATTTTTTAAAATATAACATGTATATTTAGAAATCAATTATGCTTTACACATTGAAGTAATTATGCTTACACATACAATATACATGATTAGAAAATATTAGAAGAAATTATAGAATAAATTCCTTATTGTACAACTTATTCCCTTCAATTCAAAATTACAAGAGAACCCAGTTCTCAATATTACCGATTTGTGTACTATAGTGTACAACTCAAGATTATTATATTGTGAAATTTGGAAACCAATGTCTTGATATAAGTAATTGAGTTCTTGAAAGAAGTTAATTAATAAGCAATCGGTTTCTTGCAATCGAAAAATATGAGATATAATTAGTAAATATTTATTAAATGATAATTAATAAAATTCTCTGCATCTGAATATTAAATAAATAAATTTTTATATTTAAATATAAGTGATATTTTATATTTATATTTGATCTTTTATATTATATTTAATATTTTCCATTATAAGTGAAGAGTAGTAAATTTGTTTTTTACATTAATAAAAGCAAGATTATTATTTTCTTAATTTATGAAACCAATATCTCAATGTAAGAAATTAAGATCTTGAAAGTAGTTATTTATCCAATTAATAGTTGAACTAAAAAAATACTAGATAAATCTTAGTAAATATTGATTAAAATGTAGTCAATAAATTTTTGACTGTATATTAAATAAATATTTTTTAGATTGTGAAATAAGTTGCTTCAAATAAGAAAACCAGCATTTAAAAAGTTCCTTCATTAAGAACTTGTTCGCTTGAATTAAAATGATATAAGATTGATATTTTACTATATGAGCTAAAAAATAGGAAATTTATTTTTTAGTGTGATAAATAATATCTAGATTTAAAAAAATAATTCTTTGCGTGAAATTCAGCAACAAGAAAAAATATGAGGTAATATAGGTAAGTAATTTCTTACTTTTTAGCTAATTTCTAGAAATCGATAACTCATTCGGTTTAGTTGAACGGATGTTGTAAAATATCTAGCTTATATCGTTTTATTTAAAGCGAATAAGTTCTTGATGAAGGAATTTTTTAGATTCCGGTTTTCCTATTTTACATGTACTCTTCAGCACTAAAAATCTTAATTTTAAAAATTACTTACACAACTAAAACATATTAGGAGTATGAATAAGTCTTTCCCGTTTTTTGTAAGAGATGGCGCCACCAATACTGTGCGAGTATTCAATGGTTACATATGTCATAATCAAAGCTTATTCATATGTCAACAATTCCATACTAACACATTAGTTAAAATTTTTTCGCATCATAAATTTTTGATATCGTGAAAATGTCGAAATTTGAGCCGAGTCGACGTCATTTGCGGGAAGTTTCACTTTATTGGTTCAATTTGAAGAAATCTGCTGCCGAGACGCATCGATTGCTTCAGGAGGCTTATGGAGAAGGTTGTGTCGATGATTCAAGTGTTCGCGAATGGTTTCGACGCTTCAAAAGCGGTGATTTCGACGTGGAAGACAAGGAGCGTTCCGGGCCGCCGCAAATCTTTGAAGATCGAGAATTGGCGACTTTGCTTGATGAAGATTCTTGTCAAACGCAAGAAGAACTTGCTGAAGCATTGGGAGTTGACCGAACAACCATTTCCAAGCGTTTGAAAGCCATGGGAATGATCCAAAAGCAAGGAAATTGGGTGCCGTACGAACTGAAGCTGAGAGACGTCGAACGGCGTTTTTTCACTTGCGAACAGCTGCTTCAGCGACATAAAAGAAAGGGTTTTCTGCATCGTATCGTGACTGGCGATGAAAAGTGGATACGTTACGATAATCCGAAGCGAAGAAAATCATGGGGACTACCCGGCCATGCATCATCATCGACGGCCAAGCCAAATATTCATGGCGCCAAGCTCATGCTCTGTATATGGTGGGATCAGCTAGGTGTGGTTTACTATGAGCTTCTGAAACCGAATGAAAGGATCACAGGCGAGGTCTATCGACGACAATTGATGCGTTTGAGCCGCGCACTGTGAGAAAAACGGCCACAATACTCCGACAGGCACGACAAAGTTATTTTGCAACATGACAATGCTCGCCCACGTGTTGCACCGCCGGTGAAAACATACTTAGAAACGCTCAAATGGGAAGTCCTACCCCACCCGCCGTATAGTCCAGACGTTGCTCCGTCTGATTACCATCTCTTCAGATCGATGACGCATGGCCTGGCTGACCAGCACTTCCATTCCTACGAGGAAGCCAAAAAATGGGTGGATGACTGGATAGAGGCCAAACCGGTCGAATTTTTTCGCAACGGGATTCGTATGTTGCCAGAAAGATGGGAAAAAGTTGTAGCTAGCGATGGCCAATACTTTCAATAATTCATTTGTAACCATTTTTTCACAATAAAGGCTCAAAATTTGAAAAAAAAACGGGAAAGACTTATTCACATACCTGATACTTTAAATTTATTTTATACAAAAGTATAGAATAAGGCAAGTATGGTGTATTAGAGATTCTAATCATTTAAAAATATTTGTAACGTAACAAATATTTTTGCTCTTCAAATAAACCTAACAATTCATTTCAAATACACGGTTGTTTCGAAATTGCAGAATATTCGTTCCTGTTAAAGCTCTATGTTTTTGTTTCAAATAATAGAATTTGAATGAATGTTTGTTGGATTGCAATAAATATGCTTTTATGAAATTGACTCATTTTCATTTAGACTTGTTTTCAATGTGTAGCGCAACATAAATTATGTTATTAGATAAGTAATATTATGTTTATATAAACTTTTAGTCTTATTGTACAGTACATCACAGAAAATAAAGCTATCTGTGACGATTTAGAGAAGAGATTCGTAGAATAATTTTTTTAAATTCACTTCCATTATTAATTAATAATTGTTTTTCATATTCATATTTGTTTATAATATCCATCTATTGTCTAGTACCCGAAAGTTTTGATGTTTAGGCTTTTAAAAAAATTTTATTTTACAGAATCTTTAGTAGAGTGTTTGTGTTGTTGAGCATTATTATATTACTGACAGAAAAATCTAGTTACTTTTTGAATTAACAAAAATGAGATTGTATCTGCATATTAAATTAGTCGTCTTACTTTAGTATATTGATATATTGTTTATGTTTTTTGGAGCGCTTATCATAAATATACTGGTGAAAATGTAAGGAAATTTCATTTTTATAGTAAAAACCATAAAAACACCGTAAAAATCTGGTTTTTCTAAATTATCTTGTAAAATACGTAAAGTTTCAAAAAGAATTGTTAAGAAAAGTTATAGATTGCATCAAAAAACATATTTCTTATTCTACACATTTTTCTGTACCAAGAGTTCCCAAAAAATATATTCAAACTAACGGAGGATATAGAATAGTCAATGAAAATATTGCGGTGAAGTGCATTGTTGTTAATAAAAAACGTTTAAAGAAAAAATATATAGATTAAAAAATATGTATTTTGATGAGATTTTGATCTTTTAGTTAAATCATTTAATGGGATTTTTTGTATTTTACGAGATAAGTTAGAAAAACAATATTTTGACTGGGTTTTAATGTGATTTATTATAAAATTGAAATTATCACCAATTTTTACTACCATATATATCATCAGAATCCTAAAAAACGTATATATAAAAATTTTAACAAAAATCACGTTAGTCGACCAATTGAAAAATTTGGTAGCTCTTTGCTATAAGAGACTTTCTCAGCTTTCATGTTTGCCAGTTTTCCTTAAAGTTGCCGTATGCTTCAAAACTTCGAGCTGCTTGCTAGCTGTTGCGAGAATATATATATATATATATATATATATATATATATATATATATATATATATATATATATATATATTTATACATGTAGCAATAAAATTTCTTTTTGGTCAGTATAAGCTACTCATCTGTTCTTGCACCTCCCGCTGCCAGCCTATTGTCTCGACAAGCTTTCCCTCTGCACGCATCGAAGACAGTCGTCTCCCCCCTCGATCGCACCATCGCACGAGCTCGAAAAACATTTGGAATATCGCACGAAACGGCCAGTACCTCGCTTTGGCCGCCAGAGGTCCTCGTTTTCAGTCGAAAATGTTTACTGCAGTCTGGCCCATAAGCGTCGACGATCTCCCCTTATTATCTCTGGCGGTACCTTCTTACAGTAAACTTAGTTATCTACAATATGGTAACTCAGAGTTAACCACAAAATGTTTGTCTATAATAGATACCATTTAGATACCTTTTGTGAAAATCTTTTATGGTACTTCCAAAAGGCAAGAATAGATATCTTACAGTTATCTGTGCCAATTGGGTGTTTGTATGCTGTTTGTACATAAGTGTTCTTCTATAAGCGTCTATCTTCTTTGCTGCTACAGATTAGATGTACAGACAGAATTTATTTCAGTTCAGGCCAGAAAAACTAGTAAAATCATCAGAAGTGCGTAATCTGGTAAAAGTGCTGTAGCAGGCTGTAGTAGCTACGATAGCCATGATTCAACTGGCATATCTATTTCTTGCCATGATTTAAGAACAATTTTTTCTATTATGCTTCTACTTTTCACCAAACCTATACAATTTACACGGATTAGAAATATTAATTTGGAAACTATAACAAGACATTGCATTGCTTTTAACATTTTTAAATTTCAGTATTTGTTGCAGTAAAGAGGGTAAGTGTTTAGATTTTATTGATGTATGCACCTCAAGGAAATTTGCACACACTATATATAGCTACGTTACCATTTACCCTTATCAATGCATTAATTGTTATGTTCTAAATAATAAGAGTAAAAGAAGCTAATAGAGTTGCCTAGGTTCGATTGGAAAAAATTAAATAAATATCTCAAATGCATATTTCTATATATAGAATAGTAAAATCAATTACTTTAATAATTTTGTTATAAAGAGGTAGATATAATTTTATAGAATTATTATACATTAAAAAATATATAATTGAAATATTTAATATTTATTTATGAAAAATTACAATATTAAAAAATAATATTTTTTAATTATAAAGAATTAAAATCAATTTTTAAATCATACTGAAAATTTGATTAACAATTATAAATTTTTTAAAATTATTTTTAAATATTTATTAATAGGCTACAATTAATTTTGGTTATTATTAGAATTGACGCAGTTTAATATTTATTTTTTAATCACTATAATCATATGTATAATTTTTAATTTTATTTATTATTATTATACATTTACAGCATATATATATATATATATATATATATATTTTTTTTTTTTTCATTTAATAAAAAATATAATTGTATGTAATACATTAGATATTACAATGTCAGAAGATGAAGATACAACTATTTTATTAAATAATTCCACTCGTAATACTGAACCACCTACTATAAAACCACCTATTAAAGAATATGAATATATTCCACCAAAAAAGCTTCGAAAACCTATACCTAAGCACACAGAGAATCTGACACCATTAACAACAGAAAATCAAAATGTTTTGGTATCTATTGTTGCTGCATTGGCAGGAGTTTCCTTTGGGTATGATATGGGTATAGGAAGACAAATTGCTTCTTTAGTAAAGAGTGAATTTGGACTAGATTGTAGTGAAGAAAACATGATTGTTAATGTATGGTTTGTTGGATGCTTATTGGGTGCAGTGTTTGGTGGTAAGTTGTTTTTATATTTGTGTGACAAAATATTTATAAAATTTTCTTAGATAATAGATTATTTAATTAAAACGTGTATTATTCAAATTTTAAAAAACTGTTAACAGGTATTTTGATTGATACATGCGGTCGACGCTGGACTATGATTTCTTCCTTAGTATTTTTAACATTTGGCTCCATGTTGTCAGCTTTAGCGAATCATTATATTTTATTTTTGGTCGCAAGAATTATCTGTGGTTATTCAGGAACCGTATCTGCAATGGCTCACTGTATTTACATGGCTGAGATTTCTAATTCTAGTAAACGAGGATGCAATATAACTTTGCATCAATTAGGTGCAGCAGCTGGATTATTACTTGCTGTTATTGCAACAGCAAACAAAAATACAGAATATCAATGGCGTTTTGTTGTTGGTATTACATCAGTACCCGCATTGATTACTTGTATCACTACAATTATATTTCTTCAAAGGTCACCATCTTTTTTATTACTTAAAAGAGTAGCAAATGTTCCCCGTGTGCCAGTTAAAAACTCTTGGTGTTATGTCTTTGAAACCTTTATAGTAATGGTGATTATGCTTGCTTTAAGACAAGGGACTGGAAGACAACAAGTTTTATATTATGCTCCAAGATTGTTTGCTCTTTTAGGAATTTGTTCAAGTAAGATACAAAGAAATATGCATTTATTATTTAAATATTATGAATGAGATCTTATACTAAATCAATAATTAAAATTTTTTCAATATCCTATATTTACTTATTACATCTGATTATGCAGCAATCAGTTACATATATACAACAAAATTTTAAAGTCAAGTCTTTAATTAGAAATTGAGCTTAAAATATAATATATTTGAATCTTTGTTTTATATATATATATATATATATTTAATGCATTTAATGATGGTTTCAAATTGCCAAAAAATGTATAACAGAGTAGAATGATCCTGATAGAAAATTCAAGAGAAGTAAATAAATTGTAAATAAAATTGGTACTTGACTATTAGTTTTGATTTTGGCTACTTCAAATTAATGAATAAAAGATAGAAAAATTATGTTACATCATTTTAAAACACATTTAAAAAAGAAATTAAATTTTATAAACACTTGAGTAGTTTCACAATGCAATGGTTTACATTGATAATCATCTTCTAAGTGATTAGGCCAAATGTGAAGACTTTATTTTATAAGAATTATGCAATGAAAATGTCTAAAGAATGAAATTATATAAGAAATAATTTTAAATGGACAGAGAATAAATATTATTGTACATTTCATCCTGGACCACCTGCTGGACTGATTAGTAAAATGACAGGTGTTCTAATCATAGATGTACAATGCTTAATCAAAAATCAATGAACTTATAATATGAAGATAAATTTAGATACTTTTATATTTATATATTTAATTAGAATTATATTTAGGTATCTACTTAGATTATAATTAAGGTATTTGTATATTATAAGTGCACGGTTTTTGATCAAGCACTGTACATCTGAAATCAGACCAGCTGTCATCTTATTGATCAGCCCCGTAGGTGGTCTAAGGCGAAATTTATAATAATAGTTGTTCTCTGTTCATTTAAAATCATTTCTTATTTATTTTCATTCTTTAAGAACATTTTTCTTGGAGAGTTCTTATAAAATAAAGTCTTCAAATTTGGCTTAATGGTTTGGAATATTCTTGTCAATGTAAACCATTGTTCTGTAAAACTACTCAAATGTTTATAAAACTTAATGTATTTTTCAAATTAATGATCTATAACATTTATTATCTTAAAATGGTGTTAAAAATACAATAATCCGAAACGTTGGTACAATTTTTTGTGAAAAGATGAGTATAATTTATTTACTTATTGTAAGTTCGATAGCAGAATTATTCTACTCTGTTATACGTTGTTTTTAAATCTTATATAATTTGTCAATAAACTTTTAGCAATAAAGAAATCGTTTGGTTACTTTTCCAGACATTGCAAAAGTTACAGCTATGATTGCTCTTGGAGTAGTACGAATCTTTAGTACAGTTCTCTGCTTAATTGTTGTTGAAAGATGCGGTCGTCGAACAGCCTTAATTACTTCAGCTACTATTTGTATGACATCTGTATCTCTTTTGTCACTTTTGGCTACCTTGGACAGAGGTGATGAATTATTGAACTTTCCTAATGAGCCGTGTAATTTAATAAGAACAAATTCTTTGGATAGTGAATTTTTAAATAAGATCAAATCTATTTCACCAACTGGTTCACCACCCCCTTTTCCACTTTTGCCTACTCCACTGGCTATCATTGCACCAAATACTGAAACATGGACACAAGTAAAGTCATCATGTGAGGTAAAATAATAAATAAATTTAAATAATTTTTATCAAAGGATATTAAAACGTTACTTTGTGTTTGGTAATGTTTTATAAAAGGATTATTGCATTTATTTAATTAAGTATTTTTAAAAGAGCTTTACACTAATATAATAATTATAATTTTTACGTATTTATGAAATTAAAAATTAGAATGATGTAATTTTTTCAGTCTCAAAATATAATAACAACAGATGGACTCACAGGAGGATTAAAGATTTTAGCTGTCATAACATTATTAGTTTTTGAATCAGCCTTTGCTTTGGGCCTTGGACCAGTTCCTTTATTAACTCTCAGTGAAGTTTTTCCAGCTGCTATTAGAGGAAAATGCGTCGGCTTTTCCGTAATTGTTCTATGGATTGTTCATATTTTATTATCTGAATCCATAGGAAAAATGACAAGTAAGTAAATTATTACTTTAACAAAGAAGAGAAAAATTTCAAAAGTAACTTAATTTTGAAATTGTATTCAATAGATATAATAAAGATATAGTGACAATTAAAGGAAATTAGTACAAATAATGATTTAAATATATAATGGTTTTTTTCAGGAGCAATGACACTAGCCGGCACATATTTATTTTATAGTTTTATGTGCCTCATTGCTATTTTTTATGTATTTTTAATCTATCCTGAAACAAAAAGTAAATCTTTGAATCGAATTGCACAAGAACTGCGGAAAATTCCTCTAGCAACACGTATTTGTAATAATATGCGAAGCTTACCTGCCATTTGTCACATAGAGTGGATTATAAAATTTGGAGAAAAGGTGAATCAAAGCACGCCAATATGAATACTTTGTGTAATCGCAATATTTTATGCAGAAACCTTTGATGCATATGATCATTTTTAAAGTCAAAATATATTAATTTAAAATTTTTTTCATGTGCCATCGAGATGTTGAAGAGAATTGTTTTAAGTAATTTGTTAAATCTTCTTAATAAGCTGTCAAAATTTTATTTAGTTTTTGGTAATTATTGTTTTATAATAATATATAATAAAATACATGATTTCTTTTCTATATAGTTGAAAGTAAATTTACTTTCATCATTTAATTTTATGTATAATTTTTAACATATTATTGATATTGAAAACCAATGACAAAATGTGAATAAAATTTAGCATTTAAATTTATTTCCTTAATCATATATAATGAGCTATGAATAAGCGATAAGAAAAATTAAATTTTTGTAAATTTGTATAATCAACGACAGTACTAAATGAAATTTTATAATTTTTAATTCTTATGTTCAAAAAACTATTTATTATTATATTCACTATTTACGTTTGAAAAACACAAGAAATATATTTTTTGTTAAAAAGAATTTAATTAAATTCTAAGCAATAAAAAAATTTTCCTTAACAAATATTACTGCACACTTTAATACTTTAATTTTGTTAAAATTCTATTAATAAATAAAAAATAAGATAATGAATAATGTATAATATATAGTTGATTATTCAGTTTCTGAAAAAAATAAAAATTTTAATTTGATCTCAATAAAGAAATAAAAAGAAATTTTAGGGAGATTATTTGATCACGCAAAAGGGAATGATTAAAAAAACTATTCACACTTCAGAAAAATTATATAGATTTTCTTGTAACTTATTAATTAATAAATATTTTTTCATTGGTCTTACAGTCCAATCAAATCAATCTAAAACAATACGTAACAATATCAATACATATCTACATTAACATTAATACATCAATACATAAAAATAATAAAAATAACAATTAAATTAAAAATGATAATGACAATCAGACTGTCCTTGTATATAGTAACCCCGTAGACTAATCTGAAAATAAAATATTAACTGAAAAAATTTTGTTAGTAAAGTGCAATCTGACTGTCCCCAACACCTTTGAGTCCTGACTCAGAGTCCCTGATGAGGAGCCGTAGTGAGCTCGAAACGATGGAGTGGATCTTCAATTAGGTAAAGGTGTTGGGGACAGTCAGATTGCACTTTACTAACAAAATTTTTTCAGCTAATATTTTATTTTCAGATTAGTCTACGGGGTGACTGTATACAAGGACAGTCTAACTGTCATTATAATTTTTAATTTAATTTTTATTTTTATTATTTTTGTGTATTGATGTATTAATGTTAATGTAGATATGTATTGATATTCTTACATATTGTTTTAGATTGATTTGATTGGACTGTAAGACCAATGAAAAAATATTTATTAATTTGTATATAAGCAGTCGACAAAAGTACAATTAAAGTATTTTCTTGTAATGTTTTATCAAAAACTCTATTGACCTTTTTAAACTCAAAATTATTGAGTCATCTCTTCCCATAAAGACAAATTGTAACTGACAAGAAGAGATGTCTATAATTTAATTTTAGAGATGTAATTTTAGTTATTTTTGAATATGTTAGCCTTAATATGGTGATATATTTAAATTGAGGAGACATTGTGAGAAAAATATAATTTTTCGTCAAGTGTCTGAAAAGTTTTTTTTAGTTACTCCCTTGTTTCTGTGATCTAATCCTTATAGGTTTCGTAATAATGAGAAATGATAGAAATCAGAACTATATAACGAAATAAGAATTAAAATTTTGTAAATATATACTTAAAAATCAACAAAATGATTTAATTTTCTTACAGTTAATTTTGTTACTTTCTAAAAACTTTTTTTATAGATATTAATTTGTTTTATTCATTACTAGTCATTATTTTTAAGTATGAGAACATACATATAGATTAAAAAAAACTACTGTGAGCATTAATGAGTAAGTTAAAATAAAAAATAAACTTCATAATTAACTTATATCATTATTTTCATAAAATAATAGTTTATACAAAGATTACACACTGCCTAACTTATAATGCGAAACCGTCTTTTTTGATAATAATGCTTGTATTTTAAAAATCTTAAAAATATTCAAATGTTTTTGGTTATCTTCAATTACTGAAGCATCTTTTTCAAGAAATCAATGACGCTTTAATAAGAACATGTAACTATTGTAAAATTACTTCTAATGTTAGTTACGATATAAAATATACTCTTTAGTATATTGTCTTAAATGTAATTAGGGAAATTGTATAACTTTAGATAATATATAAAAATAACATATAATGTTATATCCTAAAATTTTTGGTAATGTTATTGTTTTATATGTAGTTATAATTTTTCTGAAGTAATAAATTCTACATATTAATTTATATTTCATAGCAGTTAGTAATAATTTATTATTTTGTATTCTTTAAGATGATTTCATAACATATAATATTTATATAATATTTCTTTGGCTGTAGATTGTATTTCTAAATGAATTGATTAGCTATTAAGGAAATAAATAAAATTCTAAGCTTAGTTTCCCTAATAAAATTACCAATATATGTAAATTTAAATGAGTTACATGTTTACAAGAATAATCTGTATAGAGTAATTGAAAAGATTATATTCATGCAGAGAAGTAAATTCGTCATTGTATTAATATATAGCGATTTTTATGGAATAATTTAATAAGGTAAATATAAATTATATAAAAATAAAAAGATTTAAATAAAATATCTATTAAATTATAAACAAAATGTACTTCTTAGTAAAAAAATATTTATATGTTTATTTTGATATTTTTTACTCATTTTTAACGTTACAAAAATATGGATTCTTGTTGTGTATGTTGAAACTAAATATACTTTATACAATTAAATCAATAATTCATAGACTTTTATTTCAAAACAATTATTTAACTTCAAGCACACTGTTTTATCTTTTAGTATTAAAGTTGCTCATATAATTAATTAAAGTAAAACTGGAATATTTACAAAGTATCAAAATTAAAAAAAATACAAATATTTTATATGAACTGGCCTGAGATCAGTGATATGCGACAGGAATAATAATAAATGTACAATAAATCTTAAGCAATTAATGTATATAGATATTTGGTAAAATGAATTTGTCAGCTAATGATAAAAATGCTAAATTTAATGTTTAAAATTTTTTTTGATTTGTTATAAAGTAATTTCTTACAACTGAAAATTACCTACAATAATAATTTTAGTTTAAGAATTCTTTACCATTTTACCAACTTTTGGAAGTATTTTAATGAATTTATAAAATAATATTGTCTTCATAATCAATTAATCTGACGTATAAACATTCGTTATATAAAAATTAACGAATCTGAAAGTTACAATTGATATTAATACATCTATCTCGCATAGCATTAATAATATTAATAGTAATAATCTTTCATATAAAAATATGACTTCTAAAATCACACACAAGATTAAAAACATTATTTCTTGACTTACAATGAAGTTTATATAGTAATCACAACCAAAATTTATGGAAGCCCTTTGTAACCCCTAGTAAATAATATAGAAGATTTTTGTGTTCAAATTTCTTGTTTTCTGTACATATAACATAAAAATTAATATGGTAAAAACTTTTGATATTAATGCTTGAATTACAATTTTAGTTATGTATCATTTATAGAACGTCTGGTAATGTACTTTTTGTTGTTAAATTTTTCTTTATATAAAATTGCGAAATATAAATATAAATTGTTCCCTTTTGATTACTATGAAATTAAAAATAAAAAGTTATTAGAAAGACTTAAAGTTTTTCTAAATTTGGAGTTTAAATAATTTATTTAATACAAATATTATCTTTAGAGGTCTACGATGGCTCGATCGCTAGAGCGAAGGACTAGTAATTTGGTGATCCGAGTTCTCAAATCTCGGTCTTGGCCGATTGACACAGGCACCGCTGTAATAATTTACATGTCTTTGTTTACAAACGCATCGTAGACCTCCGTCGCTGATTAGCACCGATATTTGGAAGCATAAATAAAGCGACGTTAAATAACATAAAAAAAAATATTATCTTTACTCTGTTAAGTACGTACAACTAATTTTCTAGGGAATTAAAAAATGAATAGCATAATGGATTACATTTACGTAACCTAATGAGCTTTTGAAATAATTTTAGTATTAGGACTGAACGTCCTTCTCTTGCCCCAACCTTGAAATCTTGAAGGTGACAGAATCTCTTTCAAGAAGATACTGCGTTTTTCTTCAAAATTGTCAGAATGTCTCGTTGTATCTTCAAACTTCGAAAGTGATTTTGTTGTTATATTCTCTTTATCGTAATTCAAGGATGAGTCTAAGGCTGATGGACCATTAAAAATTACGGATATTCGTTTATTCAATGAATTTAACTGAGGCTTATTTGATATATTTTTATTCTGTAATGTAGAAGATCCAACGCAGACTACTTTCTCACTGGATTTTGGTTCAAATCGCTCACGAAGTAATGAAAATTTTCGTCTTGGTCGATTTATAGCTCTTCGCCTTTTATCAATACTGAACGGCGTTGTATTAAAAACGTTCGTGTTTTTGGTTGTACATTCAGAATTTTTGGACGAAGTGTCGAACATATTATTTATTATTTCATCAGACAACAAAAACGCAACTTTTTTACAATTACCTCTATTGCTATTTTCATTATGTTTATTTTTAAAAGAAGAATTTGAGTGCAATAATAAATCTTGATCTATTAGTATATTTTCTTGCTCTTTGTATTTTGGATCACTGCATCTCTGTAAATCCAGATTAAAATAAATTTAAATAAAATAATCTATTTATTTTAATACTATTTTAATATTAAATAATAATAACTATTGAACAATTAACAATTTTAAACACATTAAACAATATTTCGTTGTAAAAAGATTTTTTTAAAATTCAGATAGTTCGTTTGTGAAAATATTTTAGATACTCTTCATCTGTAAACCATACACATCATTTAAAAATTTTAAAAAGTTCATAATAGTATAGAAAACCTTCAATTTCATTTCACAACAATATAATCATGGAAAAATGATTGTGTTTATATATTTGTTAATAAATAAATGTAGCAATTCCGTCGATAATAATGGTTTACTTAAACATATTGTAATTTGAAACAAAATTAAGATAACACAATTAAAAAAAAGAAAACTGAAGAATAATGATATAACTATAAAAAATATCTTACTTTAATTGTACTTTTGTCGACTGCTTATATGCAAATTAATAAATATGTTCATTGGTCTTACAGTCCAATGAAATTAATCGAAAATAATACGTAATAATATCAATATATATTTATATTAACACTAACACATCAATATACAAAAATAATAAAAATAAAAATAAAAATAAAAATTAAAAATTCTAATGACAATCAGACCTGTCCTTGTATACAGTCACCTCCGTAGACTAATCTAAAAATAAAATATTAGCTGAAAATATTTATGTTAGTAAAGTCAATCTGACCGTCCCCAATACCCTTACCTAATTGAAGAGCTAGACCAACGTTTCGAGCTCACTACGGCTCCTCGTCAGGAACTAAACTAAACCTTATATTCTAATCTATATATATCCTATCCCCACTACCAAATTTAGTAATTTAAATCTAAATTCCCCCTCTACACAAATCGTTCCAAACCAATCAATTTCAGAAGGAATGATAAATGATGTCCAATTTACTAGATTCTAACATCAAATTCACATTATTCAGATTCCTGGAAATGTGAATACTTTCAAGACTCCCTTTTATAGTTATTATTAATACCATGTTCTAAAATATCCACATTCACAAAATCAAAAGATGTCAATGACACCTTTCAATCTTTCAATGATCCAATTTTGTTTCCGAATCGGTGGTGTGAATTAAAATTTTTAATTCTGTACATGACAGAATTCAATTTACAAGGGAAATTGAAGTTAATAATCAGTTGAGTTTTCTGGATATGAATGTCATTAGATGTAGTAATAATAAAGTGAAACTTAATTGGTACGGAAAGCCTACTTGGTCAGGTAGGTTTTTAGATTTTAATTCACACCACCAATTCGGAAACAAAATTGGAGCATTGAAAGATGCCATTGACAGAGCAATAAAACTGTAACATAAAGATTTTAGACAAAATAATTTACAGGTAGTAAGAGAAACTTTCATTAATAATGGTTATCCAATTGAATTTATTAATAGATTAATTGCTGAGAGATTGATTGACATTTATAATACCGAAAATAGAAATAATGCACGAGTTGATGTTAAAATTAGAGGCAAAATTATGGTCTTACCATATGTTAGAGGATTATCTGAAAGAATTCAAAGAAATTTTCGGAAATATAACATTTAAATTTTCTTTAAAAATAGCAATAATTTAAGTAAGTTGTTTAATAATTGCAAAGATAGGAATAATTTATGTTTAAAATCTGGAGTTGTTTACAAAATTAATTGTATGGATTGTAATAAATATTATATTGGACAAACAGGTAGATATGAAAAAATGAGAATTTATGAACATAAATATAGTTTACGTAGCTCACATATTACTTCCGGTTTAAAGGAGCATTGTTTATAGTTTTTACATTATTTTGATTTGGTGAATGTGAATATTTTAGAACATGGTATTAATAATAAGTATAAAAAGGAGTCTTGAAAGTATTCACATTTCCAAGACTTTTAATAATGTGAATTTAATGTTAGAGTCTAGTAAATTGGACATTTATCATTCCTTATTAAATTGATTGGTTTCGAAAAATTTGTGTAGAGGAGGAATTAAGATTTAATTTACTAAATTTGGTAGTGGGGATAGGGTATATATAGATTAGAATAAAGGTTTAGTTCAGAGATGCCAGGCTGAACGGCCAACTCGAGTATGCGCGTTAGAGTCTTTACCCCTCCACGTGCTGATTGGCTGAAACTCGAGCGATATTTTAAAGTTATATGATCTGTATGATCGTATAAAACAACAAGCAAGCGGCAAGACTATTAAGAAAATTATTGATACTATAATATATAACTGTGGCCACATGCATATAAATATTTTACATGTCCACTACTAAAAACTCATTAATCAATATTATTAATTATTAAAATTATTATTAATTATTAATATTACTATTAATTATTAATATTATTATTAATTATATAATTTGATATATATTAAATATATATTAATTTATACAATTATAATAAATTTATATTAATAACTATAATATTTAATAATTATTATAATAGTTTATGATAATATTAATCATAATATTCATAATATTAGTGTTAATATAAATATATATTAATATTATTACGTATTATTTTCGATTGATTTAATTGGACTGTAAGACCAATGACAATATTTATTAATTTATAAAAACAATCTATTTAATTTATTTAAGTTTTTATCAGGTAAAATGATAATAATTATATTTTAAGGAAATATTATGTGTCTCACATAGAACTTATCATGCGCATTTATCATGATAGATCTCATCAAGTTTCAATTTATTTTACAGCTGTGTTTTTTAAAGTAATGTAAATGGCACTATTGACAGATAAATGGTAATATAATATAATAATGTTGACACTAATAGTAATTCTGATAAAAAGATTTTCTGTATGGATAACAAACGTTTTAAACCTATCAAGGTTCTTCTTCAGTGTCTTTTTTAAAAATAAATGTAAATTATTAGAATATTTAATGAAAAATACGCTCTTTTTAAGTTACTTATTCTTTATTGTTGAAATTTCTAAACCAAATCTATTAAATGATTTTCAAATATGGAAGTATGAAATTTTTAACAATTTTATTGACAATTTTGATTTATAAGTTTTCAAAATGTTTTCATTTTCATACTGGTTGACTATAACTTGCTGAGAATTTTGCAATAATGAATAACACACACACACACACACACACACACACACACCCGTGTGGAGTTGCCAGTCTTCCATCAGGCGCCTCTCCAGATTGTGGATTGGGGAATGCTTCCCAGCTATGGGTGGTACCGGGGAAATTAAATACGCGGGGTGGACAAAAACTGGATAGGGATGGGTAAGTTGAATTAAAAACCTAAAGTATTTAAGTATGAGTAGTGAGCTAAAAA
The DNA here is from genome assembly GCA_018907035.1 of Sycobia sp. Sy_11. NCBI lineage: Eukaryota > Metazoa > Arthropoda > Insecta > Hymenoptera > Epichrysomallidae > Sycobia > Sycobia sp. Sy_11. Next base: position 332,090 of record JACCIC010000153.1, on the reverse strand, counting down.
CGAAACTACCCCAAGCGGGCATGTCCATTGGACAGGATTCCGCCATCGATTCCGATCGGGTGCGAGCCCCGGTGGTCGATGCCGGTCTCAAGGATTTTGGGGGAGACCAAACTCACGAAGCGGTTACTCAGGTTGGTCACTCGGCCTGTGCAAATGACAATGCTACAAGTGACGAAAAGGCTGAAAGGACATTCAGCAAGTTAAAGAAGGAACTGGGAGTCTTGACCAAATTCATTATGGAGAAAAAAAACCTCCACAAGGAACTCAAGGACATGGCCACGAGAACTTAGACAAGCCTTAAGGAATATGATAAAGCTAGAGTGCGAAGAAGTCAGAACACCAAAAGAGAGAACGAGGAGGATAAGGTGACACAAACGTCACCTATCTTCAAAAACAAGAGGAAAAGCAAGGGACAGGTCCAGCAACAACAGAGCCCCCCGTCAAGAACGGAGAATATCTCTATCAAAAAGCCGCGAATGGAGGATAATCCTATTATTACCTCATATGCACCTCTTGCTCCATTAAGTCAGCAATGGAAGGAAGTAGTAAAAGAGGGAAAAAAAGAGATAATGAGAATGAGAAGGTGGGAAAACCTAACACCAATACTCAGGCAGTGCCTAGGATAAAAGAAAAGAGGATGCACGTTCGTTCTGATGCAATAAAAATCAGAGCATCTACCAAGGTTGAAAATGCAGATCTATTAAGGCAAATGAAGAAAGACCCTTCCATGAAATGCCTAAGTGAAAATATTATAAGAATAAAACGTACGCGAGCTGGGGAATTGCTGTTGGAACTTGGTAAGGCTGACCCGGAAACATCAGAACTCGTTACTGCGTTCTCAGCGACCCTAAAGGAGTCAGCAGAAGTTATTGCTTTAACACACAAGGAAATTACAACGATACATGATATCGATGAAGCCAATACAATAGAGGAAGTGGTAGTAGCAATAACTGATGCAATTGGCCCAGATAATGTAACTGCCCAAAATGTACGGCTAAGAGCATCATACTCTGGCACGCAAGCAGCTACCGTCTTACTCCCAGCGATGTCTGCAAATAAACTGCTGAAAACAGTGAAATTGAAGATCGGCTGGATCAACTGCCGCGTGCCCTTGCGAACTAATAAATGCCTTAGATGCCACGAGATGGGACATCAGGCAAAAGATTGTAAAAGCCCAGTCGCCAAATTGGAGCTGTGTTTTAAATGCGGTAAGCACGGTCACAAAGCTAAAGAATGTCAAGCCAGCAATAAAAAAGATAAAAAAGACCGCTGCATTAAATCTCCCTCATATTTTTGCGGAAGTGTTCAGTGCATGATTCAAGAAAGTAATCTTCCCAATGAAATGGAAAGCACAGAGATTGGTTTTGCTAGTCAAAGAGCACAAACCACCAGATGAACCATCCTCATATCGTCCTCTTTGTATGCTTGACATAATTGGGAAAATGTTCGAGAAGATTATATGTACTAGACTAGAGACTGCTATAGATAAATCGGGCGGCGTAGCTAAAAATCAATATGGGTTTCGTAAAAGGTGCTCAACTATTGACGCTATTGACAGAGTAGTGGGTATCGCCGACAATGCATTACAATGCACCCGATGTACCAAGCGTATGTGTGCGGTTATTGCACTGGTTATAAGGAATGCTTTTAACACGGCACGATGGATAGATATTATGCAAGCTCTAGAAACGTTTGGAGTACCGATATATCTTTGTAAGGTTATATCCAGCTATCTATCTAACCCAACCGTCCTCTATGATGTCAGCGAGGGCAGGCACTCTTATAATATCACTAGAATCACTAGAGGCGTGCCTTAAGGTTCGGTGATTGGACACTTGCTTTAGAACATACTATATGATGGCTTGTTATGACAGCCGCTTCCAAACGGGGTATCAATGATAACATACGCAGATGATATTGCCTTAACGGTCGTAGCTAGAAGTATTAGTGAAGTTGAGTATCTTGGAGATTACTCAATAGAGCTAATAGCAAATTGGTTAAGAAAGAGAGATCTGAAATTAGCGGCAGAAAAAACTGAGGCCGTACTCATCTCCAGAACAAAAAAGAGGATATATGCTAATTTTACAGTAGAAGGAGCTAAGATATGTTCTAGAAAGAAATTAAGATACCTTGGTATCATGCTAGATACTCGTTTGTCCTTTAAAGAGCATGTTTTGAACGTAGGTATCAAAGCGACAAATATAGCTAGAGCTCTGGCCGGCATAATGCCTAATATAGGAGGTCCGAAACAACATAGACGTGCTCTTCTTCTAGCTGTGGTGGACTCAGTAATGCTTTACGGAGCACCAATATAGGCAGATGCCATGCTCACAAATAGTAGTTCTGGTGCTGTCTGTCAGCGCGCTAGCTGTATAGCTAGACTTAGAGTAGTTTGTGCATACCATAGTGTAGCGAATATATCGCTGTCAGTAATCATAGGGGTACCTCCCATTGATATATTAGCCTTGGAGAGGAATATGGTCTACTGTAAAAATAGGGGGCTTAGTAGAGGAGAAACAGCAGGAAATAGCCACGAGAAGTGGTCTAAAAAGGCCTTGGAAGAGTAACAAAGAAGATGGGATACAGCTAGGGAGGGGAGGTGAACTCACCATATCATCCGGAATGTGACTAAGTGGATAGAGCGGCAACATGGTTTCGTGAATTTCCATCTTACACAGGTGCTTACCGGACACGGCTGCTTTCGCAGCTACTTACATCGTATCCACGTATACAATAGCGCGGAATGTCCCGCATGACCTGGTACCGATGAAGACGTGGAACACTCTCTATTTTACTGTCCAAGGTTTGACACAATAAGGGAGCAATTTCAAGCCCAATGGAGCGGTCCTCTCACTCCGGAGAGTATGGAGAGGTGCATGTTGGCATCACCGGAGGGATGGGAGGTGGTTAGCGTTTTTGCTCAAGGCGTGGTCGTCAAATTGATTAATATCAGAAAAAGTAATGACACGGTTAATTGAGTATTGACGAGTATAACCCTAGATCAATTGGGAAGCTAAGTGAGCCTGTAAAGGTATATTCCATCATCCGCGAAGTCTTAACTGTAGGTTTCCGCGGGTGATGTGTTGGGATAGAGTGGTTAGTCGACACACACATACACACACAGACCAGTGTGGAGTTTTGTTGCTTTTTCCCATCTGGCGCCTCCCCAGGTTACGGATAGGGGACGGCTCGCTACAATTTGTAGAGGGCACTGGGGAATAAAATACTCAGGGCGGACAGAAAAAGCTAATAGGGAGGGCCTTCCGAATTTAAGGCCAATTATGGTTAATGTTTGGTATAAACAAGGATATACGCCAGAGAGTAACTCCGGCAAGACCGGTCAATCTCCTCACCGATTTCGATAGAATACAAGCCTCTATGGTCGGTGGTAGCCCCTCGGATTCTGGGGAGGGCAAATCAAATATCATCATAGACAGTACATTGAATACTAAGGGAGATGTCATGGCGGATTAAGTCGACAGTATTTCTGCTCGAGAAATTTCTATCACGCGCAGAAACAATCATCTGGAGCGACTTGGAGAGAAGATCAGCCAACTGTTGGATTATGTGAAAGATAGGCATAACGTGCACAAGACCATTAAGGATTTTGGTCGTTCTATTAATGTTTCATACAAATGCATCAGTATGACAGAGGATGATCTGCTGCAGTATCACCGTCCCGGTACTCATGAAGTGGTGACTCAGACTACGCCGAGTCTACGCTCTAATACCAAACGAAGCGCAGCTGAAGGGATAGAATCCACTCCTAAAACAGTAGGTAGTAAAAAGACGAAAGAACCATCACTAGGCTCAAGGAGACCATCAGAATCAGTTGGAATACCTACAAGGAAGTGTAAGGCCAAGGAAAGTCAATGGCAGACCATCAAGCGCAAGAAGCCCAAAGGAAAAGATAAGGAATTACCTAGTGCATGCAGGCTTAGTGGACGAAATAGACCTAATTCCATCTTGATCAAGGCCAATGAAGGAGTTACATACGCGAAACTGCGTAAAATATAGAATGACCCGGAGTTATCTCATGTGAATAATGAAGTGAACAGGATACATAGAAATGCAAGCGGTGCCCTGGTACTTGAGTTAGAACGGACAGTCAAAAATGCACATGAGTTAGTTCGCATTGTTGATATCTAAACGTTCTTCATATCAGAAAAGCGTTTAGAATATGGTGCACCAGGCCATCTGACAAATGCACTTATGAAGTATATCTCTTAAGCATGTGATGCGTCGATGACTAGGTCTAAGAGCGGATTTAAACATCGTCAATCTGTCTATTGGTGGACAAATGAAACTGCAGAATTGCGCAAGCCATGTCACCGCGCACGTAGACTTGCCTAAAGAGCCCGCACCCACCGTGATACGTTTAATAGTTTATTTTAAAAAGCACAAAGAGCGTTGGTCAAGGCCATTAAGGCAAGCAAGCGTCGACGCTGCCTTGAACTGTGCGCAGAGGCCAACGATGACTTATGGGGACGACCATAGAAAACGGTCATGGCACGATTGAGTAGGGCACCAATGCAACCCACTAGCCCGGTATTGATTGATAAGATTGTTTCCGCTTTCTTTCCTAATGACACCCAAGGGACTGTACTGCGCACGCAACACTCTGACGATATATCTCCTATACCAGAAATGGAGCTACATAATGCTTACGCTAAGATTAGAGACAGTGCTGCCCCTGGCCCTGATGGTATCCCTAATGCTGCAGTTAAGTTGGCGATACAGAAGAATCCATCTATATTTCTAAAAGTATATAATGCTTGTCTTCTTGAAGGTATTTTTCCTGATTGCTGGAAAACTCAAAGGTTAGTCCTGTTACCTAAGGGCAATAAGCCACTTGATGATCCTTCATCATACAGGCCATTGTGTATGCTCGATACGGTAGGTAAAATATTTGAAAAAATATTATGTAGCCGACTGGAAGCATTTACTGAAGGATTGCACGGCTTATCCTCACGCCAATTTGGATTTCGGAAATCAAAATCAACAGTCGATGCTATTAAACTGGTAGTGTGTACGGCAAGAGATGCAATCAGTGGTAAGAGATGGAAAGGTGGTACTAAACAGTATTGTGCCATTGTCGCTCTAGATGTCAAGAATGCCTTTAATTCAGCGCGCTGGTCTTCTATTTTGAATTCTCTTAAAGAGTTCGGAGTACCTGGTTATCTACAGAATGTCGTGGCCAGCTACTTTCAGAATAGGATAATATTATACCGAACGGATGAAGGCATTGTATCGCATAAGGTTTCTGCGGGAGTCCCCCAGAGCTCGGTTATGGGACCTATATTGTGGAATATTATGTATGATGGCGTGTTGAGGATTCCACAACCGCCTGGTTCAATAACAGTAGGCTACGCCGACGATATCGCTCTAGTAGTGACGGCTAAGACCCTTGAAGAACTCACTGAAAATGCCAATGAGGCAATCAGCAACATCAGTAGATGGATAAAGTCGACTGGTCTACAATTAGCGGAGCACAAGACAGAAGTAGCTCTTGTCAGCAGTCGTAAGAAGGTAGATAGTATTACTCTTAAAGTTGGTAGCTGACGCATTAGTGCTGCGCCATCTTTACGATACTTGGGTGTACAGCTTGATGCCAGGTTAAACTTCAAAGAGCATCTAAAGATATCTGGTGAAAAAGCGCAACGAGTTGCAGTTGCCTTGTGTAGGCTCATGCCTCATATTGTTGGCCCACGCCCACCCCAGAGAAAGCTATTAGCTTGTGTTGTTAATTCTGTGAGCATGTATGCAGCGCGAATCTGGCATGATGCTTGTGGAATTAAATCTTATTGTGAGCTGGCCATTGCGGCCCGTCGCCGCTCCTGTATACATATTATTAGTGGTTACAGGACAGTATCCACCGACGCTGCTGAGGTACTTGCCGGAATTCTTCCTTTCGATTTAGCTGCAGATGAGCTGGCTAAGCTGCACAACATATGTAAGGCCGCAGTAAATTCTCTACAAGGTGTTAAAAACGTGGAACGTCATCGTTCTATAGAAATATGGCAACAACGATGGAATGATTCTAACAAAGGCCGATGGACTTATCGTATCCTCCCAGACATACAAAGATGGATCAACAGGAAACACGGAGAACTAGATTTCCACCTAACCCAGTTGCTGACTGGAAATGGTTGTTTTAGGTTGTATTTCCATCGTTTTCACCTGGATAATAATGACTTCTGCCCCATCTGTCCGACATTGGTTGAGGATGCAGAGCACATATTAGTGAGCTCCCCCGTTTTAGAACACAACGTGCGCAATTCATTAATACCATTAATAAGCCGATAAGGCCAAAGAGAATTATATCAATAATGCTGGAATTTCCTGAAAACTGGAAGTCAGTAGCCAGTTTTGCAAAAGAGGTGATGACCAAACTTAAAAATGCCGATAGAATTAGGCGAATGGCCCAAGATGAATTAGGCTAGCGGATTCTATTTTTAATTTGCAGAGGATGAATGCTGAATCCCTGATCACTTGTGTGGATGGGGGACGTAGGATAATGTCATAGGAAGAGGAGCCGTATAGGCTTACTAACAGCCTCGCCGAAATAATATTCTCTGATAGTTCCAGCGGGATGCTGGTTTCCAGAGGCCACTTGTGCAGAGCTCGCTCGGCCTACGCTTATTAAAAAAAAAAAAAAAAAAAAACACACACACACACACAGTGAAGTGTGTCACAAAAGTTAGAGACGGCCTCTCGTCTACTTATAGATATTTCGAGATTTAGTGTCAGACTAGTTTATTATCAAAATACTTATAATTTGATTTCTTGCGAAAAGAAGAAGCATGAAATTGCTGCGTCAGCAGTCCATGCAGGAGACGAATAAGCTAAATAGTTTGCAAGAACAGTGTTAAACAGCTGCGCATACACCGTGGGGCTACTGACTTCCAAAGAAAACAATAAACCCAGTTTGAAAACCAAAGAGAGCCAGTGAGAGCTCAGTGAGAGTCAAGAGAATCGACGAGGGCCAAAGAGAACCGGCGAGAGTTCCGTGAGAGCCAAAGAGTAAATATTAACTTTTTGGTTTTGGAAATATTTAATTCTTATGAAAAATTTCATTAGAAATCGAAAGTACTCTTAATTTTTTCATCTATGCACAATTTCCAAGATAATGTCAATTGAATAAAAAAAACTGAAATTTTTTCAAATAGTAAGTTTTAAAAAAATCTACAAATTTGAATAATATTTGCCTGTAGTATAATGTATGAAATACCGTTATGGAAACCTATTTGTTACGAAGAATGAAATTTACTGCCAGTCGTCTTTCGATCCTTGTCATGATCGTACTTCTCCTTTATATATATTTGTCGTTATTAAAATATATATAAATATATATATATATATATATGTGTGTATATATATATATATGTGTGTGTATATATATATATATATATGTATATATATATATATATATATATATATATACAATATTACATTTGTATTGTATGTAGCGCAAGGCAACCTAATTTCTAATGCAAAATATATACCATTCACAATTTACATTATATTTATAAATGTTGAGAATATGTGTATAAGGGTAGTAACTGGGAGAATCATGCGTATATACGAGTTGCGATGTAAATCTTGGATCCACTTAGCGAGAAATTTTTGAAACATTTTTATTTTTAACAAATCAAGTATTAAAATCAATAATATGCTTATGAAATTAAATTTAATGCATTGCATTATATATATTATATAAATAAATTTGATTTAGACAATTTAAATAAATTTTTTTTGGATTAATAATGTTTTTTTAAATTAAAAAATATCGTTTCAACAAAATCAGTTAATGCATTTAAATATATATTTTTTATAATGATAAACAGATGTTCATATAAAACAAATAATTCTTTCTTTTAATTTGAAGAAGCCTATTTATTTCAAATTATCAAATTTTGTTTTAGTGTACTTAAAATTACAAAAAATATTTCAAACAATATTTGTAGATATTATAAAAATACATTTTTTATCTATGCGTTGAATTTCTACAATCAGATTTCTTCGAGGAAAATGCATTCGATATATTGGTATTTCGTATAAATTTAGAATTGTTCAGGGGATTAAACAAACCATGATTTTCATGGAGTTTTCATGGATTTGGGAATAAATATTTAATTTCAGTCTAAAGATATTATAATATTCGTTATCCGCGCTTCAAAAAACATAAGTATAAAATTTTTCAGAAAAATAGGATAACAGCACTAACTCAATACAGATAAACCGCTGCCAATCCTTCTGGGGGGCACCAAGATGGAATATTCTCAGAGGATAAAATTGTCTAAAGGAATATAGATTTATAAATAGAGAATGGTTTACATAGATATTTTTTAATTCCTGAAGAAATCGGTTATATTACTGTCTCGAACGAAGCCGAAACGGCGGTGCTTATATATATATATATATATATATATATATATATATATATATATATATATATATATATTAGAAATAGCAGCACGCATACCACTTATATGGTATACTGTATGTATGGGCTGCCGGTTACGCGTAGCGCCTAACAATGTATAGTTAGTCGTTGTAAAGTACTGATACAGAGCGGTCGAATAATAAACATTCTCTTGCGTTGTTATAAAATCCTTGTCTTTTATTTTAAACCATTGCTCTGCTATTACATATTCTTTTATTCCATTTAATATTGCATAGCTCTAACAGGTTATGGTCATTGCCTACTTTTTTCGAGAGTGCAGTTTAGTGAGCACAAAGTGTTGTGCGTTCACTCGGGATTCTCGAAAACTTTTCCAGCACACGTGTGTGCTTGCTGACTGTTAGATTTCCAAGTTTTCCAAGTGGAAAATTAAAGAGGTTTTCCAAAAGGAAAATTCTATTGAGGAGTTATTCGAGAAAAGATTCTTTGTCTAAGATGGACCAGACAAAATCGAAAGTATCAATTAAATTATTAGTTTATTAAGATTTGATTATTAATAACTTTTGAAACAATGCAAAATGGTTTAAGTTTCAAAATACAAAAACGTATATAATTTTAAAACGAAATTTTGTTCTTATTTTTATAGAACAAAGATGCTTATGTATTTGAAGATTGAGATTGATATTTATTTAAACATTTAAAAATTGTTATAAATAAATAAATAAGTGAAATGTTTGAAATTTCTGAATTTTGAAAATTTAAAATTTTGTCATGATAAATGTAACAATTTGATTATTTGTCGAAACTTAATAATTTTGCAACGGTGTTTATTTAAACATTCGATTATTGTTAATTAGAAATTTTGCAATAAAAGGAAAATTTGAAAGTTGAATTGAAATTTTAAGAAAGTGTTAATGTATATTGAAAAGCAATAACAAGTTCAATTTGTTAACCTGAATTTTTATAACTATTGAAATTTTTATGTCTCTAGAAAATCTAAAAATCCCAAGGAGGGGGGCGGCAAAAGTATAGGCTGAAAGTCGGAATCTCCGCCCACCTCAAGGGGAGGGCTGGCGAGTGCTGGGATCCTCTCGGACACCCATAGCTCAAAGCCCCTGACGTATGTCGCGTGCAGAAGGATTACTCGGAGACAACCATCACCTCCGAAATGTTTTCACCTTTTCTCAAGGCGGTGTCGAACGTGATGTACAGTGCACCACCTAATACATGACTACGTTTGCTGCCTCCATCTGTAGAGGGGGAGCGATTATGGAGGTGGCCATCCACCCAGAGGCGAAGGAGTGGCTAGTCGAAAAACTGACCACTCTGGACTTACCCTGGGGAGGACCTAATTTAAAATGGTCATGGAGAGTCGTCAAAACCCAGGTCGGAGAGGAAGAGATGACCGACGTGGGGGATAAACATCTTCTTGTGCTGACCATTCCGGAATCGCACGCCGGATGCTGGTGGCTCTTGACCACAAGGCCCCGGTATCTCATGAGTAGAAACACTTTTAAAGTGAGACGCCGCCGTGAGAAATAGGCGCCTGCGAACAATGCTGAGGACGAGGTCAACATGGAGACATAAATGGCTCCATTGGATATCTCGTTCCTTTAAATTAACTTGCACCACTGCAAAGACGCCTCTGCCATTACGCTACATCCCTGTATGCGGAGGTTATCAAGGCCAGCGTGGCCAACAGAATACTTTTGTTCTGGGAGGGCTGCCGATTATAGCGGCGCTTGTCTTAGGGAGGGACACGAAGGCATTCCCATACGTCCAGAATCCGGAAGGCATAACTCCGTAGCTATACAAATAATAATAATAATAATAATAATAATAATAATAATAATAATACTTGAAATTAAGAAAAGAAATAGTTACTTTGGGTAAATATTTCATAGTCAACAAAAAGAAGAATATTTTAATTTGTAAAACATTAATTTTTATAACTAATGTTATATTATTTTAGCCTTCTATAAATAATAAAGCAAAAAATAATTGAAACTAAATATTGGACAGTATCGTAAAAGGTATCTAAACATATGTGTCCACTGGGCCTTATTACGATCTGCGTCTTTTCTGCTCTGCGCGGCAAATGATTTATGAGTTTATTGTTTAGATGCCTCAAGTTTTTTTATAGGTTTTGAGGTTCTCAGAAAGGACTGCAGAGTTTTCAATTTCGAGTACTGTAGTTAGTCTTGTGTCGTCCTTTCGTTTGAACAAACGTTTTTTACTTTCTCGTTTGAAATAAAGTTCATATTAAAAGATGCTTTCGTGTATCTTTATTTTAATATTCCACCTATTACTATATTTAATAAAAATTCAATAATGAAAATATAAAAAATTTAATAATAAAATAATTATTAATATAAAATGGAAGGGATATTCTGAGAATTCAGAATTTGTTGTATTTATAAATTATATGGATAATTCTTTACATTAATAATAGTAAATTTTATTAAATTAAGTTGTACAGAAAATAATCTTCATTTTAAGAACAACGACAATAACATTTCAAGTTAAATAAAAACGGCAATAGAAAAAATAAATGTTATAACAGTATATAAGTCTTTATGTATATATTAAATACCATCTCACATATGTGAGATATGAACATTAATTTATAGAAACACGAGGAAAGGCGACCTGACTGCTGCGAGAACTAAAAGAATTCTGTTAAAATTTTCAAACTTGAAATTAACAAGATTGTTTCTATTAAATATTCCTGATTATATTGGCTAATACGCGACATACGCACCACGTTTACGTGTGCTGATGATAGACCCATTGCGTTCCTTTTCAAAAATCTATATTGCCCCAATACGAAAATTTTTTAAAATTTCATTATAAAACTTATTAAATACACTTTATTTTTAAATTTAAGGCATATTAATTATCTCCAAAAATATAATGAATCAAATAATAATAATGACAAATGGATAAAATTTTATGTAAATAATTGCTTAATTTATTAAAATTTTAAATACAAATGATGTTTTTTCGCTGTTTTTTAGTTGCAATATTTTTAATAAGTGAAAGATCATTTTAATAAGTATATTTCATTGTCTTTAATTTTCTATTTCACAAATTAAATTACAAAAAATGACAATGTAAGTAAGAATATGAAATAGTAGCATGGGAAGAATATATCATTTTTACTTGAAATGAAAAATATTTATAAAATGTGTCTTGGCAAGTAAGAAGTAATTTTTACATGTTATTCTCTGACAAAGTCAAATGCGAGCATAAACCATTTTTGTAATTTTTTATTATGTTTTTATTAAAATCATAACGAACTTGGTGTATAATAATATAACATTCATGGTATAATCGAACAATTAATAGTTGGTAATAAAGTTTTTGAAAGGAAATGTTTAGTTTTAACTAAAATAAATTTTTTATATTCTATATGTTTTTGCTTTCAAACTCTAATTTTATGAGCAAAATATAAAATTAGAAAGCACTTGTAACCCGCTTTAAGCTACATCACTGAGCGGGAAGGTAGTTCGCTGAGATATAGACTGGAATTGATTAGAAAAAGTTCGAAACGCTTATCATTCATATCTTTTTACTCGACAATTATTAGTTTTAGAGTAAAAATGGATAGGATATACGAAGGTGGATTAATAAATTTCCGACCTGACCAAAAAAACAACGTTTTTAAGAATTTTTTTTATTTCTCAAGTATTAGAGTTATTTATGAGTAAAAGTAATATATTGAGATATGTATGAAATATATAATCAGATATAATCGTGAATTATCATATCAGTCTGCCACCTATATTATTATAAACACATTGCGCGTACTAATATGTGTGTGTATGTATATTTTAAAAACAAATTGGTAGAATAATTATTGATATAATAATTATGACAACCTGACAGTCCATATTCATAATTACCATATTATTATACTCCACATTCGCATAATTAACCTGATGTAAAATTTTAAAGTTACTCGACTGTATGAATTATTAATATTTTATTAAGTTACAAATGCAAATACATACCTTTTTATTGTAATAAAATTGAAAACATAATTTCTCATATCCATCTTCATGCAATCTGCAATCCGTACCCCAGGTGCACATATATACAAACTTAATTATAACTATATTAGAATTTATAAATAAATAAATAAATATATATATAATATATTTTTATACCGCTAATATAAAATGTAATATATAAATTTATCGATGTTTCCGTAAACGCATATATACGTTATAACACGTGCTATTGCATTAATGCGCAGTATTATAAATATGCATTTATCAATAAAAAATATATAAATTATCTATATTTTAATATATGGACACACGCTGCCATCTGAAGTTTCCGGCCTGACCAAGAACAACAACGTTTTTAAGAATGTTTTTTCTATTTCTCAACAGAATCTCCTCCAAGGCTGATGCATTTCTCATAGCGGTGTTCTCGTCTAGTAATGCCATCTCTATAGACTGATTCGTCAAGCTCCTCAAAATACCCATTTACAGCTTCGATTACTTCTTCATTGTCCGCAAATCACTTACCGCCAAGCCATTTTGTGAGGTTAGGAAACAGATAATAGTCACTCGGGTCTAGGTCTGAAGAGTAGGGAGAGTGTGGCATCAATTCAAACTTCAGATCGTTGATTTTAGCCATCGCAACGATTGACGTGTGCGTTGGTGTGTTATCGTGATGAAACAAGATTTTTTTCTTCGCCAGATGAGGTCGTTTAATTTTCTCTTCGTGGTTCAAACGTTGCAATAAGTCTGTGTAGTATTGACCAGTGATAGTTTTACCCTTTTCAAGGTAATCAATGTATATAATACCTCTTGCATCCCAAAAAATAGTAGCCATAATCTTGTTCACCGAAAAAATTGTTTTGGCCTTCTTTGGAGTTGGTTCCCCAGGTCCGAACGCTGTTTAGACTGTTGTTTGGTTTCAGGAGTGTAGTGCTGGACCCAAATTTCGTCAACGGTTACGAATCGACGAAAAAATTCGCTTAGATTACGCTTGTACAACGCAAAATTGGCGGTAGAAATGTTCTTTCGAATCAATTTTTGGTCGACTGTTAGCAAACGCGGCACCCATCTTGCACAGAGCTTTTCCATATACAAATGTTGGTCAAAATATTTTTTACACCTTCATATGACATCTTACAGGTCTCAGCTTTCTCATGATTTTTATATCATATCTGGAGTTGTGACCTCAATGGGGCGTCCTGAGCGGGCTCATTAAAGGTGCTCAAGCGACCCTTTTTAAACTCAGAAACCCACTGCTTAACGGTTGGAGATGATGGGGAGGATGTCTCCAGTGTTGAGCCTATCTCTTATTTAATTTCCTTCAGTTGTCCAACGTTTCCATTTTTACGAAGAACACAGACGCGTCTTGTTCAGAGTGCTCTCAAACCTAAACTGTCATGGCGATCGGACTGAAACTATAGCTACAAGCTATTTAATGATGGTACTATAGAACGTCACATCAAGGTAGGCCTAGTGGCGCCATCCCTTGGTCAAGCCGGAAACTTATCAATCCACCTTCGTAAAAAATTTATTTTAGTGAAGTTTACATTTGTTTGAAAAAGTTTTTGCGAAACTCATAAGTGTTCCATAACAATGGTTTCTAGAATTTTTTTCTGAATTTAATTTTATAATTTAATCAATTTAATTGATCAAATTATTTTTTTATCATTTAATTTTACAATTAAATTTTTTAATCCGTCTCGTTCATTTTTAATTATATTTCTAATCAAAGTCTAGAAATACATAAGTATGATTTTTTTTAAATTTTTATCGGACATTTTCTTCGGCATTTTCATGTGAGCAGTGGATGTAGTATCCAGATGATTTAAACCGACGAACTTTTTGTTTTCATCTATATATAGTTTAAACTTTAGTCTGATCTAATTTGAGTCGGAGATAAATTTCTGAAAATTTTTTTTACTTGTTGGGGTGCTTGGCGTTTCACGTCCAGCTGAATTGCTGCAGCAGAGGATCAATACATCTTCAATCACATTAAAACGATAAAGCGAATTATTTAAACTAATTTTGGGCCGAGGATAGCTTTGTGACAAAAAATATCATATAGGTCGTAAATTATATGACAAATATTATAGATCTTATATGTTATATATCGTAATCGGTCTTATATATCGTAAATTATATGACATAGATCTTGAACAGAAATGTATGATAGAGTGAGAAAAGAAGAGAATACATATGGCCAATTCCTATATAGGTATAGGTATCGTCATTGAGTTGACAGCTGGTATATATAGAACAATATCCGTCTCGATGCTACACCGTTGCTTGCACCGTACTGTAATTTCAAATGTAATAAAGACAAAGCGTATTTTTGTTTATACGCGATAACCGAAAAAACTACTGAACCGATTGTTCTGAAATTTGACATGTAGATTCTATATTATCTTGAGAAGGACATAGGCTATGTTTTTTCTTAAAAATCATTTTACTTTTAACAATAAATTAAGTTAACAGTTTTAGTGGTTAGTTTCCCCAGCGGCCACTAGGTGGCGTCTTGAATCACGAACATCAACTCAATGTAGTCGGCTTAAAGTATTAATACCAGGCTAGCTCAAGTGAATGTTCATATCCAACTTTGGGATTCGTATCCTAAAGAAGGTGTGACGTTATAAAATTTATACATTAAATTTTCTACTACATTAGTTTGATCAATGCTGTAATTATTTTTTTTCGAATCTAAAATAAACTTAATTCTTTGGTTTTTTAAAATTACCGATGGGATTTAGCAGTACAGCGTGCAATTGAAACTTTTTTTTAAAAAGGTGCTACGTGTCAAAAAATGACATTTCTTTTTTAAATGTTGTTTTCAATTGTATTAAACTGGTGACTCCAATAACTTTTTCTATCATTCAAAAATGGATTTCAAGATTGAAATTTCAAGATTTTTCAATTCTGATGGATTTGGCAAACTGTGCAACTAGGTGAAGTTAAGTTTTAAAACCGAACGTAGATTTTCTTACAATCATATTGATTAAATTGTTATAGTTAAATATATCATACCATATCATATCATATTACACTTCATATCATATCATACTTCGTATCATATCATATCATACTTCATATCATATCATATCATACTTCATACCATATCATATCATATCATACATTATAATTTAAAAGCGTATTTTTGTTTATACACGATAACCGAAAAAACTACTGAACCGATTGTTCTAAAATTGGACATATATATTCGATATTGTTTTGAGAAGGGCATAGGCTATGTTTTTTATTGAAAATCATTTTACTTTCATCAATAAATTAAGTTAATTGTTTTAACAATTATTTTCACCAGCGGCCACTAGATGGCGTCTTGAATCACGAACATCAACTCAAAGTAGTCCGCTTAAAGTATTAATAACAGGCCAGCTCAAACGAATGTTTATATCCAACTTTGGGATTCGTATCCTAAAGAAGGTGTGGCGTTAGTCGGTATTACCTTTTTTGTTCTTCACGTTAATTTGACACTACACTCACACCTTATGGATATCTTTTGATTTTTGTAAATTTTATTTTGTCTTACATGAGAAAATCTCTCTCTCTCTGTCCTCACTTTCTCTGTTTTTTTTTTCTAATTCTCTTATAAAATGGTTCTGTATGCCAAATCATACTGAAGAAAATTTGTGACGACAATTATATTTTCGTTTTTATACATTCTATTAACTTCAGAATTGTGACAAGAGACTGTGTTTTTTTAATTTGAACAAAAGAAATGATTGCAAAATAGGGTTCTTTTACCAACAACCTCGAAACTATATATATATTATATCGTCACTTCTGCATAAAAAGGAAATATCCATCGTCAGCTTAAAAAATATGCTATTCGTCATACCATTTTGCTTGAATTTCAGTTGGTATCACTACGAAAATATTCAGGGTATTTAATTGAAAAAAAGAAAATATACGAAATATGTCATATATATTGTATGTATATTATATCGTACATATTATATATACACATTTTAAATACGGTTTCTACTGAGAAATATTGTATTGGCATGTACGGGCGGTTGATTACGATATCCCGTTGCCCCAAGACGATTTATATACGCAGTTCTGTGTTTGGATGATAGAATGCGATGTCCAGATGTCTCTGGGCGATTTCTACGGGGAATATTATATTTTGTTGATAGAAAACGACGTCCAAATATGATGAAATTAATTTCTATGCGAAGATTCATGTCGAGACGGTACTAATTCCGAACGACTTCCACGGGGAGTATCGTGTTTAGTCGTTAGGAAGCCTTGCTAGCTTTCTCGGGACGACTTCTTCTGGGACTATCGTCTTTAGTTGGCAGGAAACGATGTTTATAATATATTTCTATAGAGATATACCGTGCATTATTCGTTACAATATATATATATATATATATATATATATATATATATATATATATTGTATAAAATGGTCGGCAAAATATTAACTTTTTGAAGTGGACGCTACATTGAAGCAGCTTTTTATACAGAAGCGACAATAGGTAAATTACCGTCAATTTTTTATAGAAATATAGATTTTTATATAAAAGAGTACTGTTTACTTAGATATTCTGGAATTTTATGAAATCGGTTAAATTATTATCTCGGGCGAAGCCGCGACGGGGGATGCTAGTATATATATATATATATATATATATATATATATATATATATATAGACATACATACATTGGCTGTATCACGGCTCCTAATACTTTATCTGTTATTATATGGTACTGAGTATTTCCTGCAACGCCACCTCTTTAAAAAAGCAGAAACTAAAATTTTCTCTTTTTTCATAGCAGATCTCATCTGTAACTAAAATCATACTATCTTTTCCATTAATTTCGCATTTAATGTTTTTATTCGTATTATTTTTGATATAATTATGGTTTGAAATAATGAACATGTGATATATTTAATTTAATGATATTTTGATAGATTAAGGCTTGAATTTAAAATTTATTAAATCTATTTTTATTTCTAAGTGGAATACTTAATTCTATTAAATATTTTGTAAACGAATGACTGAAAAAATATATTTGCATCCAGTTTGCAACTTCTTATTTGCGGAATTAATTCTACTCAATACGAATTCTCATAAACAAATCATGAGTGCAGTTTCGAAGCGGCTTTAATTATACATTGATACTCTTACTTTAAAACAATTGAATTGTACTTATGTCGACTGCCCATATACAAATTAATAAATATTTTTTTTATTGGTCTTACAGTCTAATCAATTCAATCTAGAAATAAAAATAAAAATAAAATAAAAATAAAAATAAATAAAAAAATAAAATAAAAATTAAAAATAAAAATAAAAATTAAATTGAAAATTAAATTAAAATTATAATGACTGTCAGACTATCCTTGTTTACATTCACCCCCGTAGACTAATCTGAAAATAAAATATTAGCTGAAAAAATTCTTTGTTAGTAAAGTACAGTCTGACTGTCCCCACCACCCTTACCTAATTGAAGACATGTCCAACGTTTCGAGCTCGCTACGGCTCCTCATCAGGGACTGATTTTTCAGATTAAAGTTGTTTTTTTGCAGATTTCATTTCTTTTTTAAAAAAATTATTATTTAATGAATTCAATGCAAAAATCTAAAATACAATACAATACAATAATTATATATATATATATATATATATATATATATATATATATATATATATAATTGTGTGTGTATACACACACGCACACACACACACACACACACACACACACACACACACACACACACACACATATATATTCTGCTTTCTTTTATTATAAACAAGACATCTGACAATATAAAATATTATATAACGAAATCAAAACATTGAAATAGTCAGATATCTTGTTTTAAAAAATACATATAAGATTTATAAGTCGTAAATTTCTTAATATGCTAAGAACATATATTATTCTCGATCGCTTGAACGAAGGACTAGTAATTTGGTCATCCGAATTGAAATCCTGGTCTCGGTCGATGGACACAAGCACCGCTGTAATAATTTACGTATGCTTTGTTTACAAACACATCGTAGACCTCCGTCGCTGATTAGCACAGATATTTGAAAGCATAAATAAAACGATGTTAAATAACATAAAAAGAAACATATATTATTATGTTTCTCTTTATCACACTCAGTAGGACATTTGACTATATCAGTGAACTGATGTATAATTTAATTATAAAACAATTTTTTATTTTTATTTTATTTTTAGATTGAATTGATTGGACTGTAAGACCAATAAAAAAATATTTATTAATTTCATTATAGAATATTTTTTGTGATAATATATTCAAATCATGTCTATTTAACAGTAATTTTATTTAAATAAAAGTTCTATGCTTTATGAGTGTTTTTTGATTTCTATTTG
The DNA here is from genome assembly GCA_018907035.1 of Sycobia sp. Sy_11. Classification (NCBI taxonomy): domain Eukaryota; kingdom Metazoa; phylum Arthropoda; class Insecta; order Hymenoptera; family Epichrysomallidae; genus Sycobia; species Sycobia sp. Sy_11. The sequence continues at coordinate 313,306 of JACCIC010000153.1, read as the reverse complement.
AAAATATGTTGATTCGGACTCCAGTCTATTCAAATTGTTGCTGGTAACAGTTCCGAACTTAGTTTTTTCTCGGATCGTATCGCTATTTTTAGATATAGTTGTTTTTTTTAATATTTCGTATTTAGTTTTTCTTCCAATACGTTAGCCATAGTATTTTTTCTTAAATTTGCGAACATGGTTTTTCTCTAGATTTTTGCAAACTTAGTTATATAATTTGGTCTTGGACTTAGTTTTTCTCTTAGCTTTCGAAATAAGTTTTATATTTCACGCTTAGATTTATTTTTCAATTTATTTAGTAACATAATTCGGTCTTGCATCCAGATAGATTGAATTTGTACTTTCTAAGCATAATTTCTTAAGTTAACTTGTATACCTTGTATATTCTAATCGAAAATAATATGTTATAAATAAATCATAATTAACATTTTGTTATTTTTTTGCGCAATCACGTGTAGTATGAGCAAGCTGAGCAGTGAAATTATTCGTTAATCGTGTACCTGGAAGCTGCTCTTTGTTATAATATTGGTTGTACAAGTTTTCAACGTTTTGTCCCAAAATGTGAGCAGTTATTTTGAAAACAGAGTTATACATCCTTTATTCCAAGTATTGTTCAAGAGAACGTTATAATTATTTAACTTTTGTCCATCTTTCTGTCAATTTATGAATTGCGGACCAAAAAAATTTCTCGACTTTCGAGCCCAAGATCAAGGCAATTTTTGATTCCCTGTACTGAACTGATGTGTATTCCCATAAGAGCGTTTTGGATTGCATTTCCTAATCATTATTCTTCACATAGTTTTTGACCGAAGCCACAATATGTGGCCGAGCGTTATCATAATAAAAAATGACGGATTCGTGCCTAGATTTGTATTCTGGACGTTTTCCCTGTAATGCTCGGTGTAAATAAATAAGTGGCGTTCGATACAATGGTCTATCGATGGTTTAAACTACTCGGAAGCAGTTCATAGTTTACAATACCTTTTTGATCTCACCGTGTGCAGAGTATGGCCACCTTATTTACGCGAATATTTCGTTTCGGTGTCTACTGGGCGGCCTCGACAGGCTTTATATACGATTTTCTGCGTGTAAGGTTATCATAATCAGTTCATTTTTCGTTTTTCATTTTTCACACAATACAAAATAAGATTTATTTTTATACCGTTGACACGGATGCTCGCCTAGTAAAGCGTCTAATTCCCCGTCTTCAAAATTTTTCGGCTTTCCAAAGCGATCCATGTCTTCAACTTCTAAGTCACCACTTTTGAACCATTCATGGCATAAGGATTAACCAATACATTTCGCCCCATAAGTTTCCGAAGGCAGACGATAGGCCTCAGCTACACTTTGCCTTATATTAAAGAATAGAAGCAGTGCTTCCCGCAATGACGTTTATTTGGCTGGAAACTTGCTACGATTGCGCTCTATAAAATAAACGACACTGAAAGAATTGCTTAAATATAATGCTGTAAAGTTGTTGACAGATACTTTTGACAAACGCTGGGAACTTACTTCTATACCCAATACAAGCGAACTAAAGGGTGTGATTGTTTGTTCATCCTGTACTCGAAAGCTGCTCCGTTGTATTACGAGCAAGCTAAACGGTGGAATTACTTGGTAATCTTGTATTCGGAAGCTACTCAATGGTTGTGTCAAGAGGAAGCTAAACGGTACGATTACTTGTTAATCTTGTACTCGAAAGCTGCACATTTCGCATATGAAAAGTAAACTTATAGGTGAGATTGGACTCATACAAAGTTCAGAAATAGAAACTGTGGGTTTAGTTTTTTGCGATTTTCGATTACACCGTTTTTCTCTAAGCCATGAATACATTGAGACATCGGCCCCACGTCCCTGGTTTTTGGTCACGACAGTAGCCCAAAGCAGATTCCAATTCCGCCGGTATTAAATTGTCGGGCAAGGAACTAGCGTAGCACTCGTCTTTTAATCGGTCTCAATAAAAAGGACAAGACGTCGCAATATTCTTAATTAATATTATTATTCAACTACCTCTTTATTACTTTAAAGGATATTTTCATGTGATTCACAATTATACCATATATTAACCCATAAAGTCCCAAAATGACATTTTTTATCACAGTATTCACCGGCTGTACTTTCTGATAAAAATTAAAAAAAAACAGTGTTTTCGACATAAAATTGGCTGATCTTTCAGCATATAATATTCATTTTTTCAAAAAATGCATCTGTGACCATTTACCATATGATCAAATTTGACCTGGAGTTGTGTATTTAAACTCCGCGTGTAAACTGAATCGGTAACATTTTTTTCCCTACATTGCTACAAACTTTCTTGATGTCCGTGTGAAATTTGAGCGCCATATCTCCATTAGTGTGTATTTGTCAACTGTTTGTTTAGGACGCAATGTCTGGCGATATTGACTATGGACTTATGGTGCGTTCCCGAAGCGGATTTTCGAGTTTCGGATAGAAGAAAGAGTCACAGGAAGCCAAATCGATGACGGCTGATCGAGGACTTCCATTTCGTGTTTGGCCCAAAATTAAACACAATCATGCTGGAATGTGCCGGTGCATTGTCGTAGTAAAAAAACTATGAATTGTCTGCACACAAATCCGGTTATTTACGACGAATTGCTTCACGTAGACGTCTCAAAATGGCCAAGTAGTACTCATTATTGACCGTTTGATCTCCTAGAACGATTACAAGGTGAAACACCCCATGGTAATCGAGAAAAACGATGAGCATCACCTTGATTTTCAGTGGGTGGGCGACTTGCATGAGGCAAGTTTTCGGCGACTTCACGACCTTCACTGAATGCTTTGTGCCACTCAAATACTTACGTTCCCGATAAACTAGACTCCTCAAAACACTTCTGCAACATTTTTAACGATTCCGTAGCCGTAATTCCATTGGAAACACAAAATTTCAAGCAAACTCGTTGGTCAATATCGCCAGACAAACTTTTTGTGTCGTAAACAAACAGCTGACAAACACAAACTAATGGAGAGATGGCGCCAAAATTTCACATCGACATCAAGAAAGGTTGTACCAATATAGGGGAAATTTTTTTACTGATTCAGTTTACGCGCCGAGTTAATCCGGGTCAAATTTGATCATATGGTAAATGCACAAGTCCTGGTAAAATTTAATAATATGGAAGATGGCCACAGATCCATTTTTTGAAAAAATGAATATTGTATTCTGAAATATCAGCCAATTTTACGTCTTTTTGAAATTTCTAATAGCTTTTTTTATCAGAAAGTACAGCCGTTGAAAACTGTGATACTGATGGACTTAATGGGTTAAATTCTAATATATTACAATCTCTTCGTTTTTTGTTATATTGGATTTCGATTCCGTGAGCTAGTAGTAGTAGAAACCGCAGTAAAAATTAGTTTTACTTTGTAAATAAATATGCACTGAATATTTTATTGTTCTATATCACGTATCCTTCATTATTTAAACAAATACCTTTGCAGGTTCTCTGCTTTTCAGGTTTTGTATGTTTTCAAATTAATTATTACATCTTTGTTTTTTGTACTATATATAAATAAATATATATATATATATATATATATATATATATATATATATATCATCATATCATATCATTATACTCATTTATAAAGACAAAGCATATCTTTATTTGTACACGAATAACAAACGAAAACTAGTGGACCAATTGCTCTAAAGTTCAAAATATATCGTAATTTACGTTTAAAAAGGTGTTATCTCAGTGCCCGCTTCAAAAATGTACTATCTGAGCGTCCGGTTCAAGAGGGCGCTATCTCGTAGTCGGCTTCAAAAAGGTATTATCTCGGATTCCGCCTCAATAAGATACTATTTCGCAGTCCATTGTTTTGCTTCAATTTCAATTGCACCAATACCTAAATATTCGCGGTATTTAAGTTAAAATACAATAAATTGTATATTGTTGCAATCTACACCATCTATGCTCACTGTGGTAGTCATATATATACACTGCATATCCGTCACCGCTTCCGCGCAGCACACTGTATAAAAGCATAGTCAGTCTGTTTAGCGCCCTTGTACTTAACGCACATATTGCATAATAAAATTTGGTAGTTATAACGGTTAATCCTTTTGTCTTTATTAACTCTTTTTCGTCTACACACTATAATATCCTCTCTCGCCTTCGCCCTAGTTAATAATTTTACCGATTTCATGAACAGTTTAATAGTATCTAAGTAAAAAGTACTCTGTGTTAATCTATATTCCTAAAAATAATTTATCTATCGCCTCTATCTTGAACCCGTCTTTTCATCGTCGTTCACCAGCTTCCCGGTTATCCGACCGACGTACCGCTCAATTCTCGTGAGGTCCCGTAGCTACGCAAGCAGCCTGACCGTCGTTACGGACGAGCATCTAGAGAGTAAAGCGGAGAAGAAGAAAAGCCAGAGAAGGAAGGAGACCACTAAACTCCGAAAGCAAGTGAGAGAGAGAGAGAGAGAGAGAAGGAAGGAAGGAAAGAGAGAGAAAACGAGAGTGCAGAGCAAGGGGAAGACGTTCAGCACGCGAAGAACCTACGGCGGAGTTCCATCCCGGCAAGTAGCGTTCATGTATTTACTGTGACAAGAGAGTGCGCGTTCCCGTAGTATAAACCGTGCGCGTCGCGTCTTTTCCCCATTTTCACTCCCTGCCGCTGATATCCCCCCGCGTCAGCGGAATCCGCTCCCCGTCAGCATGTCGTCGCCGCGCTACGTATATATATATATATATATATGTATATATATATATATATATATATATATATATATATATATATATATATATATGAGAGTATTATTGTTGTGAAGCGAGAACATGCGAATAAATAATAAGTATGGTTTAAAGACTAATTGGAGTTGTATTCATTTTCCTATCCCGTTCCCGTGTTTCACGTTTCAGTTCCAACGCCGCCGGCATGCCACCAGATCTCAGCGTATTCACGCACAAGTATGTAATAACCCGTACTACAGTACGGGGTTATAATATATATATATATATATATATATATATATATATATATATATATAACATGTATAGGTTATCTTATCCTATACATGTTAATAACCAATACTAATGGGGAAAAAAGAGGGAAAAAGGGAAAAAGGGACAGAGAAAAAGAGAATAATATTTATTATAATATATAGAATTTTGGAAATTTAATATAGTAGTAGTTGTTGTAAAAGCACACTAATCGTGTGTACCTGTGCTCTAATATTCTTCTAAAAAATAAAAATATAAAAGTTGTTGGTGAATCCACATTGGAATAATTAGTTATCTTTTTTGATATTATTCGTTCGAACTAATATTCACATCTCAAAACCTATTCTATTCGACGAAAACTCGAGAGAGTTTATATTGTAAAGGAAAAGATATTTTGGAGATCAAGTTTTTCAACGATGAGTGGTAAATTTTCAGCGTTGCATTGCAAGGCTAGTGAATTTTCTTAATACTTGTATTAATTTGGAATCCGTTGAATAATAATTTTTATTGATTTAATTCAATATAGAGCTATTTGCTTAGTAATTCAAATATTATATATATTTAATCCATCAAATAATAAGTGTGAGAGAGATATATTAACATAAAGTAGTAGTTATAAGAAGAACAAGCGCGCACGTATCTTTCGATAGTAGTTATTCATTTTCTCCGTAAGGTGGCGCTCTGTGTGAACGGAAACGCGCGTTAACATAGTTAACAGCGCGGGTGCATAATAAGTAGGGGTAAGATATTATTTATTATAATTTTAAAGTATTTAATATATCTTAAGATTTTCATCTATTCAAATAAATAAATTTTTCTCTTTTTTTTTGTTTGTAATAAGAAATCTCATAATATTCCCCTGTACTTCATAATTGTCCCGTCCTTTCCTGGATCATCGATAATCTATTAATATAATTTATTATTAATATAAATTAAAAATAAATAAAGTCCAGGATAAAAAGGTAAATCCGAGGAAAATAATAGTAAAGAACCTATGGAGCACCGAATTGTTTTTTAACGGATTAAAAACAATTTAATCCGTTTGGGATTCTTTACACCTCTGTTAACGGTTGCTTTTACCGGACATTTATTAAATAAGTACCCCGTTACAGAAATGGCGCCCAACGTGCTTTAGATGTTTTAGAGGATAAATTTTATTTTCTCTTAGTCATTTATTCTTCTCGTCAAAAGCATTCGGCGAATATAAGTACGCCAATTTAGAGCTCACGACGGAAAATTTTTTTGTTTTTTTTATTGAATTTTTTTTCTTTCTCTTATAATTAATAAGAAAGAAAATTTAGATTTCTTTCCCTCCTTCCTCGGACTACCTTGAAGGACGTGGTCAAAAGATAAAAATTTATGTTATCTTTTATTAAATCAGGTTAAATACAGAGACTACCCCCTTTACCACGTTAGGTCGATAACTACTAGGTATTGCAACCGTAGGTTTTATAAATAAAAGTATCAGCATTAGTTTTTCTGAAACTTCCTTCACACAGGTTACTCAGTGTATAGTGTGCATAACGTTACTTACTGCAGAAAGCTCGGGGAATAAAAGTGATCGACTAGATCATTATTTTAAAAGTAGTTTTAATTTTTTTTTGAAACTCTTAAGCAGGCCCTGAGCCTATTTCCATCTTGTAAAAATGGAATAGGCAGCAGTGTTGAACGTTGATTCTTCTTGGGCTTAAAGTTTTTCTTTTAATTATTGTATTGGTTTTTTTTATTTATTTTCATCTATTTTGTTTATTTTTATTAGATTTATAATAATAGAACATAGTAGGAATTGATACCTCTCAAGGGATGTAGACATCAATTCCTACAAGTAATATCCCAATACAATAAAATTAAAGCCCAGGATAACACTTTAGGAGTGTCACAAAAGGCAAGAAAGTCATTGTAAAATTTTCCCAGAGAGTAAATAACATCACGGACACTGAGGAACTCAAAGTATGTTTAATAAGAAATATTTTGTATTTTATTATTATTTTTTATATTATAGAGAGCACCCGTTTGATTAGTAGGTCCCTCTCTAAAAAAGCACGTTTTCAGATATCCTCCAATCAATTGATTGGACTGTAAGACCAATAAATAAAAAAAAAAAAATATTTATTAATTTGTATATGGGCAGTCGACAGAAGTACAATTCAATTGTTAAATTAGAAGTCATTGGGGGGTCCAAGAGGGACATAGGTCTTGTGGTCCGTAAATGGGATATTCGATACTAGGATTCCCATCAAGACTTAAAGTTATTCATCAAGCGGATCGAGAAGCGCCAACGAAGTTTATAGATATCTGATCAAGAATTAGATTAACTCAGACGCTACCAGAAATATTCAGTTATGGCTTGACGCTTTGAAAAGAAGAGGTATAACCACCATGAGTGAAGTCCGTACCGCTGCAAAAATGTGGTACGGAGGCGGTCCAGAATATCGAGGAAAATAGGTTAGTGGTTAATGGTTCTCGTTATTCGATTAGTTAAATCCATCTCTCCACGACACAGAGCAATTGGATCGACTGTTACACAATGCGCGCCCCGAAATCCAGCGAAGAATGTCAAGGAAGTTGTTTAATAATATTCAAGATTTCCTGAATTTGGCCAGAGAAGCCGAAGTTGCATTGGAGTCTGTAAAATACTATCATACTCTTCCTACACCGAATAAGGCGATTTTGCGTGAAGCCGCATATAAATCGACGAAATCCAAGCAAGCTAAAACTCAAGTAGCTGCAACTGTTCCTCAGGAAACTCCTGATCACAAAAAGAGGATAAATTCGGATATAACCACCGGATAGAAGCAAGGCGACCACTAGGGGTCAGGTCGACTTACAATCGAAACGTGACCACGGACGAGAATATTCGAGGGCCTCGTTCCTCGAATCCTCAGTCGTCGTCGACTAATCAGACTGAAGAAAGGCCTGATTTAGTTAAGGAAATACCGTCGACTGAGGAAAACGGTAACGGCGAATTAGATCTTGGCCAAATTTCAGCACGGTCGAAAGAAGCGTGCTAGTGGATTCCGGTAGGAATTGCTAAGTACCAAATATGTGCATTGTACAACATCGGCGCGTCTTGCACTGTCATAGGCAAGATCGGGCTACATTTAGCAACCGTTTGCCAGCGAGAGTTCTACCCAGCATCTGGAGTTGCTGCTAGAGGCCCAGGGAACTCTTCGCGTTACGTCACGGTTCACGTCGAACTGCCGTTCGAATTGGCAGGAATCACGCGCGATGTGCTGGTCGCTGTGATCCCATACCAGAAGTTATAGGAAGATTGATACGTAGGTGCTAATTTCGTACCAGCGTTCGGAACCATTCATGATCTGATTGATAATTCATTGTGGGTTAAAGCAGCGAATAAACAGGTCAGGACGGAAGTCGCCGCAGTCACATGTAATGAAATCTAACGACGGCGCCATTGCGATTGACTGACGGCTCATCTTCTGAAATTATTCGAGTGGGCGAGATAAAATCAGAAGAAAATACTGGTTTTGATCTGAGCATGGAGTTTTCAAGGTTAGCATCCATTGGTCTCGCGGATAGATCTCGACAGGAGCAAGAACGTATAAAGAAGCTCTTAAATATGAAACGCGAAAAAAAGCAGGATAGATTAGGTTTAACATTATCTAATTATACTAGATTTTATTGAGAGTTATATATTTTGTAAACAGGATAAGGCGCACCTTGACTGTTACAAAATATATAACAATCAATAAATAGAAATGACAGCGGTCAACAGGAAAATAATAAATAAAGTAGAATAGATAGAATATATTAATCGTATATTAGTTTAACCAATAGAAATAATATTACCTTATTTTAAAACAAACGCTAGCCAATCAGATTTTTGTTAACGTATTTTTACCATGTATAAAAGTGCGCTAAATTTTGCCAAGAGCATGTTTCTTTTTCAGCACTCCTCGAGGAAGGATACCTCCCGAGTGACGAAGGGAACTGTCATCTACCGATTGAAAAACTCTGTATTTCCTGGGTGAAAACTTTTTCACGAGGCCAAAGGAAAGCACCTTTACTCGTAAGAAAAGCGTAAAAGATTACCGAGCCAGAAGAACGGGCGAATCCGACTTGTGAAAAAGTAATTCTTTTTCACCTAGAAAATAATCCAGAAAGCCGCCGGGAGACAAAATTATAATCGATCTAATTTAATTCGGGGAAAAGGCGCTCCTTTTCATCGAATTAAACTACCAGACGAGTATTAATCACGAGGCGCACCTCGTATCAATACCAGACCGACCGGCGACCGAAAATTTGCAAATTTGCAAGTCATCATAACAACTGATCGACTTACTATTATAAATATAGAAATTAAATTCTGTAAAATAAATCAAAAAGAAAACGGAGTCTTGCTAAGGAATAATAAACGCTTTTTCCTAAGCAAAACACCGAACTCTTTTATATCACCGGCTAAGGCGCACCTTAGCGCGATATAAAAGAGAGAAAAAGATTTATTGCGATAGTGCGAAAGAAACTCGGTGTAAAAAAACGGGCGACTTCTGTAAATATAATAAATAGAAGGAGGAACCGCTTAAGTAAATATAGTAAATAAAACGATAAATTACTGGGTCAAGGGCGTGTGAATTCGTGGAAATTTAGATAACCCAATTAAGTAATAGACATAATATAAAATCAATTAAAGGCGCGAGTAATTAATTTGCGAATCATTATTTTTTGTTTCAGGGTATCTACAGCGAGATACCAATAAAATAAGATTTATTATTGTTATTATTTTTTTTGTATAATTTATAAAGACAATACATTTATTTTGTTATTTATTGAAACGATTATAATGTTATTCATGCGAAAATCTGTCCTGATACGTTCCTCCCTCCGAATCACGTATCCTAAACCTCACAAATTCCCTGTATAAAAAATAAAAACTAAAACCTGAAAAAATAAGACGGAAGGAGACGGAACGTTACAAATAAAATCCTGCCGGCGAGAGAAGTGCCACTAGGACGTACGACTTGTGTAAGGCTTATCCAGTATCTATGAAAATACAAGAAGAGATGCATTCTCAAGTTTGAGAAATGCTGGAGACTGGAGTAGTCGAACCATCGACAAGTGGTTGGTCAAGCCCAGTGGTGATGGTACGGAAAAGCAACTGGAAATATAGATTTTATATCGATTTTCGAAAAGTTAATTTAGCTTCGAAACCTGATGCATACCCGTTTCCTAACATGGACCAGATTCTAAAGAAACTGCAATCACCTAGATATATTTCTATATTAGATCTAAGTAGTGGTAATTCGTCCGGAATTCAAACCGATAATGGTATTTACGGTATCTGTATGGGATTGTTCCAGTTTACTAGGATGCCCTTCAGTCTATCTAACGTTGGAGCGTCGTTCCAACGACTTTACCAATTGACTGAATTATCGGACCAGACCTCGAGCCGAATGCCTTTTCATATCTTGGCGATATTATCATCGCCACAGACATTCAAAGAACACTTAGAATGGATACGTCGTGTTCTTGCTCGAGTATATGAAGCTGGATTCACGATAAATCGAGAAAAGAGTGTCTTCAGACACACCGAATTCAATACTGAGGATTTCTCGTGAATCGTGAGGGATTCCGTCCCGATTCCGAGAAGATCGAACCAGTGATGCGTTACACGGAACCGAAAAAAATGAAGCAACTTAGGCGTTTCCTCGGGATAGCATCGTGGTATAGAAAATTTTTAAAAGATTTTGCTACCATTGTAGAACCACTCATACGTTTAGCTAGAGAGGACTGTCGTTATGAGTGGAACAACAAGCCTCTTTTGACAAGATCAAATCAATGATCGCTTCTGCGCCCGTCCTGCATAGACCGCCGTAGGATATACAGTTTACCGTGCAAACAGATGCGAGTCATACTGGCATCGGAGCGGTCCTTACGTAGGAAGTCAACAGACAAGAAGGGGTGTCGGAGTTCGCGAGTTTAGCACTCTCCCACGCCGAAAGAATCTATTCGATAACCGAGAGAAAGTGCTTAGCTGCCATATGGGCTATCGATAAATCCGCCCTTATATAGACGGATATCATTTTCGTGTCGTTACGGACCACAGCAGTTTGAGGTGGATTCGTACGATGCAGAATCCAACTGGCAGACTCGCGCGATGGGCTCTAAGATTGCAAGGGCAAAGTTTCGATGTAAAGCGTCGTAAAGGGACGTTGAACAACGTGCCAGACGCCCTTTCGAGGATGTCCGAGGAAGACGATCGATTTGATTTAAGTATATCCTGGTGTTACAAGACTTATTTACACGGTGAGAAGAATATATCCCCATCCGTAAAGCCAACGTCAGGACGATCCTCGTGCTCAAATTCGGCGCGGCAGAGGTCTTCCTAGTTGGATAATGGTATCGAATTTAAAAATCGTATGATTGATGAATACTTAGTGGAAGCGGGTATACTCCATACCCTTACTCCACCGTACCATCCGCAGGCTAATCCGGTGGAGCGGATCAACATCGAAAACCCGCATTGTGGCATTCGTAGAAGGGTCCCATAATATGTGGGACGAGAAACTCTTTGAGTTAAATTTCTCGCTAAACACGACACCACATAGTTCCACTGGATACTCTCCAGCTCTATTGAATTTCGAACGAGAGCTGACTCCGCCAGAAACTTTCCGCCGCAGCCAAGATCAGGCTACGGTGGAAACTCAAAAACAAAAAGAGAGTTCCTGGCTGGCGAAAATGAGTAAGTTGAGAGAATTCCAAAAGGCCACTAAGACATGATCTCAAGGACAGCAGCGTCGCCAAGCAGATTATTATAATGGAAGGCGTGTCCTTCTCCATACCAAGTGGGTGACCTGGTATGGAAGAAAAATCGTGTCTTATCCTCAACAGCTCAAAGGGTAATATGCAAATTAGCTCCTAAATACTAGTTCCTTTTGTTATTATACAAAAGAAAGGGACTAGTACGTATGAGCTGGAAGGTTGTGACAGACGGATTGAACAATTAGTTCATGCTGAACAAATCAAACCGTAAGTCCAACTCAAAGAAAACGATCTCTTGGAGACCACTTCTACACTGGAACCAGAGGATGAGGTTTTACCACAACCACTGCTGCAGCCAGACGAAGAGGTTACTACCCAACCGCCGTTCTAAAGTGAGGTGCTTTACGCAGGACAACCCCGAGAATACTCACGAGGCGTTAGATTCCGTCCTGGATAGGAAACGATCTCGTCCGCGCAAAAGTCGAATTACGGTTCAGCGGTCTTCGTATCAAGATATGGCGTCCTCTCATAAAAAGGACCCAACAGAACGAAGACCGCGTGGGAGGCCGCGGAAGGAGAAATAGTTCTTCTCTTCCTATGAATATAGTTCCTCCTTTTATTTGTTTCAGATGGATAACCTGATGGACGAAGCCTTCATTGCTCGCTTTAAGGAGCTGCTTGGGGTGCTGTGGGGGCAGGGCTTAGTTTTGACGTTAGTCCGTTGAGACTACCGATCTGCCCGCTCCATCCCTCCGAGTTGGTTCCTTCTCGATCCCTCCTCTGAGGTAATAGAAGAAGTAAAGGAGGAAAATCGGGATTCGGACAAGGAGGACTACGTCCCTCTCCGACGTTCTAGGTCGGCGTCGAGACCTTCTCATCCGAAGAGCAACGCAGGATGAAGGGAGCCTCTTTCATCTCCTACGGCTCCAAAGACCCAAACCACCCCTCCAGAAGAAGAAGCTTCCGATCAAGAGGGGATGCGGTCTGAACCACGGACTAGCTCATCTCGGTCGAAGACCACCCCTCCTGAAGCAGGAGCTTCGGGTCAAGAGGTGTGTGTCGCGACTGTCCCAAGGAAAGCCGCGCTACGGCGGGATATATACATACCCTTCTCCCGGAACAGGAGTTCCTGGACAAGAATAGGTGAAGACAGAGACGCAATCCAGCTCCACAGCTGGAGCTGAGGAGCGAGAAGGGGCCTCCGCAACCGCACCCACCACTCCTGAGGTTCAGGACCCAGGAATGCAGGGGACTTCACGACTAGAGTCGTCCGTCTATGGTCGCTCGTCTGCTCGACCCAAAGCAGGAGTTTCGGGTACCAGAGAACGCGAGATACGTCCTCCACGTCTAACTCCGCTTCAACGTATGGAGCGACGCCTATTTGAAGCCAAGGCAGAAGTCACCAAGAGGGCTAAATTCAGAATTATCGATTTCTGGGAAGAGTTACGGGATCGACTTAGCGGCAGAAAGTAGGTCGGTCCCACCATAGCCCAAGAGCTCGATGATTTAGCGGAGTCAACGAAAGCATCGGCCGAAAATATATGCGAAGTCGACGCCGAACGCGGTTTATTGTCTCCACCAAATTAAAATATGCCGCTTATAAAGTAGGCGTGCATAATTTATTTATGAAAGTACAATGATTTTTAATAAAAAACATAGCCTATCTTCTTCCTAAGATAATATAGAATATATATTTCGTATTTGAGATCAATCGGTTCAGTAGTTTTTTAGTTCGTATACAAACAAAAACACGTTTTGTCTTTATAAATTAGTATATGATTTGAACCTAACTTTTGTAATAGCTTATGAATTTAAAAATATTTTTCGTCATCTTTTTGTAAAAAACCTTCGTTTGTTTTGCGATGTATGTGATACTTATGATCATATTTGTCTATGATGTCAGTTTTAAGTTTTAATTTCACTGTTTAAAATACTGCTTTATTTATGTTCCAGAATATTTCTGAAAATAATTTGTACACTGAAAAAATATTGGTACTTTGAAATATTTAACTAAATACATTTGATCAAATTTAATTTTTTTTTAATATAAACAACTGTTTTTTTATTATAAAAAATCATCATTAATTATCTAAAAAGAATTTAGTTTAATCGACTAAATCGAAAGGTAGGAGTAAACAAATTCATTTTTTAAATAGCCACGATGTAATTTAATAAGTATATCATCTATTTTTAAGTTTGATTTGTTAATAACAATAAAGGCTTTAAACATTTGACGGCAAGTGCATCCACGATTTGCATCGCAGCTCACGTTTGACATGCCAGTCATGTTTTTTAATATATAAGAAGTTCCGAACTTTATAAATATATATAAAGTTTGAGCAGAGTTTGAAATTAAATTATCTTGACTTTGACCTTGTAGTTGGATTTCAAGATCATTTGATAGTTAACATAATTTTTTAATTCGATATCCTTGTTTTTCATTCCGGAATCGAAAAGAGCGGAAAATTCAACGTTCATGTATAATATTGGCTGACTGTCGAATGAGTTTAAACGGAAAGCCACTGCAGCGGCTCAAAAAATAAAGTTCCTTGACTGTTTTCAAACAATAGAAATTTGGTTTTTTTTGAGTCAGTTAAAGATTTCTACAGCATTTATGGTTCATTTATTTCGCACAAGCCCCTTTCCTATGCTTTATACAGAATAATGTTCGCTTGCATATCCCCGCTGCAACCAGGGTCATTTCGTAAAATTTAGTCTAATTTTTTTCGAATTTCTTTAACTACTACATAATTTCGAAGTTTATTTATTTTTTCCTATTGCTACTACTGCTAATAAAGTCTACTTCAAAAAGAAAAATGTATCGTAGAACATGAAAGGATAAAGTTTATTTGGTTCAAGAATTTTCAAAGCTGCCTATGCATTTATTGTTTAAGTACTTAGAAAACTAAAAAATGCATTATAATTTTTACTTTAATTGTGCTTATGTCGACTGTATTTAGATAAATTAATAAATATTTCTATTGTTCTTACAGTCTAATTAAATAAATTAAAATGAATACATAATAATTTCAATATATATATTTATATCAATACTAATACATATCAATATATAATTAATTGAAAATTATAATGACAGTCAACTGTTTAAAACCAGCCCCCTAGACTAATCTGAAATAAAAATATATTAGCTGAAAAAATTCTTTATTAGTGAAGTGCAATGTGACTGTCCCCACCATTTATTCTAGAGGGGATAGGAGTATATATAAATTAAAATATTAATAAGTCCAATCAATTCAATCTAAAAATAAAAACAATAAAAATAAAAATAAAAATAAGAATTAAAAATAAAAAATTAATTTAAAAATTAAATTAAAATTATGACAGTCAGACTGTCCTTGTTAACATTCACCCCCGTAGACTAATTTGAAAATAAAATATTACCTCAAAAAATTCTTTGTTAGTAAAGTGCAGTCTGACTGTCCCCAACACCCTTACCTAATTGAAGACTTGTCCAACGTTTCGAGCTCGCTACGGCTCCTCATCAGGGACTAAACTAAACCTTATATTCTAATCTATATATACCCATCCCCACCACCAAATTTAGTAAATTAAATATAAATTCCCCCTCAACACAAATTGTCCAAAACCAATTAATTTCATAAGAAATGATAAACACTGTCCAATCTATCGGACTCTAACATTAAATTCACATTATTTCGATTCCTGGAAATGTGAATACTTTCAAGACTCTCCCGTTTATACTTATTATTAATACCATGTTCCAAAATATCCACATTCACAAATTCAAAAGAATGTAAAAACTTTAAACAATGCTCTTTTAAACCGGAAGTAATATGTGAGCTACTTTAACTATATTTATGTTCATAAATTCTCTTTTTTAAATATCTACCTGTTTGTCCAATATACTATTTATCACAATCCATGCAATTAATCTTGTAAACAACTCCTGATTTTAAGCATAAATCATCCCTATCTTTGCAATTATTAAACAATCTACTCAAATTATTGTTATTTTTAAAGAAAATTTGAATGTTATATTTCCGTAAATTTCTTTTAATTCTTTCAGACAATCCTCTAACACATGGCAAGACAATCATTTTGCCTCCGTTATCATCAATTCCTGCACTATGTTTATTTTCGGTATTATAAATGTCAATTAATCTCTCAGCAATGAATCTATTAACAAATTCAATTGGATAACCATTATTAATGAAAGTTTCTCTTACTATCTGTAAATTATTTTGTCTAAAATCTTTATGTCATAATTGTATTGCTCTGTCAATGACACCATTTAATGCTCCAATTATGTTTCTGAATTGGTGGTGTGAATTAAAATCTAAAAACCTACCTGACCAAGTAGGCTTTCTGTACCAATTAAGTTTCACCTTATTTTTACTACATCTAATTACATTAATGTCTAAAAAACTCAACTGATTATTAACCTCAACCTCCCTTGTAAATTTAATTTTCATGTACAGAATTGAAAACATCCACCATTTCATCAACAAAACCTTCCAGAACAATTGTAAAGATATCATCAACATATCTCTTAAATATCATTGGTTCAAAAAGTAATTTTGACAAGGCTATACTTTCCAACTTTTCCATAACTAAATTAGCTATAACTGGTGACAAAGGCGACCCCATTGGACATCCGTATTTTTGTTCATAAAATTTATTATCAAATGAAAAAATTGTGTTATTGAAAACTAAATTAATTGCTTTAATAAATTCATTCATTGTTAATTTTGTATGCAAATTAATTTCATGCCACTTTTCCTGTATAATATCATTTAACAACTCTAAAGGTACATTTGTAAACAATGATACTACATCCAATGAATCATCTTGTAGTTTTTCGAAATAACAATATCTTTCATTTCATTCTAAAAACACCAACTATCCTTAATGTAAGAACTAGTTCTTCCAACTATCTTAACCAATATATTAGACAAAAATCTAGCAATATTATAAGTTGGGAAACCTATGGAAGATATTTTTATTTTAAATGTCAGATTTTCTTTATGAATCTTGGGAAGCCCATAACATTTTGCTACAGTTCCATTTTCACATTTTAAATACTTATATGTAGTATCATTTATATATTTATTTCTTCTCCAATTATTTAATAACTCTTTTTTTAGAATATTAAGATAAAGTTTAGTTTAGTCCCTGATGAGGTATTGCAGCGAGCTCGAAACGTTGGACAACTTTATTCAATCTTCAATGGGGTAAAGGTGGTGGGGACAGACAGATTGCACTTCACTAATACAGAATGTTTTCAGCTAAGATATTTTTATTTCAGATTAGTCTACGGGGCTGGTTTTAAACAGTTGACTGTCATTATAATTTTCAATTAATTATATATAGATATGTATTAGTATTGATATAAATATATATATTGAAATTATTATGTATTCATTTTAATTTATTTAATTGGACTGTAAGATCTATAAAAATATTTATTATTTTAAATTAGAATTTTTAATGTACATTCGTGCATTGAATTTTTAATGTACATTTTTAGCGTGGTCGACTTTACTGACAGGTAATGAAAGATTTCTCTCTAATTCCTTTGCGAGCCGATAGAGGGAAGCTTTGTCCTTGATGCATTGTCAGCAGAGATTCAGTTGTTGATCTTTTGAAAGAGAATTTCATGAAATGCCATGAGTGCTAAGTACGCGTCGCGCTAGGAGGCTGTGTTCCTTTGCATCCACCCGAAGCCCCAAAATGTCGCAATCAGCGGCTGCTAAATATATGAAAAAGTCGAAGAAATTTATACAGAAGTGGGAACAACGATATAAAGTGGCTAAAAATGTCGATGATTTACCAGAACGTGGCTAGATAGAAAAAGTGGACAAAAAACATGAAGAAAGAATAGTAAATCTGTTTCCGCGGAATCCGGCTTTAACACTGCGGCAAGGACAAGCAAAATTAATGGCAAAAGAATTAGATATATCCTACAAAACTATCCGAACCCATCTTCATACGCATGGCTTGAAATGATATAATATATAAATTAACACAATCACTCTCCTACTTGACAGACTGTATTTACATTTTTTGATGAATGATTTACCGGGTTTCCTCAAAAATTTTTATTTAAAAACGAGACTCTGCATGTGGTTTCAGCAAGATGGTGCACATCCGCAATATGTCAGGATAGTTGGTGATTATTTACATATCAGATTCACGAATCAATGGATAAGCCGATGTGGTTTTGTAGACTGGTGTCCAAGGTCTCCAGACATGACAAGCCTAGAATTCTTTTTGTGGGTTTATCTAGGAATATTGTCTTCGCTGAAGCACTCAACTAAAAATGAAATATGATGCAACACATAACAATCGCATGCTGCAACATGCCAAGAAATTTTCTCTCTACTGCTAGAAGTTTTGCAAATTGAATTTAATTGTCTTGACAATAACGATCAATTGTCTGCACACATGGTTAGATAAATTCGTTTATTATGCAAATCAACTTTACCATAAAGTCAGACATTCAATCTTGACTTTAGCTGCTAGATGATCATGTGGCTGCGAGAACAACATCCTTGCCTTAAGAGGCTAGGAAAACCACTTCCTTGCTTGAAATGGTAGGGACAAAATAAATAATTTGTTGGTAAGCTCTTTGAATATTACCCAACACTTAAATGATACAAAAACATAGCATTTTCCGCTCTTTTTGATTCCGAAATACACAGCAAGAATATCCAGTAAAAAATTAAGCTATTGGGTATACAAGTAAGTTTCCAGCGTTTGTCAAATGATGGTGTCACCAATAGATCCCAGGCAGTGGTTCAAACGGTTCAAAAATGGTGATTTTGAATGTGTAGACAAGGATGGCTCCGGAAAGCCGAAAAGTTTCGAAGGCAAGGAATTAAACGCTTTGCTGGATGCGAATCCATGTCAGATTCAAGAAGAACTTGCTGCATCATTGAGCGTCTTAGACGTTTTGTTTTATAAGAATATTTTAGAAATACACCTTTTTTGCTAATTTGATTCTTTATATAGAGTTCAAATATTATTGCAGTTATCGATTGACATGAAATATATATTGGTGAAATGAAATGAATACTAAATACTAGAATTAAAACATTAAAAAATATGGCCTATTACATCTGTCAATTGTAATCATAATAAATTTTTAAATGTTAACATTCTAGATAGAGACTCTAATTATAACAATAGGTATACTTCATAAATGTTACATATAAAACTAAATGATCAATGCATAGAGGACATATAACTGTTTAATTTGCAATATAAACATTTAATGTGGACTCTAAAAAAGTATAAGGTTAAATCATAAACTTGATACTAATAATCAATATTTATTAGTTATATGTGTACGTTTGACACTGCTAGAATTTAACCCACAATTTCATTTATTATTATTAATTATTAAAAATGATGTAAATTTCGTTATATATTTTTATTAAAGCCTGATGAGGATAGCAACATATATTTTGCATTTTATTTTTTATTATTTTATATTACTTCTTTAATAGGGTCCTTTTCCTTGTTTTTAATTATTGTATTATGAAGGGTAATAATAAAATCATGAAGTGATATATATTTCTATTTTCAAATATGTTTTCGATGTCTGTCTTTTATCAGCCAGCACTCACTTCACTCTTACTGGCAATTATTAGAGCAAGCATTAGAAACATACATTGCAATATTCAAAATCAATCAATATAAATTGTGATTGTGCAACGAATAGTTTATAATTGCAATAATTAGTAAACTTCCTTTCGATGGCTATAAAGTCAAATAGTATACAATACACAGGAAGAAGTTTGGAAACCTTGAACTAAGTATCATGATACCTTTGGGTATCATACAACTCAATGTAGAAATTTCAATTTCTTGCTCTTGTAATACAAAAGTATTATTAAATTTTTTCTTTTTTTTTTAATTTCGACGTCCTAAATAAAAATGACATAAAATTATACATATATACCTCAGCTCCTAGTGCTTTCATGTCAACGTAAACATTATTTTCCTCGAGTAATTTCTCGTCCGCTTCACAAGTTGAAGTCTCCGTTTTCGATCCAAGAATTGGCGAGTCGGATAGTATAGCATTAATAAGAGGTGTTTTTCCATTTTGATCCTTGAGACAATGATTTGTCATCTCCCTTATGATACTCAGTTTCTTGCTATCTCCATTAGCAACGAGAGTACTGCGCCAAGGATCGCCATAATTTAAGGTAACATTACTGTAATCATTACGAAATAAAACTTTAGTTAGATGAGTTCGTTTCATAAATATTTTCTGCTCAAGGTCTTCCCATTGAGATTCAGTGCGGTGATAAACGTGACGTGGTGAATTATCAGTGGTACATTTACGTATTTCATCAATCGTTGCGACGAGTGAACTTACTGAGCATGGAGCCTTTGGATTACGAAAACTCATACGTAAATCAGAAAAGCTACCATTATCCTCTCGTTCCTCAACAATTGTATCTAGAGCTAGCATACCGCCTTTTTCATCGATTACAATTGGCTTGGCTGAGAATAAATTTGCTTGATCCTAATTTGGAGATATAATTTAGTTATCCAAAATATTCCAAATGATTATAATGTGTAAAATATCAATTTTAACTCCCAATGTAGATGTCTGAACTATTCTATTAGATTATATAAATTTAAAAATATAGAAAAATACTTTGCTGATAATACAATCAAAAACAAAAGAACAATTCTCAATTTGAATTGCACTCAGACATATTTAATTAATTAAATTACTTAAAAAAAAAATAGTATTAAAAATTACAAATTGTTCATCCACCTGTAATTCTTCAATTGATTCTGAGGTATTAGTTGTAATTGTTAGATTGGACTTTTCCTCTACTGTAGCTCTATTGTTCAGTGATTCCCAGTCTACTAAATCATAGACCAGTGTATCAAGATAATCATCTTGTCTGGATCTTTTCATCTGCTTTTTAAATGAAAAACTAGAATATGTAGCATCAGAAAAATCAGAGCTATGCGTTGTTCCGGTCGCTGTACTTGTTAGCGTGTCCCGGCGCCTATCCCTAACAACACTATCGTCGTGTATATAAGTTTCAATATCTGTATAACCTTTCCAGCTACGAATGCACCAAGGTGGTCTCGCCACCCCTAACGGACATAAATTTTCGTAATCGTGAACAGATGTCACATGGCTCATGGTCTCCTCCTCTTGTTTTTGAGAAATTTCCTTTTCAGATAACTTAGAAAACAGATAAAAATTTTAGTATTGGTTATTTTTTTAATCAAACAGAAAAGCAACATTATAAGTAATACAAGTTAAATATCATTTTTCAAATTTAATAAAATTATTTACTACTCGCAAATTATTATAAAATATTTAATATTATTTTTTAAATTAATTTACATACCTATTGAAAAATAATAATAATTATATGAAAAATCTACTTATATCAACTATTGAGTACTAAAGTAATAAATTTTTTATGGGCATTACAGTTTTTACAATCAAATATAATTATACTGTGAGTTAGACTGATCTTATTTATAAGAAACCCTGTAGAATCTTTAATATAAAAAATTAAAATTAATATTTTTAGTGAAGGACAATCTAACTGCTCCGTCTACCAAAATTTTTCGCATTTGCATAATTCGACGTTTTGAACTGCTCTGACTCTTCTTCAGGGACTGAAATAAAAATCTATTAATAAAAAAATATATGCTCATACCCCTCCTCATTCACTTTTCGCAAATCCCACCCGATTTGGACCTTTCGGTGATCCTGAAGAGGAGGCAAAGCATTGCAGAACTACTAAGTAAACAAATTTCGAAAATTTTAATAGTGAGCATAGTCAGATTTTCCTTTACTAAAAATATTAATTTTTATCTTTTATACTTTTAGATTCTATATAGATAATTGCTGGTAATTGTAAATAAGGATAGCCTGACTGCTAGTAGAATTATATTGTAAGGTGATATACCTGCCAAATCGATAATTAATACTGAAACTTTAAAATAAGGAGATGTCAAAGAACTCGCGACGATTCGTAGTAAAATGGCATTACTATCTCACATCGTATTTTACATGTTTTGTCATGAATTTTCTTTTGTCACAAATGGTAACAGTATTATATATTTCTCTTAGTGGCAGCTATCTACTTTAGTAGTATTTTTTATCCATAATGTTTCAAAATTGTTAATCAAGAAAACTCTTTGTATTTTTATCATCAATTTTTACTCCAACATCCCCTTAAAAGGATTTCATTCACTAATAATTACTAAGATACTTAATAAATTACTCATAAAATAGTTTTTCAGTTTAATTACACAAAATAAGTATTGATTGTAAAGCTTCTTATTGCTATTTTACAAGTTTAAATAGATTATTACACCTTTAAATAAGTTATGGATTGAATTGAAATATATTTATCTAGTAATTTTTCATATTTTAGAAGTATATAAAGCTTCAATATTAGATTTTATTAAATTTAATCTAGAATGTGTAGAAAGGATGTCTTTTTGATAAAATAATAAAAAATGTTTACCTGGGTAGGTATGGTGGTTTCCCCATTTTCCAAAATGACCGGAGTATTTAATCTTCCACGGACTAATATATTATTAGGAACCATTAAATCATTAGTTATGAGATTTTTGACTGGCAGTGATTCTAGAATTCTACTATCTAGACTTTTGTTGTCAATATTTAGAGTAATTTCAGATGAAGATTTGAGCTTATCAAGAGAAGAGAAACTCTTTTCAACATAGTTATCCTCATCAGTAACAAGCTCAAGTCCCAATTGTGTAAGTGAACAGATACCTCGGCGCTTTTGAGAACATAGCTCAGAATCGAAATCAAGAATGCACTAGAAATGTGAAAAATTTATTTACTATATAGCCTTTCTAAATGTTATACTTAAAAAAATGCAATTCAAATTGCCAAAAATAGAAAATAACAAAAAGTAACTTAAAATAGTAAAAAAGTAACTTTATTAATATAAATAAATTGTATTGCAATATTATTCAGTGTATGTGAACATGTAACCTCTCTTAGCTTTAAATCCAATTCGATTTCTGAACAAATCCCTCGACGTTTTTGTCGATGCAGAGAATCTGTAATGCAAGATTTAATTTGATCTACCGTTTCAAGACAAGATACATTCTCATTGCATACATCTTCAAATTTTTTTTCTAATGGTACCGAAAGATTCTGCATTTTTTCAACAGAAACGTTAATATTAGCTACTTTGCTATCTTCGACGACTACCTGGACTGTAACATTAGATTCGTCACTTTTAATGAAACTCGTATTGATAAGACCTTTCTCCATTGACTCCGTATTTTGTACAATATTTGTTAAGAGTGATTTTTGGTCAGCCGTTATATCTGGTGTTATTCTTTCCACCAATTCATTTGATGTGGCTTCAATATTCCATTTCTTAGTTAAGGGTTTACTAAAAATTGAAAAAACTGATTTCTGAATATTTCTTAAATACAAAATTCGATAATCCAGTCATAATTTTATTTGCAAATTTTTCAGTTGTTTAATATAGTTTGGCATTATTTCAGTTATTAGTAATAATAAAGCATCATTATTTAATACATACTTATATTTTTATTTTAAATTTTAATAGTGTTGTTAACTAAACTTGTTTATATAAAATATTATTAATATTGTTGTTAGAGAAATTAAACAAATGTTACTAAAATTTATTTCAAATTAACGGGATGTCACTACTCTTTTATACCAATTCAGTAAAAAGTACTCTGTTTTAAAGATTTTTTTATGCAAAAATTCAAACATTGCAAATTTTAGTTAATTATGCTTTTATTTTATCTACTTTGCATTACTAGAAAGCTTTAAAACCTTATGAAAATGAGAACATTTTTAAAATTTCATAACCAAAAATTTTAAAAAAAATTTTGAAGACTATTCTAATTTCCACACGGTTTGACTAATCTATTTGCAAGATTGCAGCAATGTAGATAGAAGTAAAGTACATGATTAATTAAAATTTGTAATAATTTAATACGTAGATATAATTTTATTTAAAATAGAGAATTTTTTCTCCACCGATTTTGAAATTAGTATGCTTTAATTATCTAATTCATTAGAAAATTTTGCAACCAAATTCTGCACATAAATAAAAAGTAATTTAAATTTGATTAATTACTTAATACTTTTACTTGAAGATATTTTTAAAGACTCGGTACAATCTATTTGCATGTGCTTGCTGAGTTGAATGGTTTTAGTATTTTCAAACATATAGAAGTGAATGAGCATGCTTATTGAGCCTATGAAAGTGCCCCCGAGTACCATGACTGTTGAAACTATGAGGACATTCACTGAAAAGGCATTCTTGAATGACATGAGGAAGATGGTGTAAATTATGGCATTTTGTACTATCATCACAGAGTAAAATACACAGACGTGATATCTTGCTTGTTTATCTCTCAGTCTAAGAAAATCAAAAAAATAAACTGCTCCAATCATGCATTTGTAGGTTAATTCTTCAACTGTTGTCAGGTTGAAATTAGTTGTCTGCAGCTGTATTATCCATGCAGTCATTCCCAGTGAATGAATTGCTGTAAATATTAGAACTTATTAAACAGCAACTGGTTGATAGACAAAATAGAATTATACTGTTATAAATTAAATTAGCCAATATTTTTATTGCTCTTACAATCTTTATAAAATAACACAGTTATAATGATATATAGTCAGATTGCCCTTGTTTATAATTACCCCCGTAGAATTTGAAATATAAAAACTACTACTAAAATTAATAAAAATAATATATATGTATTATTATAATATAATAATATATATATATATATATATATATATATATATATATATATATATATATATTTTGTTAGTAAAGAATAATGTGACTGGTCATATCACCAAATTTACCAAATCTATGTAACTGCTTTGTCCAAAATTTTGAGCAATTATTTTGACTCATCATCAGAGACTTAAAAATGAACAGTTCCTGATAATAAATCAAAACGGCTCGAACCGTTGGATTAAGCAGTTACAACGACTTTGTAATAATGGTGGAGTAAAAGTCAAATTGTCCTTTACTAACAATAATTTATTGATTAATTTTTATTTTTTAGTAGTAGTTTTTATAGTTCAAATTCTATGGAGGTAACTATAAACAAGTATAGTGTGACTGTTATTATAATTATAATTATATTATTTTATAAAGACTGTAAGTAAGACTGATGAAAATATTTAGTAATTTCGATTATAGAAAAAAAATAAGACTTAAGCTGCAAATGTTTCTGTAATATGACATACATTAGGTCATTATAAGAATAATATAGTCTGGGCATGTGTGATATATAACAAGAAAGAATGTAAAAAAACATTGAGCAGAATATGGTTTTTATAAGAGCATCAAAATATGTATCTAACAGTAGTAAATACATAAACATCAAGAATCAAAACTTGCTTAATAAATTAAAAAATAAAATTACAAAACAATTGATTAAATTCTGCAATATTTTGATTAATTGATTAATTTGATCATTTGTACAAAATCTATTAACGTTTTTTTTTTAACTACACATAAACAAGAGGTATAAAAATAAGTTAATAATAACATTATAGATGTTTAAATTGAAGAGTAAGAAAATAGAAATATTTGTAAAAAATGATATGAAAATGATTTTTCAAAAATGATTTTTACCAAAAATAACAAGTATCCAAGTTTTGAAGCAAATGGCAGCTAGAACTAATGCAGCGATTCTGGATGCAAGCATACCTCCTCTCCAGAAACCTTGAATCATTATAGACGACCAAGTAAACTGAGACTTGTCCTGGATTGCTCTATTTATTAATAGAGTATATGCTGTCAAAGCCCAGGTCAACGAACAAATCGATGCAATGACTGATGTACCTACAAAAATTGAACAAAAAAAAAAACAAAAAAAATTTTAATTATTTGAAACAGTAGTTTCTGAATTATTTTAATTACATATGAAGCAAGGAATCACAATTCCAAATGATTAAAATATACCAAATTGAATAAAGATATTTTACAATCAAACTTGTATTTTAATAATACAAACCTTATGTGTTAGGTTTAATAAGATATTTTAGATTAAAAAATACATACGAATAAAATTAGATTACATTAGGCTAATATTATTTACTTATAGAATTTTATGTTTATCATTTGGATATATACCTGTATGTGTTATAGTTATATGTAAATTGCTTGTTAGCTCGAAGAAGTGTAATAATATTTTTCATTGTCTTCATCATTTCATACATGAAATCGTAAAATATTAAAAAATCTCTTAAGTAAATAAGTAGATAATAATTTAGAACAAAAATGTTTCATAACAATTAAATATCATTATTTGATTATATTTGTATGTTAAATAAGCATAAGAAAATGAAAGTGAGCATAAATTTAAATTATTTGAAATTTGTAAGTACTAAGTAAATTCATATGTAAAAATTTCAGTATAAAATAATACTTTAAATATTATACAATAATTTAATTAAGAACAATATGAAATCATAATATTAATTATAGTTTTTATTCTTCATTTAATAAAGTGTTTATCTTTAAAAAACTTTTTCTTTTAAATTTTCAAACCATTTATGGTCCATCTTTTATCTTTTTTTTTTTCAATTTTTTTTTCAATTTTCCAAAAGATAAAAGAAGAACCAGAAATGATTTGAAAATTAAAAAAAAAATTTTTTATATATATATATAAAGAAATAAATATTAATAATTACTTGATACGAAATACTGCAGACATATTTGAAGCATACAGTTAAAAAAGCAAAAGAAAAATAAAATATAAAAACAAACAACAATAGTACAATATGAAATCTCTGAAGAATTAAAATCAAAGATAGAAAGCTCATTTCAAAACAAAAGATCATATTGAATATTTGTGTTTAATAGTAGAAAATATTGAAACTTCTACATTGCAAAAAGTACTATCAAGTATTATGATTAAAATGTATGTATTTATATAACTACATGTTTCAAAATGCAATTTAATATATACAACAATGTATAAAAATAATACATTTTAATAGAAGACACAAATTAACTTGGAATCTAATTTACAAAGCATTAAGTTTCATATGATGAGAAATTTTGCTGTATTGAGTAGATTGTCAACATCAAATAACCTAAAAGTTCATGAAAATCTATTAGATTATAATTCTATTGCCAGACAAAAATTTCATAATAGTAATAATGTTGAAGAAAAATTAATTTTAAACAAATACATTTATAATAGAACAGTCAAAAAGATTAATAAATTAATTTATGATTATATGAAATTATTTTACAATTCACAATTCTCCTTATATAAATAGATATAAAGTAAACTAATAAATATTTTAATTGATTACAGTCTTTTTATAAATTAACATTATTATAATTACAGTCAGATTACTCTTATTTACAACCTCCATAAAATTTGAAATGTAAAAATCAAAATTAATTTTGTTAGCAAAGGATAATCAGACTGTCCTGTTTACTAAACCGTATCATATCTGTAAACTTTGACCAATCAAGCTACTTTAGCTCTTTTTCAGGAACTATACCTAAATGAGTTCCTGAAGAAGAGTCAAAGCTACTCAAAAAGTCGGAGTATGCATATGGTAAATTTTGGCAGAGAGCAATCAAATGGCCTTTACTAACAATATTAATGTTGATTTTTTATACTTGAATTCTATATAGCTGTTTGTAAATAAGTTTGCTTAAATTACTTTATTCCAATTTCATAACTATTAATCTTTTATTCATTGATTTAGAAATTCAAATTATATTATGCCGACTGTTATAAATTAAACTAACAAATTTATTTATTATGCCTTACAGCTTTTATAAAATAATATAATTATAATTATTATAGTCTAATTATTATTATTTTATAAAGACTGTAATGATAATTGAAAGATTGTAAAAGCTGATAAAAGTATTTCTTAGTCTTTAGAACTTATAGGAATGTTTCATTTTTTTTAAATACTTGCAGAAAATAAGTATACAATACTACAAAATTTATGTAGTACAACATCCATTTACACATTTGCTATCAGCATATAAGGACAAATTGGAGGACATGCAAGGTAGATATTATTATAAACGTTATGGACAATAACATCAAACACAGATACCATATTAAACAGTCAAATCTTACCATTATTGAATTCATTACAAAGTTCTTAGAATATATTGAATCATTTACGAAGTTTTTACAGTTTATATCTGAAGTAAAGATGTTTGATGAATATTGGATTCCTTTTGTTGACTCTTGTCAACCATTTTCTATTAATTATAATTATATTTTTAAATTTGAATTTTCTAATAATGAATATAATCATTTGATAATAGAAAATAATTTAGATTAATATTTAACTACACAAAAAATAAGCATGTAAATATAATTTCTTAAAGAATAATTAATGACTTGATTGCATAAAAATATTTTAATATGTGCGAGCAAAATTACTATTACATTTATTGAAATTTATATATTTTGTTCCTTTTTATTTTCCTATAGTCTTGCTAAATATTATTATATAACTGATGATATTAATATAAAAGTATAATTTTATAATAAATAATTAATTAACAAAAAAGCATACTTGTCCAAAAAGATATATGTTTCAGCATTGCCATTGTATAAACTTGTAGTATTATTTGAGGAACAGATACCAATAAAGATGTAAATAAGTTTAATCTAAAAGCATCACTTTCTATTCTAAATATCCAGTCTCTTTGCTCTGGACTTACTTGAGTCTTCATAGTTTTTATTGCAGAGTTCAATAAAAAACAAAACCTATCAACAATATAAATATTTATTTTTATAATAAATATAAGTTTTTTTCATTATAAAATTATGGAAATAATTTATTTTAATACCTGTGCATTATAGCAAAATGAAAAATATGAGAAATCCATTGATGATTTTTTAAATCACCATTAGTCTGATACCATTTTAAACTTAATATTTGTACAAAACATGATGGCACAAATGCTAAACCAATAGTATAATATGCCCATAGCTTATATGTATTTAACCAATGATCTAGCACAACAAAAAAATCTGTAATATAAAATAATAAATATTGGCATAACTGTAATTCAAATAAATTAATTTCAAATATGAATATAATATAATATAAATTCAAATTACTTAAGAAATAAAATTATTAATTTTTGAAAGAATTAACAATATTCTATATCATTAAAGAACAAAATGAATTTATTTTTAATTTCCTAATAAAAGCCATGCCTTACATATTAAAAATATACAATATTTTTGAAAAAATAAGTTAATAGTAACTTAATACATTTTATTATATATCATTGTTACTATACAGTATTGTAGAATTTAAAATTTAAAACCAAACAAAAACTTTAATAAAATCGTAAATAGTTAGTAAATAAATTAAATTACAGAATTAAATTATAGTACAATATGATTAAAAATTATTTCACAGATTAAATTATACAAGTAATCTACAAAAATAAAATAATACAAAATAAATCGATTGTTTCAATACATAATATATTATAAATTGTAGACTTTATAGCAAGTTTTAAAAATAACAAGAAAATATTTCCAAAATACGTATGCAGGTACTAGCTAACCTGTGACAATGGTGGCGGCAAAAATAGCAATCGTAAAGGCATAAAAAATGACGTCGAGACCCTTGTACTTATCACGCTCTGCATCATCATGATCTCCTTCCGAGATGTGGTTGATTCGTACATTTTCGTTTTTCTCCAACTTGCTAATATGATAAGCATCGTCCGGCTTTGACTCCGACTCCGCCATCTTCTCCGATAGACGCCGAATCGTTTTATCATTTAAGTATATATATTCGACAAAACAAAAAGACCCAAGTACAAGAGCAAGAAAAAAAAGGATCGGAGTAGAAGGGCTCAAGCTACCGCATAAAACAATAAAAAAGTCAGGACTCTCTCTATCTCTTTCTTGAAAACGCCGTTTATTATGCGCGTCTTCTGATGGAGGTTGCTGATTTTCGTAGTCTCTTATACGATCATGACTATACTGACATTGTTGACTATAAATTGATACCTGCTGATACCTACTAGTAGGCTACTATATACCTAAATATGATCTAAGTATATAGTGACACTTGTTATTTATATTTATACATTATACTTTTTTAAAAACAATAAAGTCTGAGCTAGGTCACAGCTGATTGTTACCACTTTTTTTGCTTTCGTGAACCTCTTTCATAAACAACTTACAACGGTTGTGTCACGAACATGTCACCAGAGAGTCTAAGGGGAGATGTGTAATCCTTATGGGAAGCATGTGTCAAAATTTTGGACTTGCATAGAGGCCGCCACTCTAAGCTCAAAAGGCGCATAGATATATGAACGAAAATAGACTAGTATCTGAGATAATAAGGGGAGATCGTCGATGCCCATGTTAGATCTTGCAGTAAAATTTTGACACTCAGCGCTGCGGCGGTGAACGCCGGTACTCCGTTCGTACGATTTTCCAGATGTTGGTTTTCGAGCTGGTGCGATCGAGGGAGAGACGGCGTTCAGTAGGGGGGACGCCGAAACAATAGATGCAATAAAGGGATTAATTGGTGTCGAAATTCTTGAAGTGCGTATAGATTTTCTTGCCTGCGTGCGTAAGTGTGTATGTATGTATTTATAAACACACGTATTTACTTAAAATTTTAAATTCGCTGCGTGGCGATGATCGAGGCTGTGAAAAGGTATACCTGGGTATACCACTTAAAGAATTTCTTCGTCCACACCAGTGAATCCCATTTGCTACACCCCGCTGCCAAATTTTTAAGAAAATACGTGTATATATATATATATATATATATATATATATACGTATTTTTTTTAAATTTTGAATTTAAAACTTGATAATAAGACTGCGTTCATCTTAATAATAATACTAATTTGATATAAAAAACTATACTTCCTGTAAATTATTTATATAATAGCATTCATTAAATTTTTATATAATAAATTTTATTTCATTGCTATTTACATTATATCATGCATTCATTAAAATTAATTCAATAGTTATTAGAATACAACAAATATTTATTTAAATTTATGTTTAAAACAGAAACATACATATTTAACACGAATGAATATTTTGTAATTTAGAGTAAACCACATATTTGAAACAAACAATTAAGTTTATTTGCATAGCGAACATATATTTATTACATTACACTAAATAAATTATTGAAAAGTAATAAATATTTCTTGAATTTTACTAAACGGAACTACATATACGTAAAAAATAAAGTTAAATAAATAAATATTTGAAAAACTATATATATACTCAAATTTAACAAATATATTCAATTTTTGGAAAAGCTATTCAATATGAACAATTATATAGCTTTATTAAAAGGTGAAATATATTTATTTGATTATATCCAACGAGTTGTTAAAAACTAATAAACATTTTTTCGATTTTATGAAATGAAGCACAAATATTTAAATATTAAATTTAAAAGAATAAATCATTTAATAAAACTATTTATATCTTATATGTAAATAATTTTTTCAAAAATAGAAAATATTTTTTTGATGTATATATATATTTTGTAGTTTTTACTATTTATTTATTACATTTAATATTTAAATCTTTGTGCCTCGTTTAATAAAATTAAATAAATATTTATTAGATTTTACAACTGGCAAGGAATAATCAAATCGATCTAATCCACCCTTTGAGAAAACTATTTTATTTTTTTGAGTAAATGGTTTTTTCAAAAATTGAATATATTTGTTGTATATATACAAGAAAATATATTCTTGAACCAATAATTTCAAATTTAAAATCAGGAAAATAAATTCTTGGATTAATTACATATTTCCTAGATTTTTTTCAAGATTTTCTAGAAAATGGGTGGATGAAATTGGAAATTAAATAAATATTTTCTTATCTAAAGAAACTATTTTCTTGAACCAAGAACCGAAGATTTTGAATCAAAAAATTTAGATATTTGATTCAAGCCGACAAAATTAAGTGAATATATACTTGGATTAAGAATTTCAATAATTCACTCAAGAAATTTAATTTAAAATGAAGAATTTGATTCTTATTTTTAAAATAATAATTACATGAAATACGTTTTTATTTTCAAAAACATGAAAATTCAAGTATGTTAAATGTTTAAAAGTAGTGCATAGTTCCTTGATTCAAAGCATTATTTTCTTGACTTTAAAAATCAAAAGTTTAAAATAAGCGAATAATTTTTTGAATTCTTTTACCATTTATACGTTAATTTACTTTTATTACATTTATTTCAAAACTTCGACCTAACCGGAATTCTATCCGCAGACCATTGGATTCGTAAGCACCTTATTAATTACACTATCGCAGTACGCTGTGAACAATTATAAAAATCTTATATATCAATTTTAGATCTCTTATAGTTATACATTATGAAATTAATTTATGGATTCCAATAAATAGTATATGCATTTATAACAATTGAATTGTACTTTTGTCGACTGCCCATATACAAATTAATAAACATTTTTTTATTGGTCTTACAGTCCAATCAATTCAATCTAAAAATAAAATAAAAATAAAAATAAAAAATAAAAATAAAAAATAAAAATAAATAAAAAATAAAATAAAAATTAAAAATAAAAATTAAATTAAAAATTAAATTAAAATTATAATGACAGTCAGACTGTCCTTGTTTACATTCAGCCCCGTAAACTAATCTGAAAATAAAATATTAGCTGAAAAAATTCTTTGTTAGTAAAGTGCAGTCTGACTGTCCCCAACACCCCCACCCAATTGAAGACTTGTCCAACGTTTCGAGCTCGCTACGGCTCCTCATCAGGGACTAATCTAAACCTTATATTCTAATCTATATATACCCAATATATTTATTTACAAATGTACCTTTAGAGTTGTTAAATGATATTATACAGGAAAAGTGGAATGAAATTAATTTGCATACAAAATTAACAATGAATGAATTTATTAAAGCAATTAATTTAGTTTTCAATAACACAATTTTTTCATTTGATAATAAATTTTATGAACAAAAATACGGATGTCCAATGGGGTCGCCTTTGTCACCGGTTATAGCTAATTTAGTTATGGAAAAGTTGGAAAGTATAGCCTTGTCAAAATTACTTTTTGAACCAATGATATTTAAGAGATATGTTGATGATATCTTTACAATTGTTCTGGAAGGTTTTGTTGATGAAATGGTGGATGTTTTTAATTCTGTACATGAAAATTAAATTTGCAAGGGAGGTTGAGGTTAATAATCAGTTGAGTTTTTTGGACATTAATGTAATTAGATGTAGTAAAAATAAGGTGAAACTTAATTGGTACAGAAAGCCTACTTGGTCAGGTAGGTTTTTAGATTTTAGTTCACACCACCAATTCAGAAACATAATTGGAGCATTAAATGGTGTCATTGACAGAGCAATACAATTATGACATAAAGATTTTAGACAAAATAATTTACAGATAGTAAGAGAAACTTTCATTAATAATGGTTATCCATTTGAATTTGTTAATAGATTCATTGCTGAGAGATTAATTGACATTTATAATACCGAAAATAAACATAGTGCAGGAATTGATGATAACGGAGGCAAAATGATTGTCTTGCCATATGTTAGAGGATTGTCTGAAAGAATTAAAAGAAATTTACGGAAATATAACATTCAAATTTTCTTTAAAAATAACAATAATTTGAGTAGATTGTTTAATAATTGCAAAGATAGGGATGATTTATGCTTAAAATCAGGAGTTGTTTACAAGATTAATTGCATGGATTGTGATAAATAGTATATTGGACAAACAGGTAGATATTTAAAAAAGAGAATTTATGAACATAAATATAGTTAAAGTAGCTCACATATTACTTCCGGTTTAAAAGAGCATTGTTTAAAGTTTTTACATTCTTTTGAATTTGTGAATGTGGATATTTTGGAACATGGTATTAATAATAAGTATAAACGGGAGAGTCTTGAAAGTATTCACATTTCCAGGAATCGAAATAATGTGAATTTAATGTTAGAGTCCGATAGATTGGACAGTGTTTATCATTTCTTATGAAATTAATTGGTTTTGGACAATTTGTGTAGAGGGGGAATTTATATTTAATTTACTAAATTTGGTGGTGGGTATGGGTATATATAGATTAGAATATAAGGTTTAGTTTAGTCCCTGATGAGGAGCCGTAGCGAGCTCGAAACGTTGGACAAGTCTTCAATTAGGTAAGGGTGTTGGGGACAGTCAGACTGCACTTTACTAACAAAGAATTTTTTGAGGTAATATTTTATTTTCAGATTAGTCTACGGAGGTGAATGTAAACAAGGACAGCCTGACTGTCATAATTTTAATTTAATTTTTAAATTAATTTTTTATTTTTAATTCTTATTTTTATTTTTATTTTTATTGTTTTTATTTTTAGATTGAATTGATTGGACTTATTAATATTTTAATTTATATATACTCCTATCCCCTCTAGAATAAATGGTGGGGACAGTCACATTGCACTTCACTAATAAAGAATTTTTTCAGCTAATATATTTTTATTTCAGATTAGTCTAGGGGGCTGGTTTTAAACAGTTGACTGTCATTATAATTTTCAATTAATTATATATTGATATGTATTAGTATTGATATAAATATATATATTGAAATTATTATGTATTCATTTTAATTTATTTAATTAGACTGTAAGAACAATAGAAATATTTATTAATTTATCTAAATACAGTCGACATAAGCACAATTAAAGTAAAAATTATAATGCATTTTTTAGTTTTCTAAGTACTTAAACAATAAATGCATAGGCAGCTTTGAAAATTCTTGAACCAAATAAACTTTATCCTTTCATGTTCTACGATACATTTTTCTTTTTGAAGTAGACTTTATTAGCAGTAGTAGCAATAGGAAAAAATAAATAAACTTCGAAATTATGTAGTAGTTAAAGAAATTCGAAAAAAATTAGACTAAATTTTACGAAATGACCCTGGTTGCAGCGGGGATATGCAAGCGAACATTATTCTGTATAAAGCATAGGAAAGGGGCTTGTGCGAAATAAATGAACCATAAATGCTGTAGAAATCTTTAACTGACTCAAAAAAAACCAAATTTCTATTGTTTGAAAACAGTCAAGGAACTTTATTTTTTGAGCCGCTGCAGTGGCTTTCCGTTTAAACTCATTCGACAGTCAGCCAATATTATACATGAACGTTGAATTTTCCGCTCTTTTCGATTCCGGAATGAAAAACAAGGATATCGAATTAAAAAATTATGTTAACTATCAAATGATCTTGAAATCCAACTACAAGGTCAAAGTCAAGATAATTTAATTTCAAACTCTGCTCAAACTTTATATATATTTATAAAGTTCGGAACTTCTTATATATTAAAAAACATGACTGGCATGTCAAACGTGAGCTGCGATGCAAATCGTGGATGCACTTGCCGTCAAATGTTTAAAGCCTTTATTGTTATTAACAAATCAAACTTAAAAATAGATGATATACTTATTAAATTACATCGTGGCTATTTAAAAAATGAATTTGTTTACTCCTACCTTTCGATTTAGTCGATTAAACTAAATTCTTTTTAGATAATTAATGATGATTTTTTATAATAAAAAAACAGTTGTTTATATTAAAAAAAAATTAAATTTGATCAAATGTATTTAGTTAAATATTTCAAAGTACCAAAATTTTTTCAGTGTACAAATTATTTTCAGAAATATTCTGGAACATAAATAAAGCAGTATTTTAAACAGTGAAATTAAAACTTAAAACTGACATCATAGACAAATATGATCATAAGTATCACATACATCGCAAAACAAATGAAGGTTTTTTACAAAAAGATGACGAAAAATATTTTTAAATTCATAAGCTATTACAAAAGTTAGGTTCAAATCATATACTAATTTATAAAGACAAAACGTGTTTTTGTTTGTATACGAACTAAAAAACTACTGAACCGATTGATCTCAAATACGGTTTTTTTTTTTTTTTTTTTTTTTTTTTTTATTTTTATTTTATTTTTATTTTTATTTTATTTTATTTTTGGATGGAATTGATTGGACTGTAAGACCAATAAAA
Source organism: Sycobia sp. Sy_11 (assembly GCA_018907035.1). NCBI lineage: Eukaryota > Metazoa > Arthropoda > Insecta > Hymenoptera > Epichrysomallidae > Sycobia > Sycobia sp. Sy_11. The sequence goes on along the minus strand of JACCIC010000153.1, from coordinate 277,549 downwards.
AAATATTTATTAATTTGTATATGGGCAGTCGACAGAAGTACAATTCAATTGTTTTAAAATAGAAGGTCTATTTAAACAGTCCCTGATGAGGAGCCGTAGCGAGCTCGAAACGTTGTGCAAGTCTTCAATTAGGTAAGGGTGTTGGGGACAGTCAGACTGCACTTTACTAACAAAGAATTTTTTCAGCTGATATTTTATTTTCAGATTAGTCTACGGGGGTGAATGTAAACAAGGACAGTCTGACTGTCATTATAATTTTAATTTAATTTTTAATTTAATTTTTATTTTTAATTTTTATTTTTTTATTTTATTTTATTTTTTATTTTTTATTTTTTATTTATTTATTTTTTCTTATTTTTTATTTTTATTATTATTTTTATTTTATTTTATTTTTATTTTTATTTTATTTTATTTTTGGATGGAATTGATTGGACTGTAAGACCAATAAAAAAATATTTATTAATTTGTACATGGGCAGTCGACGGAAGTACAATTCAATTGTTTTAAAATAGAAGGTCTATTTAAACAGTCCCTGATGAGGAGCCGTAGCGAGCTCGAAACGTTGGACAAGTCTTCAATTAGGTAAGGGTGTTGGGGATAGTCAGACTGCACTTTACTAACAAAGAATTTTTTCAGCTGATATTTTATTTTCAGATTAGTCTACGGGGGTGAATGTAAACAAGGACAGTCTGACTGTCATTATAATTTTAATTTAATTTTTAATTTAATTTTTATTTTTAATTTTTTTTTATTTTTTATTTTTTTTTATTTTTTTTATTTTTTTTTTATTTTATTTTATTTTTTTATTTTGTTTATTTTTTTTTTATTTCTTTTTTTTTATTTTTATTATTATTTTTATTTTTTATTTTTATTTTATTTTTAAAGTCAAGAAAAAAAATGCTTTGAATCAAGGAACTATGCACTACTTTTAAACATTTAACATACTTGAATTTTCATGTTTTTGAAAATAAAAACGTATTTCAAGTAATTATTGTTTTAAAAATAAGAATCAAGTTCTTCATTTTAAATTAAATTTTTTGAGTGAATTATTGAAATTTTTAATCCAAGTATATATTCACTTAATTTTGTCGGCTTGAATCAAATATCTAAATTGTTTGATTCCAAAATTTTCAGTTATTGGTTCAAGAAAATATTTTCACCCATTTTCTAGAAAATCTTCACAAAAATCTAGAAGATACTTAATTAATCCAAGAATTTATTTTCCTAATTTTAAATTTGAAATCATTGGTTCCAGATAATATTTTCTTTAGTTAAGAAAATATTCATTTAATTTTGAATATTTGTGTTCTGCTGTTGAGAAAATATAAGCTTTATTTTAGTACCTACTTACTTGGTTAAAGTTTATGCGATTACTTGGTTAAAGAAAATATTTACTTAGTACAGAAAATCGCAGAAATTTCTTGAATCAAGTAATATTTACTTTATATTAGAATTTTAGCAGTATATAATTTGAATGAATTATTTCGAAAAATTTATTTCTTAAACTAAGAACATTTTTATTTAATTAATTCAATAATATTGTTCTTATAATAGTATCAGAAAAATCTTTGACCACAGATTTGATCAATCTATAATTTAAGTATTTAGATTATTTGCAATTCTAGCTATTAGATTTTCTGAATTCATTGCATTACTTTTTTGTTTTAATATAATAAACTTCTGATTCAAAATTTTGTTTTCTTAGATTAAGAACATATTTATTTATATATGTATTGTGTAACTCTGTTCTATATATACTGTATAAAAACAATTAAATACTAATTTCTAGAAAATATTAGTTGGATTCTGTAAAGCCTTTTTTAGAGAATCAAAAGTATTGTGTTCAGGTATATGATTACTAAATTTAAGAAATTCAGGTTTTCCATTTTAATTTTGATCAGCTTGTTTGGAAGAAACGTTTTCTAGAAAATGATAATGCTTATTTTTATATTATGATGAGCTACATTTTAGTAATTCGAACATTATAATTAAATAAATATTTACTTGACTGAATTTTTGTTCTTAAGAAAATCTATTCTCTTGATTTAAGAAAATCATGTTTTTCCTGAATGTAAGTTAATATTTCGATCGCCTTTAAATTTTGAATACGTATTTTATACGGTCAGCATTAAATGATAGGACATTTTTTACTGCAAATTTAACAAAAAAAAAAAAAAAATAACAAAATGATGGCAACATTTGTTGCATGTATATCGGTAAACTGCCTGATAGGCCTCGTACAACGTGCGTGCAGATGGACAGGTAATAAACAGTGAGAGCAGGTGAGAGAAAAAAACGAAACAGTATAGGGGACACTCGCGGGTACATGCAGGAACATGATATGGCAATACCCACCAACATCGAGTAATCCATGTTAATCCCCTTGGATTTTTCTTTTCTCCCCTCCCCCTCTCGCTCTCTCATTCTCTCTCTCTCTCTCTCTCTCTCACTCTCTCTCTCTCTCTTTCTCTCTCTCTCTTTTTCTATCTTCTCCATACAAGGTAGTTATGTGTTACATATGATTATATAGGATTCTGATATGATACTCCAAAAATATAAAAAGCAATCAAATAATTTTTGGAAAAGTTTACAGTCTATAATTAGCAGCTTTTTCGAGATCTATTGCTTTCGTAAAAATAAATCAATTATTTACAATGGCCATGAATATTGTCTCAATGTTAAGATAATTTTTTTGAAGCGTACATAGATTTTGTTGCAACTTAATTATTTTAGTTCAATAGAGAAACATTATAAAATTAAATCAAATATAAATTTTTTAGTTCCAAGTAAAACGTATGTCATAGAAATAAGTCTATACTGAAAAAATTGTATAGATTTAAATAAAGGGTTGATTCGTATACCATTAATTAACCATTTATTCAAAATAAGTAATTTATTCATTTAAAATACTGAATATTTAGTTAAATACAGTAAATATTTTTTTGATATATGAGAACTGAGAATTTAAACAAAATATAACATTCAACTGTATTATTTTAACTTATTACACCGTCGTTTTCGTAATCTTTAACGATGTAAACTTACACTATATATTATATTGCAATAAATACTAACTTTATTTACGTATTTTTCCATCATTTATAATGTAATATATATATATATATATATATATATATATATATATATATATATTATATGTAATATATTTGTATTATACGAAACGCAATGGTAGTGAATGTTCAACGCACACAATCTGCCGTTCAAGGTTTAGGCATCCCTATCAGAATGGTAATTAGGGTTATGATTAGGACTTAATCCTAATAAATAAAGAGTGTTTAACTGTTTAATAAGGCAGTTACATGTACTCTTCAGCACTAAAAATCTTAATTTTAAAAATTACTTACACAACTAAAACATACTTTAAATTTATTTTATACAAAAGTATAGAATGAGGCAAGTATGGTGTATTAGAAATTCTAATCATTTAAAAATATTTGTAACGTAACAAATATTTTTTGCTCTTTAAGTAAACTCAACTATTCATTTCAAATAGACGGTTGTTTCGAAATTGAGGAATATTCGTTCCTATTAAGGCTGTATATTTTTGTTTCAATAGAATTTGAATGAATGTTTGTTGGATTGCAATAAATATACTTTTATGAAATTGACTCATTTACATTTGGAATTGTTTTTAGTGTGTAGCGCAACGCAAATTATGTTATTAGATAAGTAATATTATGTTTATATAAACTTGTAGTCTTATTGTACAATTTATAAATTCCACTAAAAAACATATTTCTTATTCTATACATTTTTCTGTACCAAGAGTTCCCAAAAAAATATATTCAAACTAACGGTGAAGTGCATTGTTGTTAATAAAAAACGTTTAAAGAAAAAATATATAGAATAAAAAATATGTATTTTGATAAGATATTGAACTTTTAGTTACATCATTTAATGGAATTTTTTGTATTTTACGAGATAAGTTAGAAAAACAATATTTTCACTGGGTATTAATGTGATTTATTATAAAATTGAAATAATCACCAATTTTTACTACCATTTATATAATCAGAATCCTAAAAAACGTATATATAAAAATTTTAATAAAAATCGGGTTAGTCGACTACTTGAAAAATATGGTAGCTCTTTGCTATAAGAGATTTTCTCAGCTTCGATGTTTGCCAGTTTTCCTTAGTTGCCGTAGGTTTCAAAACTTCAAGCTGCTTGCTAACTGCTGCGAGACTATATATATATATATATATATATATATATATATATATATATATATATATATTTATACATGTAGCAATAAAATTTCTTTTTAGTCAGTATAAGCTACTCATCTTTTATTGCACCCCCCGCTGCCAGCCTATTGTCTCGACAAGCTTTTCCTCTGCATGCGCCGAAGACAGTCGTCTCCCCTCTCGATCGCACCATCGCACGAGCTCGAAAAACAACATCTGGAATATCGCACGAAACGGCCAATACCTCACTTTGGTCGCTAGAGGCCCTCGTTTTCAGTCGAAAATTTTTACTGCAGTCTGGCCCATAAGCGTCGGCGATCTCCCCTTATTATCTCTGCTACCACTAACGTCGTAAGATGGGGCATCAAGTGACTGTTTAGTCTTTCGGGCAGTTGGGTCTCTCAGCCTCTGTCACAATTCATATAGTAGTCCAGGCGAATTAGGTCCAAAATGGCCGATTTACCAACAATTACTCCAACGCCTTTTTTTGCATTAAATGATAGATGAGAATGTGTACAATAAGACCCGAAATTGTCGGAATCGTACCCCATTGGCGACGTATTTATTTATTGCAAAATAGCAAAGAAAAAAGCTCTTTTTTTACTTTTTCTTTAATAGTTTAAATAATATTGCTCTAATCGAAAAACGTTTCGTATAAAAGTTGTGCAGGAGATAATTCTGAACAAAAGTACGTACATTAAAAACTTAAAAAGTCGATTGTTCTATTGTTAAATAAATAATGAAATGGAAAAATTTTCGATATTCAAAGAGCTATACAATTTGTTTAAACAATTGAAATTCAATAATAATGGCGCAAATAGATATTTTTTCATCTACTTATACTATGTTTCAAATAACAAAGTGTACTTTTAAAATGGTGACCAGTTGCAAAATTATTTATATTGCAACTTAACCATTGCGAAGTTCGCCAACGGCTGGGAATTTTTTCATGCAGTAAAATGCAATCATTAGAGGATATTAATAGTAATTAAAGCTGAAAAGACCAGATTTTTAAATTAAATTTTTATATTGTTTAAAGTGAAAAACGCCGTTGCTAGGGACAATATCTCGGAAATTTTTAAAAAAAGCAAAATTTTGAGCCCTTACACATTTTTATACAACTAATAGAAGTTGAGAAAATTTTTGTTTAAACTATTATTTATTACTTGTCATTTAATTAACATTTTAACTTGAAATTAGGAAAGGTGCAAGTATAAAGGTTAATCTATCTTTATATTTACTCACATTCTAAATTATTAGTAATTATGTTTAAATGTAACATTTATAAAAAGTTTTTAGGCGTGGCATCAGCGACCGCTGGCGACAGCTTATCTCTCCTCGCGCAGATATCGCGGCGCCACCTACTAAGCATGCGCACATTCACGCACTGCGTCACAGACAGCTCGAGCTACGTCGCTCTCGATCTTGTAAAATAAAATATCTTTACTATAAAAGCATCTATTTTGATGATTTTTTTTTAATTTAACTTTATTTTTTCTAACCTTCATAGTGCTAATACGGTAGCAATACGATAGGTTCTAATACGGTAATTCTATTATATCCAATGTATAATAACATTAATTAAATTTTCAATTTTATATTGGTTTATTTGATAATTTAAAATTACTTTTACTTCATATTTTGTCTTTATGTTATAATATTAACGTAATTCAATATTAATTTTCCTCTTTTCTGATAACCAATTTTTATTATTTATGCATATTTACGCTGTTTCTTGTCTGTGATATATATATATATATATATATATATATATATATATATATATATATATATAATATGCCAACCTTTCTATTCGATAATAAATATCAATATAGCTTCTTGGAAAATCTTGTATAAATATTTAAATTAATTAAAAAATAAGTCATTTATTTCAAGTAAATATTCTCGTCTTGATTAAAAAATTTTTGGCCAGATGGATGCATGATTTTCACTACACTCGCAGATGACGCGATATTCTTTCACTTATTATATAAGGACGCATTAACGATTACATTGCATGAAGCATTCGAGTAGGAGAGTTTTTGCGTATAAAACCTAATTGCGTTGCGTTCTATGTGTACATTTGCGAAATAGTTGTTAATATATATGTATATATGATAAGACGGATGTAAAATATATATAATATATACTCCTAAATAGATTAAGTACCAATGACTTAATTAAATGAACGATTTGCTTAGTTTAAGGTTATTCAACTGACTGACGTTTCTTTTTTTCCTGAATTACGCAATTCGAACATTTTTTTCTAACAAATATTTACTTGAGTTAAATACATATTTTTTTAAATTTCAAATCAAATTTCTTAATGAACAATTTCATTTATTTTTAACAAAATAGTATTTACTTATTTCAACAAAGTCTTTTTTAAAATCAGGAACGTATCTTTTAAATAGAAGTTAAAGTTTTCTAGCTACAAAATAATATTTTTTAAAATGATAGTAAATTTTATTTAAAGTTAATGAATGTTTTTTGAATTCGAAAATATATTTTTTTAATCCAACTTAATGTATTTTTAATATAAGAAAATTTTATCATTTCATTTACATTTTTTAGAAATTAACAATTCAATGTTTTACTCAAATAAATATTTACCTTTTTCAAGTTAATATTTCTTTCAGTTAAGAAAATTATTTACCCTACTTTAAGTTAATATTATCTTACTAGTATTCGAAATAATAATTTAAAAATCAAAAACAAAAATAAACAAAAATTTCTTAATTTAGAAATTAGAGATTTACATATTCAGATTCATTCCTTCAATAGATATTTATTAAAGATTGAATATTATTTATATTAAAATATAGAAAGAAATGAATTACATGAATTTTTTCTTGGTCAAAACAAACATTTTATTAAGACAAAATATATTAATAGACAAACATTAAAAAGGAAATTTGAATGTTTAAGAAATAAAAAACAATTTCAAAGCTATCGGATTAACAATGCAAACAATAAAAATTGGTTTAGGAATCTAACTGACAAGGAGATACCAAATGAAGTAATAAACATCATGTCTAAAGGTGCCAAACATGGAATATTATATTGTAAAACTAATCTCCCGATCAAAGAAATCATCGCGGAGGTCGAAAGTAATCTTTTTGGTTTAAATGATGAAGTGAAAAAGGAATGTAGGGCATCTTTAGTTAATGTCATTAGTAATTTTAAAAGAGAAAATAAATTTGATAATTTTTTAAATAGTAATTTTATACATGATTTAATTGCCGCGAAGATTTTTTGAGAAATAACCCTAATATAATCTTCCAAAAGGCCGACAAAGGTAATGTAACTATAGCTTCCAATAAAATTGATTACATAAATTGTATAAATAATATATCAGGTATGTGAATAAGTCTTTCCCGTTTTTTTTTCAAATTTTGAGCCTTTATTGTGAAAAAATGGTTACAAATGAATTATTGAAAGTATTGGCCATCGCTAGCTACAACTTTTTCCCATCTTTCTGGCAACATACGAATCCCGTTGCGAAAAAATTCGACCGGTTTGGCCTCTATCCAGTCATCCACCCATTTTTTGGCTTCCTCGTAGGAATGGAAGTGCTGGTCAGCCACGCCATTGCGTCATCGATCTGAAGAGATGGTAATCAGACGGAGCAACGTCTGGACTATACGGCGGGTGGGGTAGGACTTCCCATTTGAGCGTTTCTAAGTATGTTTTCACCGGCGGTGCAACATGTGGGCGAGCATTGTCATGTTGCAAAATAACTTTGTCGTGCCTGTCGGAGTATTGTGGCCGTTTTTCTCGCAGTGCGCGGCTCAAACGCATCAATTGCGCGGCTCAAACGCATCAATCGTAAACCACACCTAGCTGGTCCCACCATATACAGAGCATGAGCTTGGCGCCATGAATATTTGGCTTGGCCGTCGATGATGATGCATGGCTGGGTAGTCCCCATGATTTTCTTCGCTTCGGATTATCGTAACGTATCCACTTTTCATCGCCAGTCACGATACGATGCAGAAAACCCTTTCTTTTATATCGCTGAAGCAGCTGTTCGCAAGTGAAAAAACGCCGTTCGACGTCTCTCAGCTTCAGTTCGTACGGCACCCAATTTCCTTGCTTTTGGATCATTCCCATGGCTTTCAAACGCTTGGAAATGGTTATTCGGTCAACTCCCAATGCTTCAGCAAGTTCTTCTTGCGTTTGACAAGAATCTTCATCAAGCAAAGTCGCCAATTCTCGATCTTCAAAGATTTGCGACCGCCCGGAACGCTCCTTGTCTTCCACGTCGAAATCACCGCTTTTGAAGCGTCGAAACCATCCGCGAACACTTGAATCATCGACACAACCTTCTCCATAAGCCTCCTGAAGCAATCGATGCGTCTCGGCAGCAGATTTCTTCAAATTGAACCAATAAAGTGAAACTTCCCGCAAATGACGTCGACTCGGCTCAAATTTCGACATTTTCACGATATCAAAAATTTATGATGCGAAAAAATTTTAACTAATGTGTTAGTATGGAATTGTTGACATATGAATAAGCTTTGATTATGACATATGTAACCATTGAATACTCGCACAGTATTGGTGGCGCCATCTCTTACAAAAAACGGGAAAGACTTATTCACACTCCTAATATTAAATGATGATAGTACTTATTTGAAGATTGGTAATCCACATATCATTAAGCTACAAAATAATTTGAAAGAGTTCTTAAATCATTGGAAAAGAAATGAATATATAAATGATACTACATATAAGTATTTAAAATGTGAAAATGGAACTGTAGCAAAATGTTATGGGCTTCTCAAGATTCATAAAGAAAATCTGACATTTAGAATAATAATATCTTCCATAGGTTTCCCAACTTATAATATTGCTAGATTTTTGTCTAATATATTGGTTAAGATAGTTGGAAGAACTAGTTCTTACATTAAGGATAGTTGGTGTTTTTACAATGAAATGAAAGATATTGTTATTCCGAAAAACTACAAGATGATTTCATTGGATGTAGTATCTTTGTTTACAAATGTACCTTTTGAATTTTTAAATGCTATGATACAGGAAAAGTGGAATGAAATTAATTTGCATACAAAATTAAAAATGAATGAATTTATTAAAGCAATTAATTTGGTTTTCAATAACACTATTTTTTCATTTGATAATAAATTTTATGAACAACAATACGGATGTCCAATGGGATCGCCTTTGTAACCGGTTATAATTATTTAGTTATGGAAAAGTTGGAAAGTATAGCCTTGTCAAAATTGCTTTTTGAACCAATGATATTTAAGAGATATGTTGATGATATCTTTACAATTGTTCCGGAAGTTTTTGTGGATGAAATGGTGGATGTTTTCAATTCTGTACATGACAGAATTAAATTTACAAGGGAGGTTGAAGCTAATAGTCAGTTAAGTTTTCTGGACATTAATGTCATTAGATGTAGTAATAATAAGGTGAAACTTAATTGGTACAGAAAGCCTACATGGTCAGGTAGGTTTTTAGATTTTAATTCACACCACCAATTCGGAAACAAAATTGGAGCATTATAAGGTGTCATTGACAGAGCAATTAAATTGTCACATAAAGATTTTAGACAAAATAATTTACAGATAGTAAGAGAGACTTTCATTAATAATGGTTATCCAATTCAATTTATTAATAGATTAATTGTTGAGAGATTGTTTGACATTTATAATACCGAAAATAGACATAGTGCAGAAATTGATGTTAACGGAGGCAAAATTATTGTCTTATCATATGTTAGAGGATTCAGTGTATAAGAAAGCATAATAACGATATCAATTTTTTAAGCAAGGCTATAATATTATACATTGTTTCAACATTGTTTTATGGTAAACTGTAATTATAACAAAAAATACATTTATATGAAAGTAACTATTATGGATGTTAAATACCTAAAAAATAAGTTTAGAAAATCTATCTGTAAATCGGCTGAAGTGACCGTTAAAAACTTTACATGTTAAGCTAATGCTATCAAAGTTAAATACCTTGTTGCTAGGATTCTTCATAATGAACGACTTGTTTATAGCTTAAATATGTTTTTAGTATTCTACCAGTAATAATCGTAGTAATAATAACACTAAAATGTTAGATTTTCGTTTAATTTAAAAATTTTAAAAGTTTAGTCTCAAGGCGTTATATATATATTGTGACGAGCGTCACAAGGCGCCCGCGCCGACTTGTCCGGATAACGACGACGCGCGCGCCATTTTGCGGACACACAAAACATACGTTACTCCTAGAATATATTTTCAAAATTTTTTATTATTTTTGTGAAACAGTTTTAAATTCAAACTCACAAGAGAGTTAATACTGTAATTTATTTTTTTTTTCAACAACATTTTCAAAACGTTATTTCTTGAAAAAATGTTAATATCATACTGAAATAGAAAGGTACTATTGAAATTTGTGTAATAAATAACGAAAATCAATAGAAAATAAACAACAACAAAAAAATAAATTTAGGAGATAAATATTCTTGTGGAATCAACTATATATATTATTAGGCATTTAAATTAAGAATAGGATGTGTATCATCCTTATTTAAATTTGTAGTTTGGAAAATAATACTTAACTAATTATTTTGGTAAAAAAAGGAACAGTGATTCAGGTTATTACACACAGGTGAAATTTCCAATTAATAAATTCAGTACTTAAAGGCACTATGCTAATACAAAGTCAAGTTTATTATATACTTTTTACTTTAATAATCCTGTACTCTTTGACAATTCTTGAAATAATTTGTAAACTATTATTTACATCGACTAATTACAATAATTGAGAAACAGTATAATCAATCCAAATTTCCCCTGTATGTAGACCTTAATGCACATTAAATTAATAAAGGTTCGAAAGCAATCAAATTTTTTTATCTTTATAAATCATTCTGTGTTAAAGCGAGCGACTATTGATTTGTACATTTTGTATTACACTTTGTTATTACAATATTAGGTAAGTTTAAAACGAAAAATTTTGAGTTATTATTAATTATTATTTTTAATTTCTTTATAAAAATTTTCAATAGAGTACTTAATAAATGTATTTTTTTTGTTTGTGCGCTGTTGGCCGCCGGAGCGAAAAGTAAAGGAAAGGAAATGAGAGAAGTACCGAAGGTGAGAGTCGGAGAAGAAGAAGAGACGGAGTAGAGGAGTGCGCTGTTGGCCGCCGGAGCGAAAAGTAAAAGAAAGGAAGTGAGAGAAGTACAGAAGGTGAGAGTCGGAGAAGAAGAAGAGACGGAGTAAGGGTGTGCGCTGTTGGCCGCCGGAGCGAAAAGTAAAAGAAAGGAAATGAGAGAAGTGCAGAAGGTGAGAGAAAAGAGAAGAGAAGAGTAAGGAAGAGACAGAGAAGTGAGAGAAGTAGGAAAGTGAGCAAAGGTGAAGAAAGAAAGTGAGAGAAGTAGGAAAGTGAGCAAAAGTAAAGGAAAGAAAGTGAGAGAAGTAGGAAAGTGAGCAAAAGTAAAAGAAAGAAAGTGAGAGAAGTGCAGAAGGTGAGAGAAAAAGAGAAGAGAAGAGCAAGGAAGAGGCAGAGAAAGAGTAGAAGAGAGAGAGAGAGAGGGTGGAGTAAGAAGAAGAAGCCGGGTGGACGAGACCGAAGGAGCAGAAGACGACCGGGGCAACCACCACCGCCGAGAAGGTGAGCTGAGGAAAGAGAGAGAGAGACAGCAGGAGGGACGCTAGCACCCTGGCGAGCGGCGAACACCCGCCGCGTGTCTTTCGTCGTGTGTCTCCCTTGTGTCCCCTGTCCCCTCCTTCCATCCCCGAGCACCCTCCTCCCAAGTCGGCAAGTGCGTCGGGACGCGGGTCGCGGTCGTGATGGGCCGAGCACGCGGACCGGGCGAAATTTGTTGTACTAGTGAAGAAAAAAAAATTTGTGAGTTAATAAACGGGGTGAAGTTAATTGTAGTGGATGCCGTATTTTTTTTGTGTTGTCCTTTTCAAAGTAAAAATTTTTACTTCCCATCCCTTTCCAGACCGGCGGGACCCCCTCTGCAGCAAGGAGGTGAGTAAGTGAGGAAAAAACATTTCTTTTTGTGTGTGCGCGACATCATCGGGACCGGGATAAATTCATTTCGGGGAGTTGATCGTCGCCGCATTACAAAAATGGCGCCCAACGTGGGGCCCAGCTGGTCGGGATCGCGGGATTAAATTTATCGCCACGTGGCGCGGCCATCTTGGCCACGTGTTGCTGTGCGACCGCGTGCAGCGGAAACGACCGTTGCCGTGCGGGCGGATGTGCGCGACCGAGTGAGCGCGAGTGACTAAAAAAAAAAAAGTTTAAATTTCTTTGTAAAAAAAGAACGCACTAACGAACAAACCACGCCAGGGGCGAGTCTGCATGAGCCATACAGCAAGCCAATGGGAGCCAAACCCATTCCGGCCCTAATGGACTTAGCAGTAACGCCACCGCCGAACTTCACCCCTCCCGCAAAACCCCACTCCTCACTACCGACAACGTCACTACCAGGATTGAGTAGCAAAAGTGCTCACCAGCTACGCAATCCACGAATGGCTATAAGGATCCCGTTCGTATGTCAACGAACGGAAATGGTGCTGCCCCAGGTAAGAGGGAGTCAACCCCAGCAAAATCATGATGGAACTACGGCAAACAGGGTCACCACTACTCAGACTGTACGCAATCGCGCAGCAGACGCTTCTGCTACCAGTGCGGCAGAGATGCACACGACGTGCTGTCGTGCGCATATTGCACAAGACGTCATACGCCTGACGTATCGTCTTGGGAGGGGGAAGTTCCTGCGGATACTGAGGCGAAGATGACACGGTAGGCGTCTGAAAAGACGGATACGAGAGTTACGGCGCAGCAGAGAAACGAGCAGTCTTATTTTTATAGTCCACTATTATGATAGTATCGAAAGCGCCACACTTCCATGAGCGACCGAGTATTCATCCCTATGTAGTATGTTATAAATATGTAGCACGTATTTTTCCCTCCCTATCGTGCATCGTCCGTTTCCCCTCAACGTTACCAGACTTAGTTTGTATTTATCCCCACGCGCCCACGTCCGCCGCCGCCGCGTTCGCACCGCGATTATCTCACGTAGTGTATCGTGCGCCCGTATATGTCCCTATCGCGTGTCCCCGTCCTCCGTGTATCGTGCTAGCTTGTAATCGTAACTGTCGGAAGTGTCGCGTAATCTGCGCAGTGAATTACGTGTGAGAGTGTGTGTGTGTGACGAGTGCGTGTGTGTGCGAAGTATCAGTGTAACGCGTATGTGAGAGTGTGTATGTAAATAAATAATGCGTAAAACGCGTGGTGATTCTCTTAACTTGTTTTTTTCGTATTTTATTTCTCCCTAACGACTTTCCCATTCCGCTATAGGTAGACGCGGATTATCTGCACGTCTAGCTGCAACGCCTCAAGGTAAGTGAACGGCTTGAAAACGCCGTTACAATACATATACAAATGCATGAATATAAACCTTTATACTATAAATATGTGAGCGTGTACCTATGTACATGGAATACCTGTTATTATACATTTATACATACATCCCCTCCGTTGAGAAGTATCGATCAACATAAATATTATTTAAATTAATAAATATTTTTTTATCGGTCTTACATTCCAATTAATTCAATCTAAAAATAAAAATAAAAAAAAATAAAAATAAATCAATAAAAATAAAATTAAAATTAAAAATGAAAATTAAATTATAAATTATAATGACAGTCAGACTGTCCTTGTTTACAATCGCCCCCGTAGACTAATCTGAAAATAAAATATTACCTGAAAAAATTCTTTGTTAGTAAAGTGCAGTCTGACTGTTCCCAACACCTTTACCTAATTGAAGACTTGTCCAACGTTTCGAGCTCGCTACAGCTCCTCATCAGGGACGAAACTAAACCTTATATTCTAATCTATATATACCTTATCCACTACCAATTTTAGTAAATTAAATCCAAATTCCCCTTCTACACAAATTGTTCAAAACCAATCAATTTAATAAGGAATGATAAACCCTCTCCAATTTACCAGACTCTAACATTAAATTCACATTATTTTGATTCCTGGAAATGTGAATACTTTCAAGACTCTCCCATTTATACTTATTATTAATACCATGTTCCAAAATATCCACATTTACAAACGCAAAAGAATGTAAAAACTTTAAACAATGCTCTTTTAAAACGGAAATAATATGCGAGCTCGTAAACTATATTTATGTTCATAAATTCTCTTTTTTAAATATCTATCTGTTTGTCCAATATAGTATTTATCACAATCCATGCAATTAATCTTGTAAACAGCTCCTGATTTTAAGCATAAATCATCCCTATCTTAGCAATTATTAAACAATCTACTCAAATTATTGCTATTCTTAAAGAAAATTTGAATGTTATATTTCCGAAAATTTCTTTTAATTGTTTCAGACAATTCTCTAACATATGGCAAGACAATAATTTTTCCTCCGTTAACATTAACTCTTGCACTATGTCTATTTTCGGTATTATAAATGTCAAACAATCTCTCAGCAATTAATCTATTAATAAATTTAATTGGATATTCATTATTAATGAAAGTTTCTCTTACTATCTGTAAATTATTTTGTCTAAAATCTTTATGTGACAATTTTATTGCTCTGTCAATGACACTTTTCAATGGTCTAATTTTGTTTCCGAATTGGTGGTGTGAATTAAAATCTAAAAACCTACCTGACCAAGTAGGCTTTCTGTGCCAATTAAGTTTCACCTTATTATTACTACATCTGATGACATTAATGTCCAGAAAACTCAACTGAACATTAACTTCAACCTCCCTTGTAAATTTAATTCTGTCATGCACAGAATTAAAAACATCCACCATTTCATCCACAAAAACTTCCGGAACAATTGTAAAGATATCATCAACATATCTCTTAAATATCATTGGTTCAACAAGCAATATTGACAAGGCTATACTTTCCAACTTTTCCATAACTAAATTAGTTATAACCGGTGACAAAATAAAAAGACCGATAAAAAATAGTTATTAATTTGTATATGGACAGTCGACATAAGTACAATTAAATTATTTTAAATATTACTTATTAAAAACTGCTAGAAAAATGCATATGATAAAGATAAAAAATATAGAATATTGAGTTACAATTATGTCTTCTACATTGAAGTATGCCAATCATTTTTTCTATTAGTTTGTTTAATATTGGGGTCGATTGAAAGAACTGCTATTTTTGCCGCGGGGCGTTTGATCAAACCATCTTTTGTTCTAATGGTCACGGCCCGTACAATACTGTCAGTTCCTAGGTGTATCTCTTCTATGATACCCAGATTCCACTGCATGCTTGCTACGTTATCTTCCTTTATTAAATCTACCAGGCTAATGTTGATTTTTGGATTTTTTGAATGAATTTGATGGCGTAAATTCAACTCAAATATTCCTTGTACCATTTATTCCAAGAATCCTTTTTTATTTTTTGAATATTCTCCCAGTTATTTAACCGATTTGTCGAACTTTCGGCATAATTATGTTCGAGTAATCTTCCCGAAAAAACATCAATCAGAAAATGACTAGGAGTGAGAACGGATAAATCGTTAATATCTGTTGATATGGGGGTCAAAGGCCTTGAATTTAAAATAACTTGTACTTCGATGGAAAACATGTTGAATTCGGCAAAGGAAAATTTTTTGTCATGACTGCTCCTTTAAAATGATGCTTAAATTGTTTTACAGTCACTTCCTAAATACCGCCGAAATTAGGCGCATGCGGACGAACAAAGTGCCATTCTATACGATGTTCATTTGTAAAACTATCAAGTTCTGCTCTTACATTTTTGCTTTTAAGTAAATCGTAAAATTCATTTAATGAATTCTGTGCCTCCTTAAAATTTGTACCATTAGCTGAATAGATTTTATCTGGTAGGTCGCGTCTCGACATAAAATGCTTTAACGCGGCTAAAAAGGCAATCGTCGAAAGGTCGTCAACTAATTTTATGTAAACGGCTTTAACGCTCATGCAAATAAATATGGCTATACGAGGTGTGTTCAAAAAGTAACGAGAATTTTTACATTTCGCGGGTTTGGAAAGTCCGCCTGTATAAAATTTTTTTTATTATGTTGGTACGCATGCCCCTGAAGTACGATAAAATTTTCAGCAATATTTATTGCTTACTTTTTAAGTGGCAGCCGCTAACGTTAGACGTGCTTTTTGAGATCGGCAATTTTTGTGGCTGTTTTTGTTCGACATTCAACAATTTTGGAACAAATTTTGCTGCCACACGTTTCATATCCAAAGCATCCGAAAAAATGTCATGGTATAAGCTAACTGATACGCCAATATCAGCGACTTTTCTGATTATGATTCGGCTATCATTCATAACCATTTCTTTCACTTTTTACACATTTTCATTAGTTGTTGATGTGCTTGGGCGTCTGGTACGTTTGTCATCTTCAACGTTTTCACGGCCATCTTGAAAACGCTTATACCACTTGTAAATCCTTGCTTTACTCATGGCAGACTCACGATATGCCTTTATTAACATTTTACAAACTTCACTACACTTTATTTCATTTTTTACGCAATATTGAATACAAATTCATTGCTCCATTTTATTCACAAACAAAAATCGCGAAGCTTGATAAAACACGTCTATCTTTAGCGACTGCTACTTAAAAAATATGCAATGAATATTGCTGAAAATGTTATTGTACTTCGGGGACATGCGTACCAACATAATAAAAAAATTTTTTATACAGGCGAACTAATCCGCGAAATGTAAAAATTCTCGTTACTTTTCGAACACGTCTAGTATATGCTTTAATATATTTGGTGTTTCAATACTGTTTTTCTTTTAAATAGAAAGGGCAGCGAAAACCTACACCCACATTGCTAATTGGCCTCGCTTGAACCAGTCGTATTTTCGGTAAATTACCCATTTTCTAAGCTTGAATTTCTGGATTTGCTCGAAAGCATACAGTGCATTTCCTAATAATCTTTTTAATTTGACTGCGGCAATTAATGTGCCTAAATTTTTCTCGTAACAAATATAAAGTGCTTTGTGTGCATGTATGAAAATTAGATGTGTGATAATATCTATTAAAAAGATGCCGTCTTCATCCTGGAAGGGATCTAACGACGATAATAAATTTTTTCCGGTGTTAGTTTTGTGTTTTAATTTTTTAATTTCGTTTTGAGTTTTAATTTTTTAATTTCGTTATAAAAAACGGAGTTCTGGACTATTCGTATTATAACCTTTTCTGCCTTTTCAGTATTTTCTAGATTAATATTTGTAGTAGTTCTATAATTTTTGTTAAAGCGTAGGCAGCAGGCGAAAACTCCATAAAATAGGCCTTGTATAGGACGATTCTTGTTCAATTGTTTCATTAAGATATTTAAAGTTTGTAATTGAATTTGAAATAAAACAATGTACTTTCCTTTTTTTCAGGTATATCCGTCATTCCAGATCTATTTGAAGTCGGCCATTTACTTTCAGGTACTTGCAGCCAGACGGGCCCACGTAGCCATGATTGGTTTTCTAAAAATTCGTGTGGTAATTGACCGCGTGAAAGTCCGTCGGCAGGATTTTCTTTAGACCGAATTTGCCGCCAATTATTTACGTTCATTTTCAATTGTATTTCAGCTACACGATTTGCGACGAATGTTTTTATTAGATTCAGAGAAGTATTGATCCAGTGCAACGCTATGGTTGAATCACATTAGAAATATATTGAATTTATTTTCAAATTTATTGTTTTTGTGATCTGCTTAAACAAATTTGCTAAGAGTACGGTCCCGCACAATTCTAAACGCGGCAAGGTTATTGTTTTAATTGGAGTTACACGGTATTTAGAGCAAAGTAACGTTTAATAAATACACTATTACGCTAGTCATCCAGTCTAACGAAGGCTCCGAATTTAAGTTAGTAAGGAAATTAGTTTGAATTTCCGCGTCATCTAGTCAATTTTTTGTCCCTTTTGTATCTGTGCTTGATTGTTATTGGGACGATTTCGGGATCATGTGTAATTAAGTGTTATGATTTTTGCTGCATATTTTACAACTTCTGTATCGGCATTGTGCGCTTCCGTGGAGTTTGAGACAATTATTACATATCTTCATATCGCGCCCAACCTTCATGCGTTGTGGTACACTTAACTTCAGAAATTTTTTGCATCGGAACAAATCATGCACTTCTTCGAAACAAGCTAGACATTTGTTTTTAGTTGCGATAAAAGTCTTAGCTGAATTTGTATGCTCTGTATGGCGAAATTTATTCAGTGGACCCTAACTATTTTTAGCGCTAGTGATATCGCGTTTTGATAAGTATGCGGCCATGCGATACAAGAATTCGGTTATTTGATCGAGAGTGGGACTTAATCGAAATTCGTCGCGATTAAGTGTCTCTTCCCATTTAATACGAATATTTTTACTCATTTTCACGTGTATTAATTTGACTACAATTTCAGTGAAAATATTTACTCGTAAGCTGGCTAATGATTGAACATTCTGAAGAGCTTCATCTGCTAATTATTCTACACTTCCATACTCTTCCTTTTTTATATTTTTCATTTTCAGAAGCATTGACAAGTGCCGGGAAATGAGCAGTCTTTTGTTGTCATACGCTCTCTCTAATATTTCTTGCGCGCGCATATAATTATCAGCAGTAGTGGGCAATAATTGCATTTTTCTTAATGCTTCATCACACAAGGCTGATCTTAAGCAATGTAGCTTTTCTACATCGGGTGATTCATCATTCCCATGTATCAACGAATTAAAGGAATTTTTGAACGACAACCAATTTTCGAATTTCCCATTAAATATTGGAATGGAGGTTTACGGCTGTTTTAATTTTCGTCTCGGCTTGTTTGAAACAATTTCCGTTCACCTTTCAACAGACCTCATTCATAAATTCGAAGCTACAAGTCCCGGCGTTAATCGCGTCTTATTTACTTATGTCCATACTGATGTATATATAAATCTAGATACGTATACAAACGCATGCATCTAAACCTTTATACAAAAATTTATGCTCGTGTATCCATGTACATGGAATGCTTGTTATTATACATTTATGTAGAATAAATAAATGTTGTTTATATGCAAATCAGGGTCATGTTCGTATCCGCATCTTTTTCCCGTTTCAGCTCTGACGCCGTCGGCATTCTGTCAGAACTCAGGATACATATACGTAAGTAGTAACTCGTACTAAAGTACGGGGTTACAATATATATATATATATATATATATATATATATATATATATATATATATGTTTTGAATTCTTTTTGTTTTCAAGGTCTAGCTGTTCGTTTTTTAATTCTTTAAATCGAACGGTAATTAACCATCAATAGACATACAAGTTAAACGAGCAGCTTTGTACAAAAATGATATTTTAATAATTATAAGAATTTTTTGAGCTTTATTTTGTAGTTTAATATTTTTAGTTTTATGAAATAGCGCGATATGTTATTTAATAAAAACTATTATCGATATAAATATTCAAATTGTAATAATGGACCGCAGTACAATTATATTCTTTTTCAATTTCCGCGTACAGTCGACAAGCAGTAAGTATGGATTTAAAATTGTGGTAATTATTGTCATTCAAATTATGTGTTATATATATATATATATATATATATATATATATATATATATATACGTTGAAATTTGCGAATAATACGTTTTCAAATCTATTACATTTATATGAATAAAAATAAATTTTGTTTAATTATTTTTCTTGTAAAAGTCCCATTAAAATTCATTCCGTAATCAAATAAGAAAAATATATTATTGATAACAGTAATATAATAACATCTCAGAATTATATTTTATTGTAGAACAATAAAACAAATGAAATCATTGAAATCCATTTGAGTTAGTCTAATGTATAGAAAATTCACAATTTTTAAAATTTTTCAAACCTTATTTCTTTAATTTATACAATTCATATAATTTGAAATAATTTCTTTATAATGAATTTTTTATTTTGGAGATTCTCTATTTTTATCGGTCTCACAGTACTTATAAAATAATATGATTTAATAATGACAATTAGACTACCCCAGTTCAGTATACATCAGTTATATCTTACGTGTAGTACATTTCTTTTGAAATTGGTGGAAAGTCAGTAAAATTGTCCTCCATTAACAGTACTGCATTTATTTAATTTAATTTTTATTATTTTTATTAGTATTTTTTAATATTTTCTATTGAACGGTTTGATTATCATTATAATTCTAATGAGTTTAAGAAGAATGAGAAAATTTTTTAGTTTAAATTCATAATAGCAATAATATGAATGTTCTAATTAATAATGTTTAAATTTATCTATTATTTTTTTATTGTGAAATATATCATTAATTATAATTTCTCTTAAATAAAAAACTAGGACTAACATATTTCATTAGTATCTTCTATTAATAATTTATTATTACTGTTTGAAATAAAAAATACTATTACAAAGTGCGCTTCATTCGTATTTATTTCATAAGATCCATAAATAAAATTGCATATGAGTAAACATTTTTTGGAATAAAAAAGAATTATCAAATTTAGTATGTATTTATAATTTATCTTGTTCACCAAAATTTTTGGAAGGTTGGCCTGCAAGTATATCCAAAATTATTTTTGTAGAAGACACCACACCTGCGTCATTTTATATTATTGTAGAAAGTAATTTTAAAGACATTTCAAATTTTTTGTGACGTCTTTTTGTAATTCGTGGCTAGAGTTATATACTTAATTATTTAGAAATTGATTTGAATAATTTAATTTTAAGTTTCTTTAAATTTCATTACATATGTAAAGTTAAGTAAGGGAATTGGTTTTCTATGTTATTTAACGTCGCTTTATTCATGCTTCCAAAAACCGGTGCTAATCAGCGATGGAGGTCTACAATATGTTTGTAAACAAAACACATGTAAATTATTACAGTAGTGCTTGTGTCAATCGGCCGAGACCGGGATTTGAATTCAGATCACCTAGTCCTTCACTCTAGCGATCGAGCCATCGTAGGGCTTTTTTTATAAGAGATAAGGAATTATATATCATCATATTATATTATTATATCATATTGTTATAGATGGAAAATATTGGGATGGGTATTGGTGTCGGGATAATAAAATAAGTCACCTTTAACTATAGCAAACTGGATATTATATTCTGAGATACTAAATGCGACTTCGTTTTACAATAACTGCTCTCGATAATGCAATATATATATACATTAAATTAACAATAGAAAATTAAATTCTTACAATTAAATGCTAAAATAAAATAAAAGTATAGAAGTTAAAAAGTTACACGTTTTCTAAGTTATAACTACAAGTTATATAAAATTTGTAAATAAATAAAATTTACATGCTACAACGTTTTTCAATAGGATTAAATTTGATATTTTTTATGTTTTTTAATTTTTAATTTTGTATTTTATTTTACAATATGTATAATCAAAAAAATGTATAAGTATTTTATATTTATTTATTATATATTTATTTTAATCTACTCTGTATTGTTACTATTAAGATTTGAACAATTCGTGTATCTACGATTTAACACAAAGATTGGTCTACGGCATAATCATTTTCTGTATAAACTAATAACGAAATTAATCTGTTTGTTTATTTATAATATTACAGTGATTATGGGCATAACCTCTCCGATGATAATATTATCTATTGAATAAATTGTTTACAATACATTATCTGAATTACTTATGTATATTATAGAGTAATTGCAATAATTCATTTTGTTTTAAAAATTATAATATAAAATTTAAAAAAATAAATAATAAATCGCTTATAATCTTAAATATATATTATTTAATATATATAATTGAATACAGCATACAAATTTTTTCGACAAAATTTTCATATTTACATAAAAAACTGATCAAAGTTCTAGATAGATAGATTACGTATATCTTTTGAGTCGCTTGATTACAAATATTATAAAAATTGATAATAAAAAAAGGTTTTGGAACAAATTGAATACAAAAGTATATATTATATCAAAATATAATATTTGCTTTCCATGCAATTTTTCACTAAAAGAAAAAAAATAAAACCGAATACAAAAAAATCGATTGAAAAAGAAATTGCAAAAAAAATTGGTGAGAAAAAATTTGTGAGATAAAAAAAATTTATAAAAATCAATCCAGTTTAAAAAAATTTTGAAAAAAAATAGCTAAAAAAATTAAAGAAAAATTTTTTTATATAAAACCGATTTCAAAAAATAAAATTGAAATAAAATTAGTTAAAAAAAGGTAAAAAAAAGTAAGAAATATCGACAGACTATTTACCGTACAATAATCTTCTTATTCTCTCTGCATAAACTATACATGCTGTTATTTAAAAATAATTATACATTTTTTTATTAATCATACATATTGTAGAAAATACAAAACTTCAAATTCTATCCTATTGTAAAATGATGTAGAATGTAAATCTTGAGGTTTTTCTCGTCGTGGGATGGCGCGCGCGTCGTCTTCGTTTCTCCTGGACAAGTCGTCACGAGCGCCTTGTGACACTCGTTACATTATATAGATATATATATATATATATATATATATATATATATATAATTTGTTTTTGTATTTTAAGGATGTATAAGCTATACTGTCCTACTCAAAAGTTTGTGAAATTGTAAAATCTAGGTTTTAGAACTTATTATAAAATTAATCCCCAAAATCCCCCCCCCCCAACAGATTGAAATGCATAAAAGCAAGGTATTCTTTATTGTTAAAATAGTTTTTATAATGTAAAAAGTTATATAATCGCTTAAAACGTTAAATTCATTACTTTCGTGTCACTAACTTTTGAGAGGGAATCCTGCAGGCTTTTATCTGTAGAAAAATAAAAAAGTATGTACTTATAGTATAGGAAAAATCTTATATCCTTTTAAAATTGAATGTGGCAACACAGCGCTGTAGAAGTAATTTTTCTTCAGATGGCTACAATGCAACGCTAGCATATGATGCTATGTTTGAATGAGGAACGAAGCAGTCGCTCGTGTGTTACTATAATATACGTTGTTTCTGTAGTAACTTAGGTGCAGAGGGAGTAGCTGAATTATTAAACAAAAAAAGTAATAATAGATCCATATTCAGTCGCAGCACAAAAGATAAAATTATTAATTAGCTTCAAGAAAATATTAAATAATAAATCATAAAATCAAAGTGGTCTATTGTATAAGTCAAAAATATTTTTAATTTTTCTAAAAAAAATATATAAAATTTTAGCCTAATAGAAACTGAAATAATTAACAAAACACTGTGTATTTTATTAAATGAATCAATATACACTAAATAGTTGAAAGTGTTAATTTTATTTAAGTAAAAAACAATTAATACATATATGATGTATAATATGAAGAACACTATTAAACTGTTTTATAAATTATGTAAACTAAATAAACTTTTCATTTTTTAATACTGAGCCTTGATTCTTTTTTACTAATTAATTGAAAATGCACTATTGTACATTATTGATCCATTGCAACACCACAATTTCTATCACCAAAGTAACCTCAAAATTCAATAATATTTGATGTATATTATTATATCAGGTATGTGAATAAGTCTTTCCCGTTTTTTTTTTTCAAATTTTGAGCCTTTATTGTGAAAAAATGGTTACAAATGAATTATTGAAAGTATTGGCCATCGCTAGCTACAACTTTTTCCCATCTTTCTGGCAACATACGAATCCCGTTGCGAAAAAATTCGACCGGTTTGCCCCCTATCCAGTCATCCACCCATTTTTTGGCTTCCTCGTAGGAATGGAAGTGCTGGTCAGCCAGGCCATGCGTCATCGATCTGAAGAGATGGTAATCAGACGGAGCAACGTCTGGACTATACGGCGGGTGGGGTAGGACTTCCCATTTGAGCGTTTCTAAGTATGTTTTCACCGGCGGTGCAACATGTGGGCGAGCATTGTCATGTTGAAAAATAACTTTGTCGTGCCTGTCGGAGTATTGTGGCCGTTTTTCTCGCAGTGCGCGGCTCAAACGCATCAATTGTCGTCGATAGACCTCGCCTGTGATCCTTTCATTCGGTTTCAGAAGCTCATAGTAAACCACACCTAGCTGGTCCCACCATATACAGAGCATGAGCTTGGCGCCATGAATATTTGGCTTGGCCGTCGATGATGATGCATGGCCGGGTAGTTCCCATGATTTTCTTCGCTTCGGATTATCGTAACGTATCCACTTTTCATCGCCAGTCACGATAGGATGCAGAAAACCCTTTCTTTTATGTCGCTGAAGCAGCTGTTCGCAAGTGAAAAAACGCCGTTCGACGTCTCTCAGCTTCAGTTCGTACGGCACCCAATTTCCTTGCTTTTGGATCATTCCCATGGCTTTCAAACGCTTGAAAATGGTTGTTCGGTCAACTCCCAATGCTTCAGCAAGTTCTTCTTGCGTTTGACAAGAATCTTCATCAAGCAAAGTCGCCAATTCTCGATCTTCAAAGATTTGCGGCCGCCCGGAACGCTCCTTGTCTTCCACGTCGAAATCACCGCTTTTGAAGCGTCGAAACCATCCGCGAACACTTGAATCATCGACACAACCTTCTCCATAAGCCTCCTGAAGCAATCGATGCGTCTCGGCAGCAGATTTCTTCAAATTGAACCAATAAAGTGAAACTTCCCGCAAATGACGTCGACTCGGCTCAAATTTCGACATTTTCACGATATCAAAAATTTATGATGCGAAAAAATTTTAACTAATGTGTTAGTATGGAATTGTTGACATATGAATAAGCTTTGATTATGACATATGTAACCATTGAATACTCGCACAGTATTGGTGGCGCCATCTCTTACAAAAAACGGGAAAGACTTATTCACACTCCTAATATATTAGATGTATATTACATGTATAATAATATATAATGTATATTTGAAACAGAGGAGGCAAAAGTTTCTATTTTTCTACTTGCCTGTTTTACGAGAATGAAAGTCTCTCGAGTATGTATACGCAAGTAACAGATTTCTTCGTTGCCATAGTAACGGCAGTGTTCTTACAATTCCATCTTCTTACCAAGCATTTCATAATTTTCTATTACATTTTTCTCAATAACTTTTTTATGTGGTCATGAATTATTATTTTTTTTATTGCAATTTGTACATAAAACCTAAGCGCCTTTATGTAACCACTATTAAGAGTTTATCACCGTCATTTCTATATTATTTTTGATATCAAAGCGAAGTTTTCTTCAATTAAATACGAATTGCCATAAGAATACATGTTAGATTTAAATAGTTATAGCTTTTAAAAAGTCATGAATTCATCTGAAATTTTGCGTGTCGCTTTTTAATGATAATACCTATCTACAATACAAAATTGAAGGTGCTAGCACCATTTAAGCATATGAGGGTGGATTGATAAGTTTCCGGCCTGACCAAGACATGGCGCCAGTAGGCCTACCTTGAGGTGGCGTTCTATAGGTGGCGTTGTATCCTTAGATAGCTTGTAGCTATAGTTTCAGTCTGATCGCCAAGTTAGTTTGAGAGCATGCTGAACAAGACGCCTCTGTGTTTTTCGTAAAAATTGAAAAGCTGGAAAATCGTGCTGTCATTAAATACTTTTATTTGAAGGGGTTAACGCCGAAGGAAATTAAAGAAGAGATGGACTTAACACTGGAAACATCCTCCCTATTATATTCAACCGTTAAGCAGTGGGTTTCCGAGTTTAAAAAGGGTCGTGTGAGCACCTCTGATGAGCCTCGCTCAGGACGCCCCATTGAGGTCACAAGTCCAGATATGATCGATAAAATCCATCAAATAGTGCTGAAAGACCACAGATTAAAAGTGCGTGAGATAGCTGAGATCTGTAAGAGGTCATATGAAAGTGTATAAAATATTTTGCACGAACATTATTATATGGAAAAGCTCTGTACAAGATGGGTATCCCGTTTGCTAACGGTCGACCAAAAATTGATTCGAAAGAACATTTCTACCGCCAATTTGGCTTTGTATATGCGTAATACAAGCGAATTTTTGCGTCAATTCGTAACCATTGACGAAGCTTGGGTCCACTACTACACTCCTGAAACCAAACAACAGTCTAAACAGTAGATTGGACCAGGGGAACCAACTCCAAAGAAGGCAAAAATAATTTTTTCGGCGAACAATGTTATGGCTACTGTTTTTTGGGATGCAAGAGGTATTATATACATTGATTAACTTGAAAAAGGTAAAACTATCACTGGTCAATACTACGCAGACTTATTCCAACGTTTGAGCCACTAAGTGAAAATTAAACGACCTCATCTAGCGAAGAAAAAATTTGAATTGATGCCTAATAGAAATCATAGTATAAAATCAATTCTTTTTAATTAATTCAGTTAATATATTGAAATATTATTTTTACCCAAGATATATTTCTCATAATTTTTATCAATATAATTAGATATATCTGTCGTTGTATTAACATCATTAAACTTTAAAAATATATATATATATATATATATATATATATATATATACAGACAGAGAGAGAGAGAATGGATTTTGATGTTTTAAAGGTCAATGTCAAATGGCTGAAATCAAATTAAGGAAAACTATAACATGTTTTAAGGTTTCCGATATTTCGAGTATTTTAAATTTTCTTGGAAATTGGCGTCCCTTCGTCTTGCCATCAATCGCGATTCCCGTATAATGCATTTAGAACTTAAATTACAGATTCTTGAGTGCACCGATGGATTGAATGTTTATTAAAAAATCGTTAAGAAAGTATAAATTTTTGTAACATTTCTAATTGTAGTTAAACATAAACTTTTCTGTATGAAATTCATAAAAATTATCTACACTTTATAAAAAAGTATTGTTTGAAACAAGTGTGAAAATTATTAAAATTATTAAAATATCATCGTAGCAAAATAATGTACAAATATATAGAGTAATTATACCAATGACTATCGATATGTCAGATAATGGCCATAAATACGATTATAATCGCAATTAATATTATTTCGAATAAATATTGTATTATATATTATTGAATTGAATATTGTATTAGGAGTGTGAATAAGTCTTTCCCGTTTTTTGTAAGAGATGGCGCCACCAATACTGTGCGAGTATTCAATGGTTACATATGTCATAATCAAAGCTTATTCATATGTCAACAATTCCATACTAACACATTAGTTAAAATTTTTTCGCATCATAAATTTTTGATATCGTGAAAATGTCGAAATTTGAGCCGAGTCGACGTCATTTGCGGGAAGTTTCACTTTATTGGTTCAATTTGAAGAAATCTGCTGCCGAGACGCATCGATTGCTTCAGGAGGCTTATGGAGAAGGTTGTGTCGATGACTCAAGTGTTCGCGGATGGTTTCGACGCTTCAAAAGCGGTGATTTCGACGTGGAAGACAAGGAGCGTTCCGGGCGGCCGCAAATCTTTGAAGATCGAGAATTGGCGACTTTGCTTGATGAAGATTCTTGTCAAACGCAAGAAGAACTTGCTGAAGCATTGGGAGTTGACCGAACAACCATTTCCAAGCGTTTGAAAGCCATGGGAATGATCCAAAAGCATGGAAATTGGGTGCCGTACGAACTGAAGCTGAGAGACGTCGAACGGCGTTTTTTCACTTGCGAACAGCTGCTTCAGCCACATAAAAGAAAGGGTTTTCTGCATCGTATCGTGACTGGCGATGAAAAGTGGATACGTTACGATAATCCGAAGCGAAGAAAATCATGGGGACTACCCGGCCATGCATCATCATCGACGGCCAAGCCATTATTCATGGCGCCAAGCTCATGCTCTGTATATGGTGGGACCAGCTAGATGTGGTTTACTATGAGCTTCTGAAACCGAATGAAAGGATCACAGGCGAGGTCTATCGACGACAATTGATGCGTTTGAGCCGCGCACTGCGAGAAAAACGGCCACAATACTCCGACAGGCACGACAAAGTTATTTTGCAACATGACAATGCTCGCCCACATGTTGCACCGCCGGTGAAAACATAATTAGAAACGCTCAAATGGGAAGTCCTACCCCACCCGCCGTATAGTCCAGACGTTGCTCCGTCTGATTACCATCTCTTCAGATCGATGACACATGGCCTGGCTGACCAGCACTTCCATTCCTACGAGGAAGCCAAAAAATGGGTGGATGACTGGATAGAGGCCAAACCGGTCGAATTTTTTCGCAACGGGATTCGTATGTTGCCAGAAAGATGGGAAAAAGTTGTAGCTAGCGATGGCCAATACTTTCAATAATTCATTTGTAACCATTTTTTCACAATAAAGGCTCAAAATTTGAAAAAAAAACGGGAAAGACTTATTCACATACCTGATATATTATTGAATAAATATTGTACGGCATAGTTGTAGCATTTAGAAATACTATCCTTCTTTTAAATAATGAAAATCTTTGCCATCTATTTGATTATTATTTTGAACCATCTGCACAGATTAAAAATTTATTGCGATGTTAAAATTATGCAAATTCCCCATATGTGTATATAATTAATTAACTATTTATTTGATGGTGTTTTATTTTATAATTACTTTATAACGAACTATTTTGACAAGCGATTCCATTATTAAAGTATTGTAATAGAGCAATGATTTTTAAAAAATACATTTGTATTTAAAAAATCGCTTGCTTTCTTAAATATTGCTGAAAAATAAAATTATTAATATAGGGACTGTAAAAAAATATGTTTATTAAAAAAAAATGTGACCTCATACAAAGGGTGTATAATACACTGAAAAAAAATTAGTTACGTCTATAAAATATTTAGTAAAAGGAATTAGCAAAACATATTTAGTAGTTCTAACTAAATATTTAGTTAGTTCAAAGGCTATATAATTAAATCTAGCAAATGATTTAGTATATATAACTAGACAATAGTTATTTTATATATAAATATTTTTAAGAGGTTTCACATCTTTTTAAGAATGCGAAATTTACGTGTAATTGACTATGTAATATAATTAGGAAACAATTTTCATTTGATAAATATAATACATCATAGAGAAGAGATCCTAAACGGTTAGGAAGTATAATACACACAGTACTTGCCTTATCTTATACTTTTGTTTAAAGTAATTTTAAAGTAATACACGAGATAATTTATAACGCTGGCTGTGTTTGGCAAGTCCAGTTTATTTGTGCCAGACATGTTTTTGCTGAACTTTTTTATGTAAACCAATTGGTAATTTATATTATTTAATTAAACACACACACACACACACACACACACACACACACACACACACACACATATATATATATATATATATATATATATATGTTCTGACCACCGATTTGGCAGTCGCGCGTTAGATGTTCGTGCAAAACTGAGTGTTCACGGTCGATCGCGAATACAGCAATCGCGAACCGCAAGAGTGCGCGCACAGCGAACGAGTGAGACGAGGAATCGAACAGGAACAAGCGCGTTCCTTCTTCTCATCCCAGCCGTCAAACAAAAAAGACGCTTCTCGTTCCAGCCATCAAGCAGAATAGACGCTTTTACGACATCCCGACCTTTGGTATCACTCACAGCTACGAGCTTCAGCCCCGGATATTGAGCGGCTTCGAGGGTTTATGCTCGTCTACGAGTATCGTTAGGGCTAGACGTCTCCCGTCTTAGCCTTCCGACCTCCAGCGACCCGTCTGTGATACGCGCATATAGGACGCCGAGCGGCCATACGGACGAAAGAAAGAGAAAGCGAGATAGAAGACTGAGTGGCGACAAAGACACGGCTCACATACCATCAAATGAGGATAGCTCCAGCTTTCAGCATCTACCAGCAAGTAGATTATTATTTCTATGTACAGATTGTAAACTTCTCCCGAAAGAGAGAGAATTAGGTTAACGACAGATCCCGCCGTCGCTATGCAGCGCGAGCTACGCACATTCCCGTCCCGAGTGCCACGTTCCCCTTCTGTCGTTCCCGGTAAATGATCGCGCGTTGTTATATGCAGTGTCTTCGTTTCTCGCGTCGCGGAACCTGCTAGGAGTGACCAGCTCTCGAGCTCTAGTACTCTGTTACAATGCATATATGCATTGTAACAGAGTACAATGCATATATGTACAATGCATATATGCATTCAAAGACTAATATATGTCTTTGAATAAATGTTTTATTAATTACCATCGAATAACCTATTATTTCTTTACTAGCACATTCCCCTGTCCGTTCGCCCATTCCCCATTTCAGTAGACGATGAATCCAGAGTGTGCGCCGTGGTGAACACACACACACAAATATACATACATACATACATATTTGTTCAAAATCGATTTCAGTTGAAAGACAGGCATTTTACAATTATTTGAACAATTAAATTATTAATTTTTTAAAGTTTTAGCAATACGAAGTTTTTTTAATTCATTTTCAAATTAGATTACAAAGTAAAGTATAACGTCTAACCGAATAAAATCAAAATATATACAATCAATATACTCAGAGTAAATAAATTTAAAGTATGAGATTTTAAAGTAAATCTACGAAAATTTGAAAAATTCATGTTATATTTGCAAAAAAAGAATTTTTCAAGCAAATAGATGTACCCTGAAATCAGTATCTATAATTTCTACATATAGAAGCTGTAAAAAATTACATACTATTATAAAATGTTACATACATACTATTAATTATATACTATTATAAAAGTTCAAGTTGGTTTGCGATTTGTTAAAGAATGATTTCATATAAATATAGCTCAATTATTTAATACAGTCGCCGCGCTTTATGATTTGCAAATACAAGTTTTTGCAAAATATTTTTATGAACTCGTACACTTTTAAGTAATGAAAATCTATCTCGCTCGTGCCGAGAACCAAAATCCAACCATATTCTACGTACTTTTTTCGGAATACTTTTAAACATTCTTTTGTAATTTGTACAGACAGTTTTAATTTTTATACATCGTACCTTTTATAGAAAAAAATAAAAATAGTATAAAAATTTTCTAAAAAAAGTAAAAAAGTTGTTTTATGCAACATGCCACTGCCACCGTATCAAAAAGAATTAATACTGTACAGAACAAGATACATAAAAAGTCAATGAATTTTATCTATACAATTTGATTTTATTATAATATTATTGAAAATAAACTCCTTTTTTGAATTTATTGATATTACATTAATAGCTTTTTAAATGAATTTTTAAAAATAAGTTTACCGAAAAAAATTTGAGTTTTCATTATATTATTTTCATTAATTGTATAATTATAGTTGTAAAAAATTTTTAATCGATGAAGAATTTTTATATTTGTAGGGGCCCCTCTATAAGTTATTTGTTCATAAATTTAGTACTGCTCTGAGGTTTAATATATTATAAATATTTAGGAGTATCAAAAAATACCAACGTTTCGAACTTCTAATACTTTCTCAAGGAATAAATATATTTGAGTTTGAACAGAAATTAATAAATATAGAATATATTTACAAAGATCACATATCCAATACAAAATAAAAATGATATTATTTAGCTAAAAATATACCGTGAGTAAATTTTGTTGAATTACTATATATATTTGTATTAGTTGCATATTTTAATAAACATATATTAAATGCAGTGATTATTTTTGAATAAATTTCATAATTTATTTTGCGTTAATTTTAATTAATAAATTTAGAATATATAACTTTATTAATCTTGTCTTTATCAACTAATTATTTCTTTACTTGTAAGAAAAATTTTAGTATTTTCAATAAATCATTTATTAATTTTATAAAATATTATCCTGAGTTGCTAAAAAATTTAGTAATTGTAACAAAATAACTAAATATTTCATTTCTTTTATGAAAAATTTAGTATATTCAACGAATCATTTAATATTTTTTTAAAAATATTTCTTCAGATTGACTTAATGACTCTGCCGGTTACTACACTTATAAAAATATTCTCAATATTTATAAATATAGATGTACATATACTTATCTGACAGTTTTTTAAATCAAATTGTGAAAAAACAGAGATTTTGTATTTGAAATTAAGCTAAGTTAAACACAGGCACATACACGCGCGCGCGCACACACATACACCGTGTCCCAGATATAACTGCTCATATTAGCGGCATGGTATCAGCAAGGAAAAGTTATGTGTAGATATTAATATTCATTTAGGTCCATTTTTTATAGTTTTTGCAATACGGGCCCACGTCTGTGAGCGAATGAGGACTCAGAGAAGTGATCAGATAAAATGATCTTATAGGGCTTATGCAATACCTTCATAATTATTTTATACTATTTTATACGTAACTTGCGGCCACACCATCCGATTTTTACCATTCAAAGTTCTTTGCAATCAGTATTTTTACCAGTTTTGAATGTGATTATCAAATATCTATTTCTCAATCTTTGTAACATTTTGAAAATTCAGTTGGACATTTGTTTATATAAAACATACGTGTGCGCTCGCGGTCAGTTTGTCCACGCCAACGAAACATCCGCCTTTTCTTCTTTATTTCCAATGCAGTGGAGTGGGCTATTATAAAAAAGGGTAGTTTGATAAAAAATATGGGTAGGGACCGTTGTAGACGAAGAAACACCATCTTTATTTGTAGACGCGTGAACCTCGCTTCGTCAATGCGACCATATATCAAGCAGTTACGCGAGTAACTTATCCTTGCTGATACCATGCCACTAATATGAGCAGTTATATCTGGGACACGGTGTATATATATATATATATATATATATATATATATATATATATATATATATATATATATATTGTAGGGCGATGTCAGGAAATAAAAGGATAAGAACACATACATTTTTTAGAAACATACTGGAACTTTATTGAGAAGGAACGTTAGTGGTAAAACAATCAACAAATAGGATGGCACGATATTGGAGAGGGAAAAAGGCGATCAGTGTCAGTAGACCCTTCAAGTTGCTGGTCAAACTGCGACTGACTGCTTCCCCGTACCAATCAAAACAAATTACTTACTATAACCATGGTACGAAGGGGGGCGCTGATGAGTACCGTTACATTATCGTATTGCATATACTTCGACTCATCAGCGCTGACTGTCCGTTCCACCTGAAGGAATTTTCCCGAGGTTTCCCCGTAATTTCCCGCCCCTTGTCTGCTTTTGAGACCTAATATGCGTACGATATATATGTGTGTGTATTTTTTTTATAGGCGTAGGCAGAGCAAGCTCTGCACTAGTGGCCTCTCCAAACCAACATCCCGCCGGAACTATCAGGGAATATTACTTCGGCGGGGCTGTTAGTTAGCCTATGCGGCTCCTCCTTTTATGACATTATCCTACGTCTCCCATCTACACAAGTGATCAGGGGTTCGGTGTTCATCCTCTGCAAATTAAAATAGAATCAGCTAGCCTAATTTATCTTGGGCCATTCGCCTAAATCTATCGGCATTTTTAAGTTGGGTCATCACCTCTTTTGCGAAACTGGCTACTGCCTTCCAGTTTTCAGGAAATTCCAGCATTATTGA
Organism: Sycobia sp. Sy_11; assembly: GCA_018907035.1. Classification (NCBI taxonomy): domain Eukaryota; kingdom Metazoa; phylum Arthropoda; class Insecta; order Hymenoptera; family Epichrysomallidae; genus Sycobia; species Sycobia sp. Sy_11. Next base: position 243,963 of record JACCIC010000153.1, on the reverse strand, counting down.
TATAATGCTCTTTGCTCTTATCGGCTTATTAATGGTATTAATCAATTGCGCACGTTGTGTTCTAAAACGGGGGTAGCTCACTAATATGTGCTCTACATCCTCAACCACTGTCGAACAGATGGGGCAGAAGTCATTATTATCCAGGTGAAAACGGTGGAAATAGAACCTAAAACAACCATTTCCAGTCAGCAACTGGGTTAGGTGGAAATCTAGTTCTCCGTGTTTTCTGTTGATCCATCTTTGTATGTCTGGGAGGATACGATAAGTCCATCGGCCTTTGCTAGAATCGTTTCATCGTTTTTGCCATATTTCTATAGAACGATGACGTTCTACGTTTTTAGCACCTTGTAGAGAATCCACTGCGGCCTTACATATGTTGTGTAGCCTAGCCAGTTCATCTGCAGCTAAATCGAAAGGAAGAATTCCGGCTAGTACCTCAGCAGCGTCGGTGGATACTGTCCTGTAACTACTAATAATACGTATACAGGAGCGGCGATGGGTCGCAATGGCCAGCTCACAATACGATTTAATTCCACGTGCATGATGCCAGATTGGCGCTGCATACATGCTGACAGAATTAACAACATAAGCTAATAGCTTTCTCTGGGGCGGGCGTGGGCCACCAATATCATGCATGAGCCGACACAAGGCAACTCAAACTCGTTGCGCTTTTTCGCCAGATATCTTTAGATGCTCTTTGAAGTTTAACCTGGCATCAAGCTGGACACCCAAGTATCGTAAGGATGGCGCAGAACTAATGCGGCAGCTACCAACTTTAAGAGTAATACTATCTACCTTCTTACGACTGCTGACAAGAACTACTTCTGTCTTGTGCTCCGCTAATTGTAGACCAGCTGACTTAATCTATCTACTGATGTTGCTGATTGCCTCATTGGCATTTTCAGTGAGTTCCTCAAGGGTTAGCCGTCACTACTAGTGCGATATTGTCGGCATAGCCTAGTGTGCGTGTGTGTGTGTGTGTGTTTAACGTAAGTTAATTTCAAATACAAAATCTCTGTTTATCACAATTTAATTAAAAAAACTGTCAGGTACGTACATCTATATTTATAAATATTAAGAATATCTTTAAAAATGTAGTAACCGGCAGAGTCATTAAGTCAATCTGAAGAAATATTTTTAAAAAAAAATGATTCATTGAATATACTAAATTTTTCATAAAAGAAATGAAATATTTAGTTATTTTGTTACAATCACTAAATTTTTTAGCAACTCACAATAATATTTTATAAAATTAATAAATGATTCATTGAAGATACTAAAATTTTTCTTACAAGTAATGAAATATTTAGTTGATAAATACAACGTTAATAAAGTTAAATGTTCTAAATTTATTAATTAAAATTAACGCAAAATAAATTATGAAATTTATTAAAAAATAATCACTGCATTTAAAATATGTTTATTAAAATATGTAACTAATACAAATATATACAGTAATTCAACAAAATTTACTAACGGTATATTTTTAGCTAAATAATATCATTTTTATTTTGAATTGGATAAGTGATCTTTGTAAATATATTTAAATATATTTAAACTCATTTAATATTTACACATAACTTTTCCTTGCTGATACCATGCCGCTAATATGAGCAGTTATATCTGGGACACAGTATATATATATATAACACATGAACACAATATAATATTTGTATTGTACACAACGCAATAGAACTTAATTTCAAACGCAAAATCTTTGCTGTTCAAACTTTACATATAACTATAAATGTTAAGAGTCTCTTGTGATGAGTATAGTAATTGGAGAACTGGAAATCTTGGATTCACCTGGCGAGAATTTTTTTTTAATTTTTTATCATGATCAAACCAGGCATTTAAATTGATGATATTGTTATGAAATTGAATTTAATACATTTAAGAAAATGAATTTGATTTAATGAGTTTAAAGAAATTCTTTTTAGACAATTAATGATGTTTTTTTAAATTAAAAAAATATCGTATCGACTAACAACAGTTAATACATTTAAATATTAATTTTGTATAATTAAAAATAGTTGTTTATACTAAAGAAATATTTCGTTCTTTCAATTTCATTGAAATGTAGTTATTTGAAATTATCAAATATTGTTTCAGTGTACTTAAAATTTAAAAAAATATTTCAAACAATAGTTGCAAATCTTATTACAATATATTTTTCATATTATATGTTTTATTTATACCTTTATTTTCAGCATTTTTCGAGAAAAATTTATTCGAAGGTATTTATGAAATGGATACACCCTACATACGAGCTCTGCATCGGTATACCTGTCCTATCCGTCACGCGGAGTCAACGAAGCCAGCTGCTATTGCAGTGTCTATCTATACAGATCTTCTCACGCGCGCGCGCGCGTGCGTCGTTTGTTTGCGTGTGTATCATATGTATATTATATGTATAACCAGCGGCGACTGTGGCGCTTTCTAGCGGTTAAATAATCCAACTACGAAAATTTACCCAAAGACTGGATCCAACGATTTATACAGAACTGTTCTCTATAAACGTCTCTCTTCTTTGGTTAAATCTCTGCACCCCAAATTTCTCTCTCTGTTGCACATAACCATGGAGGGATTTCCAAAACAACGACGTCTACCGGACAAATCTTAACTATTAACTTGGACAAATTTTTGATAATCTTTTCCCATGTAAAGCGACTAAACAAACAGATTTTCCACTCCTCTTCGCCCTCCATAAACAAAACGATACTTTTTTACGACTTTACGAGCTCTTTTACATAAAACTAAAATTTACATATAATAAATCATGAATGATAAACAACTAAATCAAGATTTTTGGGAAGATTTTGAAAAAACTACATTACGAGCATTAGTACCTCGTCTTTTAATTGATAAAGTGCGACCTTGTGTAAAACAAGATTTTCAAGATTTTACAAAAAGTTTAGAAGAAAACATTATACGTATTTCTTCATTATTGGATACTATTTTACAAAATGAAGACCAGTTGACAGTTAAAACCAAAAATAATATAAGTAAAGTAATAATAATAATTGGTGAACAACAATCTAAAAACGTATGGAATAACGATAAAGTTGTACAAAATATAAAATCAATAATACCAAGAATTTGTAAAATTTTTGGAAAAGATAATTTATTTGATATAATTAAAAACAATGATATATTTGTATCAATTCTAATATTTCTAAGACCTAAATTAATGAAAAATACATGGAAATTTTTTCCAGGTGCTATTGTATGTTATAGATGGCTTTTGTATTTAACAGAAAAACCATTTTTAAAACGATATGTATCAGATGTATTACCTACTGCTTTAATTATTGTAGATGATTTTGTTGAAGAAAATCAAATGCTTGGTTTAGAGTGTTTAAATTTAATAATTGAACATTGTCATAACAGTCACAATTTAAAAGAGTTTAATTATGATGAAGTGATCTTTGAAACATTATTAAAGATGGCTCGTAAAGTAGAAAATAATATAATTATCCCTTTGTATAAGTGTTTTTCTAATTTATGGAATAATATACAATGTTGTGAAGATACCATTAAGACTTTTAGATGGACAAAGCATGATGATATTTTGAGTATCCTTCTTAATAATATGGAATTACAATCAGATAGGCAAACTCGTTATTTTTATGTATTAAGCTTAACAAATCTTTTAATACATAGTGGTTCAGGCAAATGGACTGCAAGATTGAGTAGAATTTTTAGTGAATATTGCGAAGATGTTACCGATATAAAAATTACAAATGCATCTCTTAACCTTTTATCAACTTATCTTTCTGTCTATGAACCACAGGGATTGGATTTTTATAGAGTAATGTATAGTTCTTTATTAAAACTACGTTATCAACTGATTGTATCTGAAAACAATACGGAAGTAATTGTAAATGTTGATAAATGCATTTTGTTATTAAATAAAGTATGTCCTAATATTTGTAAAGAAATTATGTCAAGCAATAAAATACAATTAATAATGAAATTAATATAAATATATATTTAATTTCATGTAAGCAATAAACATAGAACATTAAAATACAGTATTAGTGATTAAATATAGTAAAATTTTATTATCTTATAAAATGCTATGAAAAAAAATAATATTTGGATTTTTTAGTCACTTCATCTGATATACCTTTATTATCAATAAAAAAGTGATAAAAATATAACGTTTTGATTCATAGAATGGTGTTACCATTCAAATTTTATAAAGACATATCATCTGCAATTAGGTTTTATCGGTAATTAGGGACGTTGCTATTGGTATAGGGAGAGCAGGAATATATAAGTTTTCCTTGCCATTGGATGTATTTGCAACGTGACTTAATTGTGTTTATATGAAGTTTGAAAAATATGATCATTTATTTTAATTATAAAAAATACTCATATTATATTTAATTTTTAATTATTTCTGACGAAACTGATAAACATAACATGATGCCATTATATGTATTAAATTTTTTAAATAAAAATAACGCAAAATAAATTATAACACTTTTAAAAATAATCAATACACTTAAAATATATAACGAAGCAAATATATATAGTAATTAAAGAAAATTTACTCAGAGTGATAATTACCAACAATAATATAATTTTTATTTTGCATTGTATAAGTGGCCTTTCTAAATATATTTCAGATTCGTTCATTTTTTGAACAGATTCAGTGTTGCGTGTATGTGCACGTCGCGTGTTGCGTATATAAATATACAAAGATTTAAGGGCAACGTGATTACATATATTTTACAAATTTCTGTTATTGAATGTAAAACTAAAAAATTAATTTTGTTGTAACTACATATTATTGTGATTTTCTTTAAGAAAGTCTCTATGATAACTGTAAAAAAATCTCATTAAACATCGACACGCTGATATTTTAATACTAATTACGACCTTGGTGTATCTCTTCTAATTTACCTAGTTCTATTACTATGAATATAGAAAATAATAATTTAAATACTTACAGTCGCCAAGGATCGACTTACCTTGGCCAGAAGCACTGAATAACATCATTTTAATTTATAAATAATTATAAAATTATTATAAATATTATTTATTATTATTATCTCTATATTTATTAATATTTTATTATTTTCCCAGTAAGAATTTATTCTTACTGAAAAAAGCTGTGTTTGGTGTGCATTTGTGTGCGTGCGCGTGTGCGTGTGTTTATTTGTAAAGAGCATATCAGTAATAGTATTAATATTTAATCTGTAGATATCTGTCTGTCTGTTTTATGTGTGTGTGTGTGTGTGTTTTTTTTTTCTTAGGCGTAGGCAGAGCAAGCTCTGCACTAGTGGCCTCTCGGAACCAGCATCCCGCCGCAACTATCCGGGAATATTACTTCGGCGGGGCTGTTAGTTAGCCTGTACGACTCCTCTTCTTATGACACTATCCTACGTCCCCCATCCACGCAAGTGATCAGGGGTTCGGTGTTCATCCTCTGCAAATTAAAATAGAATCAGCTAGCCTAATTTATCTTGGGCCATTCGCCTAAATCTATCGGCATTTTTAAGTTGGGTCATCACCTCTTTTGCGAAACTGGCTACTGCCTTCCAGTTTTCAGGAAATTCCAGCATTATTGATATAATGCTCTTTGCTCTTATCGGCTTATTAATGGTATTAATCAATTGCGCACGTTGTGTTCTAAAACGGGGGTAGCTCACTAATATGTGCTCTACATCCTCAACCACTGTCGAACAGATGGGGCAGAAGTCATTATTATCCAGGTGAAAACGGTGGAAATAGAACCTAAAACAACCATGTCCAGTCAACAACTGAGTTAGGTGGAAATCTAATTCCCCGTGTTTCCTGTTGATCCATCTGTGTATGTCTGGAAGGATACGATAAGTCCATCGGCCTTTGCTAGAATCGGTCCATCGTTTTTGCCATATTTCTATAGAACGATGACGTTCCACATTTGTAGCACCTTGTAGGGAATCCACTGCGGCCTTACATATGTTATGCAGCCTAGCCAGTTCATCTGCAGCTAAATCGAAAGGAAGAATTCCGGCAAGTACCTCAGCTGCGTCGGTGGATACCGTCCTGTAACCACTAATAATATGTATACAGGAGCGACGACGGGTCGCAATGGCCAACTTACAATACGATTTAATTCCGCATGCATGATGCCAGATTGGTGCTGCATACATGCTGACAGAATTAACAACATAAGCTAATAGTTTTCTCTGGGGTGGACGTGGGCCACCAATGTTAGGCATGAGCCGACACAAGGCAGCTGAAACTCGTTGCGCTTTTTCGCCAGATATCTTTAGATGTTCTTTGAAATTTAACCTGGCATCAAGATGGACACCCAAGTATCGTAAGGATGGCGCAGAACTAATGTGGCAGCTACCAACTTTAAGAGTAATACTATCTACCTTCTTACGACTGCTGACAAGAACTACTTCTGTCTTGTGCTCCGCTAATTGTAGACCAGCCGTCTTAATCCATCTACTGATGTTGCTGATTGCCTCATTGACATTTTCAGTAAGTTCATCAAGGGTCTTAGCCGTCACTATTAGAGCGATATCGTCGGCGTACCCTACTGTTATTGAACCAGGCGGTTGTGGAATCCTCAACACGCCATCATACATAATATTCCACAATATAGGTCCCATAACTGAGCCCTGGGGGACTCCCGCAGTAACCTTATGCAATACAGTGCCTTCATCCGTTCGGTATAATATTATCCTATTCTCAAAGTAGTTGGCCACGACATTCTGTAAATAACCAGGTACTCCAAACTCTTTAAGAGAACTCATAATAGAAGACCAGCGCGCTGAATTAAAGGCATTCTTGACATCTAGAGCGAAAATGGCACAATACTGTTTAGTGCCACCTTTCCATCTCTTACCACTGATTGCATTTCTTGCGGTACACACTATCAGTTTAATGGCATCGACTGTTGATTTTGATTTCCGAAATCCAAATTTGCGTGAGGATAAGCCGTGCAATCCTTCAGTGAATGCTTCCAGTCGGCTACATATTATTTTTTCAAATATTTTACCTACCGTGTCGAGCATACACAATGGCCTGTATGATGAAGGATCATCAAGTGGCTTATTGCCCTTAGGTAACAGGACTAACCTTTGAGTTTTCCAGCAATCAGGAAAAATACCCTCAAGAAGACAAGCATTATATACTTTTAGAAATATAGCTGGATTCTTCTGTATCGCCAACTTAACTGCCGCATTAGGGATACCATCAGGGCCAGGGGCAGCATTGTCTCTAGTCTTAGCGTAAGCATTATGTAGCTCCATTTCTGTTATAGGAGGTATATCGTCCGAGTGTTGCGTGCGCAGTACAGTCCCATGGATGTCATTGGGAAAGAGAGCGGAAACAATCTTATCAATCAATACCGTGCTAGTGGGTTGTATTGGTGCCCTACTCAATCGTGCCATGACTGTTTTGTATGGTCATCCCCATAAGTCATTGTTGGCCTCTGCACACAGTTCAAGCCAGCATCGACGCTTGCTTGCCTTAATGGCCTTGACAAGCGCTCTCTGTGCTTCTTTAAATAAACTATTAAACGTATCACGATGGGTGCGGGCTCTTTGGGCAAATCTACGTGCGCGATGACATTGTTTACGCAATTCTGCAATTTCATTTGTCCACCAGTAGACAGATTGACGATGTTTAAATCCGCTCTTAGTCCTAGTCATCGATGCATCACATGCTTCAGAGATATGCTTCATGAGTGCATTTGCCAGATGGCCTGGTGTACCATATTCTAAACGCTCTTCTGATATTATAGTGGCGAACACTTCACAGTCTAGCGATCTGATGTTCCATTTCCGTGTGGGTATCCACTCATTGCACTTGTTCTTTACTTTCTTCTCTGCAATCTTATACAAGATCGCCCTGTGATCACTGTGGGTGTAAAGGTCGCTTACTCTCTAATTAAGGATCCGCTGAATCAAGTCATCACTGGCGAATGTTACATCAATGACTGATTGTTTATCACCCCTAATGAAAGTGGATTCAGATCCCTTATTAACCACGTGGAGTTGAAGAGAATTAAGGCCATCAAGCAGCATACTACCTCTGTTATTTGTTGAAGCGCTTCCCCAGGCTGTGGACCACGCATTAAAATCGCCACCGATTAATAATGGTTTCTTGTCCATGGCTTCATCAACTAATTTAGCTACGAGGATTTCAAACTGCTTGTCCGTCAAGCTTGGAGGAGCATATACACTAAAGACGTATATTTCTTGTATTTTAGCCCAGGATATCAATTCGCTCCGATGACTCGACTGCTTTAGTACCTGCCTATTTTGACCAATCCAGAGGGCAGCTCTATTGCTTGTGTCACTTATCCAGCGCTGTGGTCTGACCCTGTCACAATATGGTTCGGAGATTACAGCAATGTCTATTCTTAGCTTCTTTATTGTCTGTTTCAGCAGGTCATGAGCTGCTACCCAATGGTTGGTATTCAGTTGGAGTATTCTCATGTTTTATGTCTGTTTAAATACTCCACGGTAATCGGGCACTTATAGCTGTATGCTGGATGGTTAATCTCCTTTTTTCCTTCGCATTTACAGAGTAAACAACAGGGCCCGTTTACACACAGCTTGGATAGATGTCCTTTTCCACCGCAGTACCTGCAAAGTTTAGTTCTGTCAGGGCCCGAGCACACGGACGCTAAATGGCCGATCTGCCAACACCTGAAGCAGCGCTTTATTTCTGTTTTTTTTTCGAACTCTGCAGCTGACCCATCCGTTTCGAACATGCCCTGCACGTAGTAGCTCAGCTGCGTGGCTATATGGTACAGACACCACCGCCGTCTGAGTACCCCCATAAGCTTGCCGCAAGGAACGAGCAATTAGTAGGTTAGTCTCCTTTAGATCGAGGTGTGTTCTCAGAGCCTCTAATACTTCATCCTTTGAAGTGACCTCATCTATATCTTTAATCTCCAATGTAATGAGATTAGTCAGGACCGAAGTGGATGCGCTATGGCCAACCTTAGATTCAACAATGCGTGCCAACTCATGTGCATCTTTGGCTGTCCGTTCCAACTGAAGTACAAGGGCACCGCTTGCATTTCTGCGTATCCTGTTAACCTCATTCTTGAGATGAGATAACTCCGGGTCATTCTTTATTTGACGCAGTACCTCCACGTATGTAACTCCTTCATTGGCCTTAATCAAAATGGAGTTAAGCCTATTTCGTCCATTAAGCCTGCGTGTACTAGATAATTCTTTATCTTTGCCTTTGGGCTTCTTACGCTTGATGGTCTGCCATTTGACGAATCCGAGGAAGGTGACCAAATATCATTCTCAGATCTATCGGGATCATGAATACAAAAGAGATTATGCAGACTCTAAGAGATGTACGAGTCAACTCCGTTAGTGTATATGCGGCGGATCACAGACACTTTCGACAAACCTGGTTCGCACTGGATTGCTTTCTACATAGATAAAGACGTTTATGGAAACCACTTCGATAGCTATGGTCTTCCCTCAACATCGCCATATCATCTTGAATGACTCAAGAGTAATTGTGTAGGTTACGAATGGAATAAAAAACAAATTCAAAGTTACGATTCGTAAGTGTGCGGTGAATATTGCATTGCGTTTATCTTATTTGCATTAATATTATTTTAATAATATTTATATATATATATATATATATATATATATATATATATGTATATATTTATTAATGTATATATATATATATATATATATATATATATATATACTAGCATTCCCGTTTCAGCTTCGCTCGAGATAGTGAAATACTACTTATGTAAAAAATACTCAATGTATAAAAATATATTGCCTAGATAATTTTACCTATGATATTATTATCATATCTTAAATATTTACAGAAAAAAAATTCAAGCTTCAGGGCACGCCGAAGCAATTAGAGTGGTGTGACTGTATCTAGTTTAGTTCCAAGAAAGTTCCCACGCACTATTTTACTGAATATTTATGATTTTTGGGAAACTATTTACGAATATCGTAACAGCTTTAGACGGAAATTGAATATTTATTCCTAGATCCATGCAAATTCCATAAAGATCATGGTTTGTTCAATTTTCCTTAAGAAAATAAAAACACTTGCAAAAAAATTATAAACCATAATCATAGAGCTTCTTTAAATACATATTTTTTGTTATATACAGTTTTCGATGCAAATAATATTTCTAGTTCTAGCAAATAATATTTCTCGACTATTCCGTGAACGGTTCCCCGCATATACTCAATGCAGGTATCTTCGTATACATTTTTTTCGAGAAATATTGCTTGTAGAGACGAATTAAATAGAATAAAAAATATGTATTTTAATAAGATGTACAATGATATTTTAAAATACATTTTTGTAAATTTTAATATTTCCTGATATATGGCCAAAAGACTTGAGAATTAAAAAAATTAACTTGAGAATTAAAAAAAATCGACAAATCGATTATGTTCGTCTTTCGGAAGTTCATCCACTATCTCTGTTATAGACTCACATAGAAATTTTTATTGGATCAAGCTTGCTGCGAGCACGCATTTAGGACTGCCGATGATCGCAACAGCCTTGGAGCAAGGCTGAATTATCAAAATTTTTCGCGAAATTTACATCGCAGCGATCATACTGCAAGCATGCACTATTAAAAAATATTTTTTTTAAGTTCATCATAAAACCATCGAAATGTATTATAATGTTATAACTGTTTATATATATATATATATATATATATATATATATATATTGTAACGGGCACCAAGTATCAGTGCTTGAACTAGAAAGAGCCAGACGGCCTGTTATAGCCTCTGTCGAACTCTATTTGGAGGTAAGATAGTGGGGGAAAAGAAGCAGTTAGTAGATTTTAGTAAAATAAAGCGGACACTAGATTCTTTTTCGAATTATTGAACTGTTGAGTTGTTGATATATTGGATTGTTGATTCTAAATATCACATTGAATTGTTGAAGTTCTGGTGCATTGTTGCTGTTATTTTTAGAATTGTTTTTGTTGTTTGTTGGTTGTTATATATATTTGTTATTGTTGCTCTTGGGATTGAGTAATTTCGACCAATTTCGACAAGTCAAAGAAGAAATCAGGGAGTTTCAACATCCCAAGAATTACGGGCCCGCAACGTGAGCTGCAATTCAATTATCATCGAATTGTGTCAGGTTTCCGAAATTCAAATTGAATTATTTCGTTCTCACTTATATGTGCGTTGACGGTAGTTAGTACGGGAATTATCTTTTAATAAAGAATCATTATATCTAGTTAGATTCGATTTATTTTTAATACGCATAAATATATACTACCCGAATTTATATAAGAAAAGTAGTTGATTATAATGAATAATTATAAACCGGAATAACTAAAATATATGTTCAATTAGCTTGTGTGCGTTTGTAACGAATTCGAGCGGGAATTCTACACGCACACAAGCATCACCATAGAGTGTGATTAGCTTGTACGTGTGTGTGTGCGACGGTGTATTCCGCCCGCGCGTATAAGTAATCGAGAGAGAATCGCGCAACTATAATATAACGAGACACGGTAGCGGTTCCTAGCACATGAAGACCGCATTATATTAAAATAAAACGCGTACCTATCCCTAATAGGGCCCCGTTACAATATATATATATATATATATATATATATATCTGCCGTCTCGGCTTTACTCAAAATAGTAATGTAACCAATTTATTAAACAGTTAATTAATATCTATGTAAACGATTATCTATCTATAAATCTATATTCCAATAGATAATTTCATCCTCTGAGAATATTTCTCGAAAAATAATCATAACTTTAAATCTTGCTTGGTCCCTCTGAAGCATCGGTAGTGGACTATATTGAATAAGTCCTGTCACTATTTTTTTTTTGAAAATTGGCATACTTACATTTTTGGAGCGCGGATTCTTAACATCATAATAACATTAGATCAAAATGAAATATGTATTCCCAAATCGATGAAAACTCCATAACAATCATGGTTTTCTGAAGGTTTTCAGAATTTACCTTAGAAAATGAAAAAATTTAACATTTAAAACCAAAATCATAGAGCTCATTAAAATATATATATTTTTGTTCTATATAATTATTCGATACAAACTATATATTTTTGGAGAAAAGTTCAACATTTCTGTTTCGGGGTCCCCGGAACAATTCTATGTTTATACGAAATATAGATACATTCGAATACATTTTTCTTAAGAAATGCTGTTTGTAGAAATTCAGCGTATAGTACAAAAAATGTATGTTGATAAGATCTACAACTTCTGTTTGAAATACTTTTTGTAAATTGAAGTATATTAAAACAAAATTTGATAATTTTAAATAAATCCATTTCTTCGAATTGAAAGAATGAAGAATTTGTTTAATATAAACAACCGTTTTTCCTTAAGAAAAATATATATTAAATGTAGTAACTGATTTAGATGAAACGGTATTTATAATTTAAAAAAATATTATAAATTGTCTAAAAGGAATTTATTTAAGTGGCTAAATCAATTTCATTTTCTTAAAAGCATTAAATTGCATTTCTTAAGCATATCATTAATTTTCATGTTTGCTTAGTGAAAAATAAAAATGTTTCCAAAAGTTTTTCGCCAGGTGTATCCAGGATTTTCATCGCAATTCGCATATTAACGCATACCTCTACCGGTTGCTACTTTATAATGAGATTCTTAACCTTTATAATTAGATATGTAAAGTTTGAACGGCTGAAATTTTGCGTTTCAAATTAAGTTGCGTTTCGCTGCCTACAATACTAATATAATATTGTGTGTATGTTTATATATATTATATAATACATAAGAAAAACATGTAAATATAATTATTCTTTATTGCAATATAACATATATCATACGTTTACATAGTTGTAAATTACGAAAATGACGGTCTAATCAGTTAAGATACTACAGTTCAATTTTATATTTTGTTCAATTATACAAAATTAAAAATATTTTTTTACAATATTTCTTTAAAGCAAATAAATATTTTTCGAAATAAGAACCGAATATTTTAAAACAAAATTTTATTTTTCATACATCAAAAAATATTTACTGTATTTAAATAAACATTTCAGTATTTTAAATATATAAATTTCTAAGATTCAATAAATGATCTACTAATAGTATATGTATAAATCATTTGTTTAATTTAAAAAGTATATATTTAAATGGATTAAATTTTACATTAAAGAAAATCTGCAGAGAAAGTAAATGTAACAATCGATCAATTGCTTTATTAATTGAAAATTATAAAAAGAAATTAGATGTCTGGAATAATGCTTATTATGTTTAAGAACATAAGAACACCTTAACAGAAATAAAATTAATTGAACGCGTTCTTTGTATGAAGTGTATAATCAGGTATAATTAAATACCTTTTATATTGCAAATATTTAGAAGTAAAAAATGTATAATTGAAGGTCTATTGCTAGAATTGTATAGTTGTATATTTTAAACGGATTAGTGTGTTTTGTCTTTTTTCATACTTAAAATATTTAATGTATTATATTTAATTCGTAATTTTTTACTGTTTAACAACAACAATTATATTGTAACAAAATGACTCAAAAGAGGATTAATAGGGATTGGATTACCCGATACTAATGAGACCTGCATACAACATGTGTGCACGTTCACCCAATACCTCACTTTTTTGTCATTTTTTTTGAATTTGCAAAAAAATAGCCTATTATCTAATCCTGGCAGTGTAGAATACGTGGATAAAATTTGAAGGCGATCGGTGCAGTAGTTTCGGCGACTATAAAGGACATGATACACACACATACATTTTCTTTTATATATATATACATATATCTACTGATTAAATATTTATGAACTAATAAATATTAATAATATTTATATATACGAGGGTGGATTGATAAGTTTCCGGCCTGACCAAGATATGACGCCACTACGCCTACCTTGAGGTAGCGTTCTATAGTATCATCCTTAGATAGCTTGTAGCTATAGATCGCCATGTTAGTTTAGCTTTGAGCACGCTGAACAAGACGCCTCTGTGTTTTTCGTAAAAATGGAAAAGCGGGAAAATCGTGCTGTCATCAAATACTTTTATTTGAAGGGGTTAACGCCGAAAGAAATTAAAGAAGAGATGGACTCAACACTGGGGACATTCTCCCCATCATATTCAACCATTAAGCAGTGGATTTCAGAGTTTAAAAAGGGTCGTGTGAGCACCTCTGATGAGCCTCGCTCAGGACACCCCATTGAGGTCACAACTCCAGATATAATCAAAAAAATACATCAAATATTACTGAAAGACCGTAGATTAAAAGTGCGTGAGATGAAGAGGTGAAACCTGTAAGATATCATATGAACGTCTACAAAATATTTTACACCAACATGTGTATTTGGAAAAGTTTTGTGTATGATGGGTGCCGCGTTTGCTAACAGTCGACCAAAACTTGATTCGAAAGAATATTTGTACCGCCAGTTTGGCGTTGGAGAAGCATAATCCAAGCGAATTTTTGCTTCGATTCGTAACCGTTGCGATAGCTACAATCAACGATTTGGAGTTTGAATTGATGCCGCACCCTCCTTACTCTACAGACCTAGCCCCGAATGACTATTATCTGTTTCCTAACCTCAAAAAATGGCTTGTAAGTAAAAAATAGAATGATGAAATAATCGAAGCTGTAAATGGGTATTTTGAGGAGCTTGATGAATTAGTCTTTAGAGATGGTATTACTAGACTAGAAAACCGCTATGAGAAATGTATCAGCCTTGGAGGAGATTATGCTGAGAAATAAAAAAAATTCTTAAAAACTTTGTTTTTCTTGATCAGTCCGGAAATTTATCAATCGACTCTCGTATGTTCTTTACATATATAAAAATTTGTATGTTAATGTATATATATATATATATATATATATATATATCTATATATATATATTGTTAAGGGGTGGGTTCGGTTGTGCGAACTCCCGTTCGAATACCGACGCGTGGCCGTTCCCGTGCGGCCCACACGCAACCCACGTAGCTCTTGCTTTTCGCCGTGCGGGGAATCTACACCCGTTGGCAGCGGAGTCTCGGCGCGCACGACGCGCCGGCCGGTTACAAAGAACGAAGTCGGCCCGTGAATATGCGGGCTTACTCAACTGACACATGCGCGGTGCTCTGGCAGCGAGCATCACATCCGCAGCAAGCTCAGATCGCACGGCGGAAGGACTTCGCCGTACCCGCGGTGGCGGGGGACCCTGCGTTCAATATCGACGCCGATATTCCTGGGGGATGCCCCTTCTCACACAGGTGAGTCCATTCGTGTGCGCCTTTCCGAGGCACCCCGCCAGCACGCGAACGAGTGTGCGTGAGAGAGAAAGCGTGCGCGCGTATTGCGGCTCGCGTTCTTCGAGTTGTTTGCTGTAGGCGCGCGAGCTTCGCGACTTTTGAGTTTGTACGAGGAGAGCCTGCGGTGTTAAATAAATTTCGTACTTCGCTAAGACATCTACGTCTGTTTCCGCGCTTTCTTTCCTTTTTCCCTATCGACTCCTATTTTCCCTGATTGTTTCCTAGCATCGCGTCAATATTGAACGCAGGATCTCCCCGCCTCCGTGGCCACGAGAGGTCCTTCCGCCCTGTGATCTGAGCTTGCTGCGGAGGTGGTGCTCGTTACCGGAGCACCACACACGGGACAGGTGAGTAGGCCCGCGTATTCACGGGCCGACTTCTTTCTTTGTAACCGGCCGGCGCGTCCCGGCGCGCCGAGACTCCGCTGCCGACGGATGTAGATTCCCCGCACGGCGAAAAGCAAGAGCTACGTGGGTTGCGTGCGGGCCGCACGGGAATGGCCACGCGTCGGTATTCGAACGGGAGTTCGCACAAACGAATCCACCCCGTTACAATATATATATATATATATATATATATATATATATATATTCTTCCGATACAAATTTTGGCCATTTTAGAAAGTGATATATCACTAAAGAAAATACTTAATGTTTATATTGATTATGGATGCGATCAACTGTTTTCTGTTATTATTTATACTGAACATGGGCCACTGCAAAATGTATGTAATCTCAGCTCACTGTTTTAATTTCTAATCATACCCAATCATTTGTATAATTTTAAACAGAATGTAATTTATATGTTAAAAATGTGAAACATTAATTATTATTATATTTCCTTATTTAATTTTAAGGAAATGTTATACTTTTAAAACCTTTCAGGAGATTAATATGTTCTCTTATTTTTCTCATAACTATATAAAATAAATATATATTTATGAGATATAAAATGAATAACCGTAGATAAAAAAAGTGTTACTGTTCTATAAGACTTTATAACAAAGATTAAGAAATGTTATAATCATTTGTCAAGTCAAGAGCAGAGAGAAGGAGCCAGTTATCTCTCTCTGCCTCTGTCTCTCTCTCTCTCTCTCTCTCTCTATATATATATATATATATGTATATATATATATATATATATATATGTATAGAGAGAAAGAGAGAGAGAGAGCGAGAGAGATAAACAGACAGAAAACTGTTTCCTTATCTCTGCTCTAGGCTTGAAAAATGATATTTATATAATTAATAAATAATTTATATAAATAGAAAAACTTGATTGATAGATAAGCGTTCAAAGCATAAAATTGGCCAAAACAAGTATTTGTCTGTCAGAGATTAGCCACACCATTCAGATAATCAAACAAGAATTTTTTTATATTGTTGATTATAACAATTAATGTTTAATTACTATATTTTGTTATAAAGTCTTATTGAACATGTACCACTTTTTTAAATCTACTATTATTCTTTTTGCTAGACTAAATCATCTCCTTATCTGTATAAATCCCTTGATAATGTTTTATAACGTGAAATTTGAGAAAATATATAATACTATATTAGTTTATATTTTAAGCTAGTAAAATTATTTATAATTCATAATATGTTTATTTTATATATTTATGAGAAATATTAGAGAATGTAATAATCTTCTGAAAGGTTTTAAAAGTCTAATATTTCCTTAAAATTAAATAAGGAAATGTAATAATAATAATTAATATTTAACATTTTTAACATTCAAATTACATTCTGTTTAAAATATATGCAAATGTTTAGGTACGTTTGGAAAGTAAAACAGTGATCTGACATCACATACATTTGGTGACCAATTTGTTCAGTATATAATAATAATAGAAAACCAATGATCGTACCCATATTCAATAAAAACATTAAGTATTTTCCTTAGTGTTTTCTCATTTTCGAAAATACTTAAAATTCGTATAGGAAGAATATATATATATATATATATATATATATATATATATAAATTATATATATATATATATATATATATATATATATTCATTAACATATAAATTTTTATATATGTAAAAAATATACGAGGGTGGATTAATAAATTTCCGGCCTGATCAAGAAAAACAAAGTTTTTAAGAATTTTTTTTTTATTTCTCAACAGAATTCCCTCCACACATTTTTATATGTTCAAATTTTTTATATTATTAAATTATATGTTAAAATTTTTTATAATATTAAATTATATGTTAAAATTTTTTATATTATTAAAATTATATTAATGTAAATGAGATTCGCTCGATTTTTAGTACAATTAAATGTAAAAATCAGGCTGCTGCAAAAAACGAAAAATAAGTGTATTCACACACACATATATACACACCCACACCCACAGAGAGAGAGAGAGAGAGAGAGAGGGGGGGGGGAAGAGAGAGCGAGAGAAAGAGAATGGATTTTGAGTGCCGAAATAGAGAAAAGAGTTACTACACGCATTAATAATAATTTAATTGTACTTTTGTCGACTGCTTATATACAAATTAATAAATGTTTTTTCATTGGTCTTACAGTCCAATCAAATTAATCGAAAATAATACGTAACAACATCAATACACATCTACATTAACATTAATACATCAATACACAAAAATAATAAAAACAAAAATAAAAATAAAAATTAAAAATTAAATTAAAAATTATAATGACAGTCGATTGTCCTTATTTACAATCACCCCCGTAGACTAATCTGAAAATAAAATATTAGCTGAAAAAATTTTTGTTTTAGTAAAGTGCAATATGACTGTCCCCACCACCCTTACCTAATTGACGACGTAGTACAACGTTTCGAGCTCGCTACGACTCCTCACAGTCCCTGATGAAAAAAAAAAAATTTTTTTTTCAGTTAATATTTTATTTTCAGATTAGTCTACGGGGGTGACTTAAACAAGGACACTCTGACTGACATTATAATTTTTAATTTTATTTTTATTTTTTATTATTTTTGTGTATTGATGTATTGATGTTAATGTGGATGTGTATTGATATTGTTGCGTATTGTTTTCGATTGATTTGATTGAACTGTAAGACCAATGAAAAATATATATATATATATATTTTTTAAAATAATATTTAAATATTTATTTATTTAAAAAAAATATATTTACATGAATTTAAAAATTGTAATTCTTAAAGAAAAACTTACATTCCTTATTAAATGCAAGAAATCAGATATATTTCCGGTACACATTAATAATAGATTTCATGATGAATATTTTTTGCAGGTTTATGGTAATAGTGTTTGTTATGATGTAAAGAAAAATATTTTCTTTTTCAAAAATAAATTACTTAATTTGGAAATTAGAGATTTAAATATTCAGATTCATTCCTTAAATAGATATTTAGTAAATTGAATATTCTTTACATCAAAATATAGAAAGAAATGATTTACATGAATTTTTTCTTGGGCAGAACAAGCATTTTATTAAAACAAAATATATTAATAGACAAACATTTAAAACAAAATTTGAATGTTTAAGAAATAAAAAACAATTTCAAAGCTATCAGATTAACAATGCAAACAATAAACATTGGTTTAGGAATCTAAATGACAAGGAAGTACCAAATGAAGTAGTAAACATCATGTCTAAATGTGCTAAGCATGGAATATTATATTCTAAAAATAATCTCCCGATCAAAGAAATCATCGCGGAGGTTGAAAGTAACCTTTTTGGTTTAAATGATGAAGTGAAAAAGGAATGTAGGGCATCTTTGGTTAATATCATTAGTAATTTTAAAAGAGAAAATAAATTTGATAATTTTTTAAATAGTAATTTTATACATGATTTAATTACCGCGAAGAATTTTTTGAGAAATAACCCTAATATAATCTTCCAAAAGGCCGACAAAGGTAATGTAACTGTAACTTCCAATAAAATTGATTAAATAAATTGTATAAATAATATATTAAATGATGATAGTAATTATTTGGAGATTGGTAATCCATACATCATTAAGCTGCAAAATAATTTGAAAGAGTTATTAAATAATTGGAAAAGAAATGAATATATAAATGATACTACATATCAGTATTTAAAATGTGAAAATGAAACTGTAGCAAAATGTTATGGGCTTCCCAAGATTCATAAAGAAAATCTGACATTTAAAATAATAATATCTTCCATAGGTTTCCCAAATTATAATATTGCTAGATTTTTGTCTAATATATTGGTTAAGGTAGTTGGAACAACTAGTTCTTACATTAAGGATAGTTGGTTTTTTTACAATGAAATGAAAGATATTGTTATTCCGAAAAACTACAAGATGATTTCATTGGATGTAGTATCTTTGTTTACAAATGTACCTTTAGAGTTGTAGCTAATTTCGTTAAGGAAAAGTTGGAAAGTATAGCCTTGTCAAAATTGCTTTTTGAACCAATGATATTTAAGAGATATGTTGATGATATCTTTACAATTGTTCCGGAAGTTTTTGTGGATGAAATGGTGGATGTTTTCAATTCTGTACATGACAGAATTAAATTTACAAGGGAGGTTGAAGCTAATAGTCAGTTAAGTTTTCTGGACATTAATGTCATTAGATGTAGTAATAATAAGGTGAAACTTAATTGGTACAGAAAGCCTACATGGTCAGGTAGGTTTTTAGATTTTAATTCACACCACCAATTCGGAAACAAAATTGGAGCATTGAAGGGTGTCATTGACAGAGCAATAAAATTATCACATAAAGATTTTGGACAAAATAATTTACAGATAGTAAGAGAAACTTTCATTAATAATGGTTATCCAATTCAATTTATTAATAGATTAATTGCTGAGAGATTGTTTGACATTTATAATACCGAAAATAGCCATAATGCAAGAGTTGATGTTAACAGAGGCAAAATTATTGTCTTACCATATGTAAGAGAATTATCTAAAAGAATTAAAAGAAAATTTCGGAAATGAACATTCAAATTTTCTTTAAAAATAGCAATAATTTGAATAGGTTGTTTAATAATTGCACAGATAAGGATGATCTATGTTTAAAATCTGGAGTTGTTTATAAAATTAATTGTATAAATTGTAATAAGTACTATATTGAACAAACAGATAGATATTTAAAAAATAGAATTTATGAACATAAATATAGTTTGCGTAGCTCACATATTACTTCCGGTTTAAAAGAGCATTGTTTAAAGTTTTTACATTCTTTTGATTTTGTGAATGTGAATATTTTGGAACCTGGTATTAATCATAAGTATAAAAGGGAGAGTCTTGAAAGTATTCACAGTTCCAGGAATCGGAATAATGTGAATTTAATGGCAGAGTCTAGTAAATTGGACAATGTTTATCATTCCTTATTAAATTGATTGGTTATCAACAATTTGTATAGAAGGGAAACTTAGATTTAATTTACTAAATTTGGTAGCGGTGATAAGTTATATATGGATTAGAATATGAGGTTTAGTTTGGTCCCTGATGAGGAACCGTAGCGAGCTCGAAACGTTGGACAGGTCTTCAATTAGGTAAGGGTGTTGGGGACAGTCAGACTGCACTGTACTAACAAAGAATTTTTTCAGCTAATATTTTATTTTCATATTAGTGTACGGGGGTGAATGTAAACGAGTACAGTCTGACTATCGTTATAATTTTTAATTTAATTTTTATTTTTAATATTTATTTTATTTTTATTTTTATTTTAATTTTTATTTTTAGATTGAATTGATTGTACTGTAAGATCAATGAAAAAATAGTTATTAATTTAGTTGATAGAAAACGACGTCCAGATATGAGGAAATCAATTACTATGGGAAGATTCATGTTGAGACGGTACTCTTTCCGAATGACGTCTACGGGAAGTAATTTAGTCGTTAGGAAGTGATGCTAGCTTTCTCGGAACGAGTTCTACTGGGACTATCGTGTTTAGTTGATAGGAAACGAAGTTCAGGTATATCAGGTCATCTTCTACGGCGAGTTTCTTCTTCGTATGATAGAATGCGATTTCCAGGTGCTTTGAACGATTTATGTGGGGGATTTCGTGTTTAGTTAGTAGGAAACGATGTTCAAGTATGTCCGATCAACTTTTATGGGGAATTTCTTGTTCGCACTGTAGAAGATGATGTCCAGGTATGATGGGACTATGTCTACGAAGAGTCTCATGTATATAGTTGATGGCAAACTATTTCCTGGTATGTCATTTCAACTTCTATGAAGAGATTAGTATTCTATCATTCGAACACGCACACTCTCAGTGAGAGTCGTCCTAGGATAACTGGAAATTGTATTCAACCTCCCCAACACAAAACTCTTTATAGCAGTCGTGCCGAGACACTTCCACTAAATTGTGCATGAAAAATAAAAATTGATGCCAGCAGATGTTATCAAGCCTCTATCAACGGAAGTTTTGAAGAAAATTTTGTATAAAAGCAAAGACTATATCATATCATATCATATCATATCATATATCATACTAATTTATAAAGACAAAACCTGTTTTTGTTTGTAACTACTGAACCGATTGTTCTGAAATTTGACATATAGATTTTGTATTATCTTGGGAAGGACATAGGCTATATTTTTTATTAAAAATCATTTTTCTTTCATCAATAAATTAAGTTAATGGTTTTAACAATTAGTTTTACCAGCAGCCACTAGGTGGCGTCTTGAATCACGAACATCAACTCACAGTTGATTGAGCTTAAAGTATTAAGACTAAGCCAGCTCAAACGAGTCTTCATATCCAACTTTAGGATTCGTATCTTAAAGAAGGTGTGACATAAGTCAGTATTACCCTTTTTGTTCTTCAGGTTAATCTGACACTACTCTCACACCTTATGGATATCTTTTGATTTTTGTAAATTTATTTTATCTTAAAACAATTGAATTGTACTTCTGTCGACTGCCCATATACAAATTAATAAATATTTTTTTTATTGGTCTTACAGTCCAATCAATTTCAACCAAAAATAAAATAAAATAAAAATAAAAATAAAAATAAAATAAAAATAAAAACTAAAAAATAAAAAATAAAAAATAAGAAATACAAATAATAAATAATAAAAATAAAAATAAAAATTAAAAATAAAAATTAAATTAAAAATTAAATTAAAATGATAATGACAGTCAGACTGTCCTTGTTTATATTCACCCCCGTAGACTAATCTGAAAATAAAATATTAGCTGAAAAAATTCTTTGTTAGTAAAGTGCAGTCTGACTGTCCCCAACACCCTTACCTAATTGAAGACTTGTCCAACGTTTCGAGCTCGCTACGGCTCCTCATCAGGGACTAATCTAAACCTTATATTCTAATCTATATATACTCATCCCCACCACCAAATTTCGTAAATTAAATATAAATTCCCCCTCTACACAAATTGTCCAAAACCAATCAATTTAATAAGGAATGATAAACACTGTCCAATCTACCAGACTCTAACATTAAATTCACATTATTTCGATTCTTGGAAATGTGAATACTTTCAAGACTCTCCCGTTTATACTTATTACTAATACCATATTCCAAAATATCCACATTCACAAAATCAAAAGAATGTAAAAACTTTAAACAATGCTCTTTTAAACCAGAAGTAATATGTGAGCTACGTAAACTATATTTATGCTCATAAATTCTCTTTTTTAAATATCTACCTGTTTGTCCAATATAGTATTTATCACAATCCATGCAATTAATCTTGTAAACAACTCCTGATATTAAGCATAAATCATCCCTATCTTTGCAATTATTAAACAATCTACTTAAATTATTGCGATTTTTAAAGAAAATTTGAATGTTATATTTCCGAAAATTTCTTTTTATTCTTTCAGATAATCCTCGAACATATGGTAAGACAATAATTTTGCCTCCGTTAAAATCAATTCCTGCACTATGTCTATTTTCGGTATTATAAATTTCAAACAATCTCTCAGCAATCAATCTATTAATAAATTGAATTGGATAGCCATTATTAATAAAAGTCTCTCTTACTATCTGTAAATTATTTTGTCTAAAATCTTTATGTGACAATTTAATTGCTCTGTCAATGACACCCCTCAATGCCCCAATTTTGTTTCCGAATTGGTGGTGTGAATTAAAATCTAAAAACCTACCTGACCAAGTAGGCTTTCTGTACCAATTAAGTTTTACCTTATTATTACTACATCTAATCACATTAACGTCCAAAAAACTTAACTGACTATTTACTTCAACCTCCCTTGTAAATTTAATTCTGTCATGTACAGAATTGAAAACATCCACCATTTCATCCACAAAAACTTCTGGAACAATTGTAAAGATATCATCAACATATCTCTTAAATATCATTGGTTCAAAAAGCAATTTTGACAAGGCTATACTTTCCAACTTTTCCATAACTAAATTAGCTATAACCGGTGACAAAGGCGACCCCATTGGACATCCGTATTTTTGTTCATAAAATTTATTATCAAATGAAAAAATTGTGTTATTAAAAACCAAATTAATTGCTTTAATAAATTCATTCATTGTCAATTTTGTATGCAAATTAATTTCATTCCACTTTTCCTGTATAATATCATTTAACAACTCTAAAGGTACATTTGTAAACAAAGATACTACATCCAATGAAATCATCTTGTAGTTTTTCGGAATAACAATATCTTTCATTTCATTGTAAAAACACCAACTATCCTTAATGTAAGAACTAGTTCTTCCAACTATCTTAACCAATATATTAGACAAAAATCTAGCAATATTATAAGTTGGGAAACCTATGGAAGATATTATTATTCTAAATGTCAGATTTTCTTCATGAATCTTTTGTATAAATAATATATTAAATGATGATAGTACTTATTTGAAGATTGGTAATCCACATATCATGAAGCTACAAAATAATTTGAAAGAGTTATTAAATAATTGGAAAAGAAATGAATATATAAATGATACTACATATAAGTATTTAAAATGTGAAAATGGAACTGTGGCAAAATGTTATGGGCTTCCCAAGATTCATAAAAAAAATCTGACGTTTAGAATAATAATATCTTCCATAGGTTTCCCAACTTATAATATTGCTAGATTTTTGTCTAATATATTGGTTAAGATAGTTGGAAGAACTAGTTCTTACATTAAGGATAGTTGGTGTTTTTACAATGAAATGAAAGATATTGTTATTCCGAAAAACTACAAGATGATTTCATTGGATGTAGTATCTTTGTTTACAAATGTACCTTTAGAGTTGTTAAATGATATTATACAGGAAAAGTGGAATGAAATTAATTTGCATACAAAATTGACAATGAATGAATTTATTAAAGCAATTAATTTGGTTTTTAATAACACAATTTTTTCATTTGATAATAAATTTTATGAACAAAAATACGGATGTCCAATGGGGTCGCCTTTGTCACCGGTTATAGCTAATTTAGTTATGGAAAAGTTGGAAAGTATAGCCTTGTCAAAATTGCTTTTTGAACCAATGATATTTAAGAGATATGTTGATGATATCTTTACAATTGTTCCAGAAGTTTTTGTGGATGAAATGGTGGATGTTTTCAATTCTGTACATGACAGAATTAAATTTACAAGGGAGGTTGAAGTAAATAGTCAGTTAAGTTTTTTGGACGTGAATGTGATTAGATGTAGTAATAATAAGGTAAAACTTAATTGGTACAGAAAGCCTACTTGGTCAGGTAGGTTTTTAGATTTTAATTCACACCACCAATTCGGAAACAAAATTGGGGCATTGAGGGGTGTCATTGACAGAGCAATTAAATTGTCACATAAAGATTTTAGACAAAATAATTTACAGATAGTAAGAGAGACTTTTATTAATAATGGCTATCCAATTCAATTTATTAATAGATTGATTGCTGAGAGATTGTTTGAAATTTATAATACCGAAAATAGACATAGTGCAGGAATTGATTTTAACGGAGGCAGAATTATTGTCTTACCATATGTTCGAGGATTATCTGAAAGAATAAAAAGAAATTTTCGGAAATATAACATTCAAATTTTCTTTAAAAATCGCAATAATTTAAGTAGATTGTTTAATAATTGCAAAGATAAGGATGATTTATGCTTAAAATCAGGAGTTAAGATTTTAAAGTTTCATTCAGTACAAGATTAATTGCATGGATTGTGATAAATACTATATTGGACAAACTATATTGGTAGATATTTAAAAAAGAGAATTTATGAGCATAAATATAGTTTACGTAGCTCACATATTACTTCTGGTTTAAAAGAGCATTGTTTAAAGTTTTTACATTCTTTTGATTTTGTGAATGTGGATATTTTGGAATATGGTATTAGTAATAAGTATAAACGGGAGAGTCTTGAAAGTATTCACATTTCCAAGAATCGAAATAATGTGAATTTAATGTTAGAGTCTGGTAGATTGGACAGTGTTTATCATTCCTTATTAAATTGATTGGTTTTGGACAATTTGTGTAGAGGGGGAATTTATATTTAATTTACGAAATTTGGTGGTGGGGATGAGTATATATAGATTAGAATATAAGGTTTAGATTAGTCCCTGATGAGGAGCCGTAGCGAGCTCGAAACGTTGGACAAGTCTTCAATTAGGTAAGGGTGTTGGGGACAGTCAGACTGCACTTTACTAACAAAGAATTTTTTCAGCTAATATTTTATTTTCAGATTAGTCTACGGGGGTGAATATAAACAAGGACAGTCTGACTGTCATTATCATTTTAATTTAATTTTTAATTTAATTTTTATTTTTAATTTTTATTTTTATTTTTATTATTTATTATTTGTATTTCTTATTTTTTATTTTTTATTATTATTTTTATTTTTTATTTTTTAGTTTTTATTTTTATTTTATTTTTATTTTTATTTTTATTTTATTTTATTTTTGGTTGAAATTGATTGGACTGTAAGACCAATAAAAAAAAAAATATTTATTAATTTATTTTATCTTACGTGAGAAAATCTCTCTCTCACTCTCCCTCTTTCTGTCCTTCTTTTATAAAATGGTTCTGTATGCCCAATCATACGGAATATATTTTGTGATGACAAATTATATTTTTATTTTTATACATTATATTAACTTCAGAATTCTGACAAGAGACTATGTTTTATTTAGTTTGAACA
This sequence comes from Sycobia sp. Sy_11, assembly GCA_018907035.1. Taxonomy (NCBI): domain Eukaryota; kingdom Metazoa; phylum Arthropoda; class Insecta; order Hymenoptera; family Epichrysomallidae; genus Sycobia; species Sycobia sp. Sy_11. The sequence continues at coordinate 217,637 of JACCIC010000153.1, read as the reverse complement.
AAAGAAATGATGGCAAAAGAGGGTTCTTTACCAACAGCCTCGAAACTATGTATATGTTATAACGATACACGTGTCCGCCTCGAACTCGAGGACGGCAGGCACGGTGGTTGCAACAGATGTGCCTGGCTGGGCTTAGCCCCGAATCATTTTGGCGAGAGTGACGGGCGGTCCGCGAGAGGCGAAATATCGCATGCAGGATTGCGCGTGAGGTAGGGAGACAAAACGAATAAAAGAAAGCAGGACGAATAAAGTCACAAGTATCTCTAGTTAGATTGTGCGTTTAGTGGAACAAACACGCGAAGTCGTTAGACACGCAGACCGAGAGTCGCCGAGGCGACGGTACGCGTGAAGGCAGGGAAGAGAGAGGAGAGAGAGTAACAGGCTGTCATTTAAAATAGGGGCCGGTGTCGTCGTGTCGTCCGCTGAAGACACGAGGCGGCGGCGGCTGCGGCAAGCCCTGGATGGATGGCAGCACGTTCTTGTCGGCCGGGGAAGACAGTGTCCCCGCTCGTCGGTGGTCCCGGGATGGGGTGGTCACTCCGCACAGGCAGGGGCCGAGTGGCAGGCTCGTTAGCTCGAGCCCTACAACTACATCCGCGTAATGGACTCCGTGAATCTCGGCCCAGTGGATGGTGGCAAGCGCGAATAGCAGCGAAAGCTAAAGCAAAGAAGAGTACTTCGTGAGGCAGGAACACCAGCACTTCGAAACCGAATATCTACTTTCTTTTTGCGTTTTCGAAAAAGGCCGACTAGCACATAACAAGGCAGATCTCTCCCTCAATTCTGTCTCCACCAAAGTTCGCACGCGACGATCTCTCCCCACTCTCCGCTGTCTCTCTCTCTCTCACTTACCTCTCCGCCGGTGTATTAGTACGTCGGCCTGTAAGAACCATATATTAGTATTTACAAATCCAGACGTTGGTACCTGAAGCGTGGCAGCTCGACTCAAGATCTCTCTCTCTCTCTCTCATTCCAACCATTGTGTCAGAATAGGGCAACTTACGAAACTACAATCTAGAGCTGGGAAGCACCTAGATAAGGAGAGCACAGGAAAAGAACTCTCGTCCCCAAACAAAGTAGTTTTTGGAAGGCTCCTTTATTGGTAGTATATAATTACATTCTAGTACATTGTAATGGATGTCCCTCTTGATTCTTCCTCAGCCATTCATTTCGTGCTCGGCGGGTTCGCTCCTTGGGGGAGATCACGCTTTTCGGTGAAGCTGGGGGCGCGCCCCACGTAGTCGGGGTAGTTGTGCTGATTGCGGCACTCCCGTTCCCGGCGCACGCGTTCCAATTTGTTGCACTGATCATAGCACGACATCCGAGTGAGCGCGAACTGCGGTGCATCCCATGCGGCCTGCTCACGCCGGGCCTTCGCCGTCTTCCACAGGGCGAACACTCTATTAATGTTCGCCTGCAATCATTTAGTCTCCACAGCGGTGTTTACGGAAGGCTTCGAGGGCCTGGGCTGCCTCCACGACCGACGGGCGCGCTTTTCCGGTCGTATTGGGATTGATCGGAAGGGTGGCCTGCATCACCCTACTCCGAAGGCGGTGTATCTCCAGGCGGCATGCCGCCTGAAACTCCTCTACCGTCCGGCACTGGGCTCGTTCGCGCTTTCGCAGCTTCTCCACGTGTCCGTGCGAATTACGCCTTGATTAAGCGTTTTGTGAACTTGCGCATGCATCTCCAGCTCTATGGTCGGTCAGATGCGTGCAGCCCAGAGGCTAATTAGCCGGAGCTAACATCCGGTCGAGGAGGTCCTCGAGAGCTCGACGTCGACTATCGCTAATAGCAGCCAAACCTATAGAGGTAAGCGAATACGCCCAGGTAAGTGAGAAGGTGTAAAGTTGTAGCAGAACGTAATCCTCAGCACCCTCGATCGACATGGTGTTGTCGCACGGGTGGATGACCGCATTGAAAGTGCGGTAGAAGTCTACAACGAGCAGACAGTCGTTTTCCAAGTCTGGAATTATGATGCCGTCTAACTTCATTTCAACCGGGTTTGGCCCTGGAAGGGAAGTCTTTACAAACAAGAGGGGCAATCAGCATTACCCTGTGTCCTCGCAGCTGCCTGCAGATCTTCAGAAATGTCACGGAGCGTAGGAGCGTGTTGGACCTCAATCACTTGCCCTTTTTCGCATTTCCCAAACACTCGGGACAGCTGTGCAAAGTATAGCCTGGCCAACTACAACCCCAGCATAAGAACTGCGGATTAGGACCTGCTGTTTGACTTTTGTTCCTGTCGCTGAGGGGCTTGCGCAGAAGCTTTCTCCTGAACGATGGCTTCCTCTCTGACTTAGGTGAGGTCGACGCTCCGGCCATCCCTGTACGCGGCGAACTCGGACGTAAGTCGCGACTACTCCTCTTCGTCATAAGAACTGCGACACTTGGCGCTTCTAAATCACGGGAAGTGGCTCTAAAGCCCGCCTCTTACAAGACTTCTCGCACTAATGCTTTGAAATCAGGCGGCTTCACGTCCACGGCCGCGATCTTTGGCTTCGGGCGCATCTGAGACGTATCTGCCGCACGAAAAGCCACTTCGGTCATTATGCAGTCCTCGGGTGACGGAGGGGGCTTATAGTTGCGCTCCGCGTCGAGGACTTTCAAGCGAGCTTGATTAGCCGATTTACGCTCGTAATCTTCTCCCGCGGAACTAACTTCTGTATCTCTGGGAGTAGATTACGGTAGATGAGAGTGAGTTGATTGCCGTCCGACCATGGTTCTTCAAACCGATTTAGGATCGTCAACAAACAGAACACGTAGTCACGTGTTGGCTAGCGTTTCGCCTGTGTACGACGCTGCACTTCGCTAATCAGCTCAGCTTGGAAGCGTCGATCGGGCTGCGCGGTAGAACTCTTGCTACGTGGTTCAGTCTTTCCGGGATAGACGGTACCGGTGTAGGGCGACACCGTCGAGGAGATCCGTCATTGCATTAAGCATATCCTCGTCCATGAGCGGCATCAATCTGCGACATTTCACGATCCTCTGCAGAAATTTCTCCAAGCTTTTTCCCTTGATACCATTGAACTGGATTTTCCATTGACGCACGGTTTTACCAATGTCCGTGCGCTAGGCCAAGGTGCTTGATAGCGTTGATCACGTTATATTAACGGGGGAGCTAATCACATCTCGATCCATGTGATGTCCCCCCTTTCAAACCCTTGGTACTGAGGGTGTCAAGGAGCCGAGAACGTAGGTTCGCCGGTCGACCTTGAAAATCTATTGTTGTTAGAATTTTCATCATTTTCCAAGTATTGAAGATCGTACGTGTCTTGGAAAGTGACACGGTGGCGTCGCGGTGTTTTCTGCAACTGTCGTTGAATGCTAGGCATGCATTTCATTTTGCCTCTGCTGCAGATCTTAGACAGTGCTGTTCTGTTATCACATCCAAGTTTGTAGCATATTCTGCAGGCTGTGTAATACAGGACTAATTGCTAGATTGTCTTTGGGGTCAGCAGACGGAGGCTCGACTGCTGCATCTGACGCATGAGATGCGACTTGTAATGTGTCTGATGTGTAATGTGTAAGATGTGTCTGACGTGTAATGTCATTTCTGACACATGATTCGGGGGACGTAGCTACGCTCGTCATAGCTGCCGGAATCGGCGATTCATTGGCTGTGCTACATGCGAGCAGTTTGTGCCTGTCCATCTCTGCCAAATTAAAATCGATCAGGTTTTGCATTTGCTGATCGGCAGCTATTGAGCTATCTTTGGCCTGTGCTCCGATTAACTTCCCGAGCCTGCTGTGTGTCAGCTGATTTATCAGCTTGTTCGGCGTATATCGCTTCCATTTTATTTAGATTTTTGGAGGTTACAATCATTTTTAATAGATTTTTATCTCTGCGCGCGCGTGTTTTTACGGTATCGTTCCCACTCTCGCATTCCACAAAGTCTCTCGGGCTCTAATTTGCTGCCAATCTGCGATATAGCCTGGCAGCTCTTTGAAATAGAGGACCATCATTTTTTAATTCCAAATTCGTTGTTATGATGTCTGTCTCCTCCTCGCATAGGCTTTGGAATCAGTCAGTAAAATCGTTTCGAGGGTTTGCCATCATTTATTTGTTTAATTGACGGGTAATAAAAGAGACACCAATGAACAGAAAAAAACAAAACAAAGCAAAACAGAAAAAAAAATTTCTATTCTTTATTTATAAATTAAAAAAAACTAGAAATTTGAAATCAATTAATTATAATTGTTAAATAAATTGTAAAATTAATTAATTAACTAGATGAACGACAAATTTCTCAGTAATACTACAGCAATTGGAAGAACAGCAAAAACAATAGAAATTAATTAAACAAACAATTAACCATTACAAAAAAAAATTTTGGGAGAATATATTAATTAGTTAATTAATTTCTAACGTTCCTATCCCCCTCGGGATAGCCTACGCGGTATCTTCCCAGGGTAGTTTTGAGAGGGGAGGAAGTTTTTCAGAATCGGACGGCGGTTTCAGGAAAATAATATTACACAAACACAGTATAAATTCTTTATAACAAAAAATTAATTTGTTTATCTAAAAAAGTCCAATTCCTCTATTTACAGGATTCTGAAACAAATAAATATAAAACAAAAAATAATTAATAATAGTAATTTATCGCTAGATCTATATTATTATTACAGTTAATTTTGCGCTATTTTCTGCAATGCCTCTAATATTCGGCGCTAGTTACCGCACGAATACCCGGTGTTATTTTCCACGCGGGGATTTAATGAACCGAGACAAGTAGATTTTTAAGGAATAAAAGAATAAGGAAAACTTAACTCCGCTGGTCTTTTGAGGAGCGCCTCGCAACCAGAATCAAGAGTTAAGGGGAGAATTTCTAGTCAGGATAAGTAAACTGCTGGTCTTTTGAGGAGCGCCTCGCAACCAGGATCACGTTTACATAAGGATAGGTAAAGTTGTTAGCCATCTGTCATTTGAGGAGCGCCTCGCAACAGAGATCAAGCTAATAACTTCGGAGAAATAGGTAAATGTAAGGATAAGTAAACTGCTGGTCTTTTGAGGAGCGCCTCGCAACCAGGATCACGTTTACTTAGGAAAGGAAAATTATTAACCGTCTGTCTTTTGAGAAGCGCCTCGCAACAGAGATCAAGTTAATAATTTCGGAGAGGATTTTTACAAGTCAGGATTGATTTGAGCTCTGGAAAGGTTTTAGCTCCGGGAGGAGTTTGTGTAAAAAAACTTCGGGGCAGTTGGTTCACCGGGCGAACTGCCGATTTTGCCTTTTGCAGGCCCTTTTATAATAAAATAATCGGATAATTCCGTCGCCGCTCGTTTAATTTCGGACGAGGCGCCGAATTATAATAATTATATTAACAATAATAATAATTATAATAATAACAATAATAATCAACAATAATTATAAAAATCAATAATAATTATAATACTCAATAATAATTATAACAATTATTATTTTATATTTCGTTATAATTTGCAGCCGGTGTGCTGCGCACAGTAATAATATACATGTACACAAGTTTAAATATTTATATACATATATTTATACATCATGCGTACATTAAATCATTTGTTTTAGTTAATTTAATTAAATACAGCGGGTGCATTCGTTTTCGGACACCCGTTGTATATGCTGGTATTCGCGCGTTCGCTACATTCGTTGCGGCTCAGGCTGCTTAGTGAGAGCGTGCAGTAGTGTGCGTGCGGCACGTATTAGAGGGGATAGCGGCCGCCGGTCTAATACATTGAACGCGCTCTCTCTTGCCGCGCGCAGTGTATCCCCTCTATGGCATACGCTGTACTTAACTTAGTGGTAGAGAGAGAGAGACTAGATATCGCGTTCTCTCTCTACTCGTTCGATTTTCGGCAGTTGCGACGGCTACCTTCTCCAGTAGTCGTCGCCACCTTTGCCCGGTTTTCGGTGTTTACGCGAGTTTTAATTTTCTAATTGTAGAAATAATATATTTAATATATTATTTCTAATGATATTCGTAATTATTTCTTTTGGTGTTTATACATCTAAGTCCGTGTATGTATGTAAAATGCATCCACTAAATTACATGTAACACCATCATAAGTATTTTAATTTTAACATGTAAAATAAATTCTTTGTTCGGAATGAATTTACGCGGCCATGTTTTTGGCCGTCGCAAATTAATAAATATTAAATTAGTAAATATTAACCCGTAACTAACCCATTGAGCGATGCTCATTTGACGGTTGTTACGACAATTTTTTGTTGACACGCAACAAAAAAACAAAAAAATTGTTATTTAATTGTTATTTGTCTGAATCATTATTTTATTTTAATTAGTTATTAACGAACCAAATACAATCAATTGTTTCTTAACTAGATTTAATTGATTGTTAATTAACAAAATTTTAATAATTATTGTTTGACAGTATTTAATTAATTATTATTCAATTTAATAATTTACATTTTATTTAATTGTCTCTCAATTGTGACTACTACTACTACTTACCTTCAATTACATCTGTTACTAATAATTTATAAAAGATATAGATGTTACTTATTAGTTTATTTACTGATTGTTAAATTATTTAATATTCGTTGTTTTCATTGAGCAAAAAAATTAAAGAACAAAATACATTTGTTTGGCAAATAATGAAAACCTACAGTGTCAAGAGACAGTGGATAGCGAGAGCGACAGCGCAAAAATTATAAGTGACTAACGCAAAAAAAAATATATAAGAGAAGAGAGAAAAAAAAAATTTTATTCTCACCCCAAAAGTAAAAAAAAAGTTTATTTCTATTTACCCTGTAATTTCGAAAGAATTTTATATTTCAAAATTTTCAAAAATATTCCAAAATTTTGAAAATTTTTACTTTTGAATGCTCAGTTATTCAAAAAAAGGGAGATTCGACACAAAAAAAAATTATTTTAAAAATAGAATAAAATCTTTATTTTGAAAATATAATAAAATATTTATTATATATTTAATATATTTATAGAGTCGCGGTGGTCTGGGAGTGTTTGTACACGGGTCATCGACTTCACAATTTTTATATTTGTCGCGTGGCGACTATATAGTTCGATTTGTCTCGATATGTTTTTTTGTGTGACCTATTTATTATATTTATATAGAATAGGTATTATCAATGTTTATATGTATATTCGTAAATTAATATAAGCATGCATTTACGATAATTAATTGTATACAGAAGTAATAAAAGATACTTTACAATGTTATTTCTAAGTATATATATATTAAACTATCGAATCTAAATTTAAGTGTTAGATATATATTAAAATAATATTCTTAATTATATTAGTTTTATTTTATTTTTCGACATTAATACGATTATTAAAATTTATCCACAATATTAAAAAATTATCCTCATTAATTCATTTATCATATTATATATGAAATCAGTATTATTATTGCATGAAAGGCCGCAAAAATAAATTTCTTTAATATTTCTGTGTAGATTAAATTTTTGCTGCTTTTCTGCCGCTTTCGCGGAACTGTCAGTGGCCTTGATCGTGAATGTTTACGTTGCTAGCCCGGAGACGTAAACACTCTCGACGCGCAGTGTGTTCGCACTCTTTAATATAACTATGTTCCACATGAATAATTATATTATACGGAACATAATTATATCCCGCATACAAAGGTAATTTGCAATTATTTTTGCGCATTCGCCTAAATTGTATTGCAAATTTTCGCAGGGGCGCTAAGTATTTAACACAAAAAAAAATATATATAATAAACTATATAATAAAATATATAATATAATATATGTGAGCGCATAAACATATATTTTTCCTTTTCTACCAAATTGTGCAATCCCGAGATCGCGTTGGACGCCATGTAACGGTGCGCGTGTCCGCCTCAAACACGAGGACGGCGGGCACGGCCGTTGTAAAAGGTGTGCCCGGCTGGGCTTAGCCCCGAATCGTTTCGGCGAGAGAGAGGGGTGGTCCGCGAGAAACGAAATATCGCATGCAGGATTGCGCGTGAGATAGGGAGATAAAACGAATAAAAGAAAGCAGGACGAATAAAGTCACAAGTATCTCTAGTTAGATTGTGCGTTTAGTGGAACAAACACGCGAAGTCGCTAGGCGCGCAGACCGAGAGTCGCCGAGCCGACGGTACGCGTGGAGTCAGGGAAGAGAGAGGAGAGAGAGTAACAGGCTGTCATTTAAAATCGGGGCCGGTCTCATCGTGTCGTGCGCTGAAAACAGGAGGCGGCGGCGGCTGCGGCAAGCCCTGGATGGATGGCAGCACGTTCTTGTCGGCCGGGGAAGACAGTGTCCCCGCTCGTCGGTGGTCCCGGGATGGCGTGGTCACTCCGCACAGGCAGGGGCCGAGTGTCAGGCTCGTTAGCTCGAGCCCTACAACTACATCCGCGTAATGGACTCCGCGAATCTCGGCCCAGTGGATGGCGGCAAGCGCGAATAGCAGCGAAAGCTAAAGCAAAGAAGAGTACTTCGTGAGGCAGGAACACCAGCACTTCGAAACCGAATATCTACTTTCTTTTTGCGTTTTCGAAAAAGGCCGACTAGCACATAACAAGGCAGAGCTCTCCCTCAATTCTGTCTCCACCAAAGTTCGCACTCCACGATCTCTCCCCACTTCCAGCTCTCTCTCTCTCACTTACCGAACATAGGGACGTGGGAAAACAAGCGTACGCGGCGCTTGCGTTCCCAATCACAATGTATATATATATTTTTTTATCTTATTTAACGTCGCTCTATTTAAGCTTCCAAATACCAGTGCTAATCAGCGACGGAGGTATACGAAGTGCTTGTAAACAAAGCACATGTAAATTATTACAGCGGTGCCTGTGTCAATCGGCCAAAACCGGGATTTGAACTCGGATCACCAAGATACTAGTCCTTCGCTCTAGCGATCGAGCCATCGTAGGCCTATATATATATATATATATATATATATATATATATATATATATATTATAATCCCGAAAACAGGTTATTACTTACGATTTATGTGCATGTGTGTGTGGACTCTTCCACGCTGCTGGTTGTGCACTCCGCTGGAACGGGCACGGGGAACGAGAAATGAACTACGCGAGTGGCTTTATCGGATTATGAAAATATTAACATTTATTTATACAACAAGACTATTTACAACAATGAAGTAGTACATACGCAATGTACTGGTTGCGGCTTCCGCGACGCTACGTTAATTATTTATAAAATTACGCAATCGTACAAAATGCTCAGGGACGGGAGAAACGAAACGGGACGCTTTCGATATAACACACGTGGGAACGATGGTACATTAGAAAGTTACATACTATAGATTACATGCGGCTCACATGCGAAATCATTTACTACCGCATAAAATTACAGTTTACGTAACTATGCGCGATAGACAACTGACTATTGAGATTAAACGGGCGTGGCGGTGGGCCAGGAGCCTAGCTATATGCATGCATGAATAATTACTACAAAAAGTATAAGGCTACTTGCCGCCGACGACTCACGGGGGCGCTATTTGTTATTGTATAACCCTGACTGTGCGCCATTTTTCGCGCCTTTTATACGTATGTGCTCCTACTCGCGCGCCATTTAATACGTATGTGCTCCTGTTCGCGCGCCATTTATATTTACTTTCATCTGTTCGTGCTATTTATGTGTATGTACCCCTGTTCGCGCGCCATTCTCTACATATGGGCTGGGCGTTATTTATATGGGTGCCATTTATATGTGTGTGTTCTGCGGTAGCGTGAGAACTCAGCGACCCGCGGCCTATTTGTTTAAATCGACTGTCGCTCCCGGCATTATTATAAGCAGTGGTTGTTGAGCTCTCGCAGCGGCTGCTGCTTGCCTGATTGCTTGTGCCATCATTGGCTGCGGACCCGTCACTTCCTCGTTCACGTTCGCCATACCTTCTGGCACCACCGTCTCTTCTAACACCTGACGTGTCGTCTTCTCTACACATCTAACATTCTCCCCCTCCCCAGACGGAACGGCAGAGGTCGGCCGCCGTATGCAGGACGTGCATGTGCGAACGTCTATGTTAGCTCTGCCACACCTGTAACAAAATTTCTTGGACCCAGGGTGTAGACAGGCGTTGTAGCGGCGACCTTCCTCGCTACAATTCCAGCAACGTGTAGCTGCTGCCTCGCCATGGTCCTGGGCCCGTGAAAGGCCTATTTCGCAGACTTCCGAGGCCTGGAAGTGGCCTTGTAGGGATTGAAGGGTGGGGCCGTATGGGCGGGATAAAATTGGGGGGTGTTTCGACAAGGGAGTCCATTAAGCCAGGGAGTTTCTTCTTGTTTCCAGGGATAATTGTCTCAATGGTTTCCTCTTTTGCTGAGTTGTTCACTGGCCACTGGACTTGTTCCTGTTTGCTTATTTGCTTGTGGTGGTATCGTAAACGGGTTAAATTTTCTGTTGCCTCCGTTGCTATGTTTGGGGTTATGGGGTGGTGTTTACGGTATAGGGGCGCGATATGGGGATAATTTCTTGTGGTGGGGCTACTTGGGGGAATTTTGCGACATCAGCATCTGCCGTCTTCTTGTATTTCGACGGGATGATGCATTTTCCCTCGTTGGTGTCGTGAGCATCGTGTGCGGTTAGGTGGTGTTGTGTCTCCGACTGCTGTGTCGCGAGAGACCGCATAAATGCGCATCGGTCTCCGCGATATAATCGCACGTCACCATGTTCCAGGGTGCTCACATACACCGCTTTTTGCACACTTCTGGGTGTGTGTGTCTGTTGGGGAGGTGGTCGCTTGAAAATTCTTGGCCCTGGCCTATACGGTAACGGACTGACCGAACGTATTTGGTCGTGCGGGGTAAAGTCTTTCTGTACTCGGACCTTTATACGAGACGGTTCGAATGGTCCCGTTTTATATGAGGCCGCTTCAGAAATGTAGCCATCTTCCTCCTCATTTTCCGGTTCTGTATCTTCTACCTACTGTTGATGTTCTTCGGTTTCTTATTTTTGCTGGGCGTGCTCTTCTTGAGCTTCCGTAGTTTTACGTTTTTGCGGACGATCGCAGGAGGTATCATATCCTGCGTTTGCCGTAGTCTTACATCTTTGCGGATGGTCACAGAAGGTGTTACTCTCTGCGTTGTTGGTAGTTTTACGTCGTTCCGGACGATCGCAGAAGGTGTTGTTTTCTGCGTTATCGGTAGTTTTACGTCGTTCCGGACGATCGCAGAAGGTGTTGTTTTCTGCGTCATCGGTAGTTTTACATCGTTCCGGACGGTCGCCATCGTGAGCTAACTCGTCTAAATTCTCTGTATTGGGGTGTGGGTTGATGTCGGTAACGGTATGGGGTTGGGGTTGAGTGGGATTTTTGGGGTCCTCGACAGTTGGTATACTTGTATCCAACAGCGAAGGGGCGAATGACGCTTCTGCTATTGGTATAATTTCCATCGTCGATTCCTCTTCGGCGATCTCCTGCGTTGTATCGGGGCTGAACTGGATTAAATTCAGCCGGGATTTCTTGACCTCTTCGAGGGCCTCGCTTACTTTCCCCATATCGAGAGTAGTGTTGAAGCGGTTGGGGGAACCTCTGCGTATATGCACCGTTGGTGCGGTTATGCTTCTGGAAGTTGGCCCCCACATTTCTTCTGGGCCGTATGCGAGGGATGGGGGAATTTATGCGTCCCCCGGTCTCTTGGCCTGATCAGACATGACCGATCGACGCAGTCCTCTGCCTCGTCCGTTTACTCGGTACATGCTGCCGCTTGCTGTTGGTACCTGTGGATAAATTACTGCTATTAGGTTGATGATATCTCTTGAGGTCTGATATATGTGCCTTTGTCGTTTTCCCGTCACTCATGTCTTTGATCTCGAATACGACGGGGGATATCTTTTTTGTAATTTTACAGGGAGCTAATAATTTTGGGGTCAATTTTGCTGAGAATTGGCTGGGACCGGACGACAGAACATGGTTGCGTCGACATACCATGTCGTTTACCTCAAATGTCTCCGCTCGGCGACCCTTGTTATAGTATTTGGCCTGTTTTTGATTTGCGGCGCTCAGGTGTTTTCTTATGAGATTGTGGATGGCGGGCAAACTGTTCATGCGATTTTGCCATTCCAGTGGTGTTAATGTTTGCACCTGCAGCGTTGAATCTTGAGACTGACGATACGTCGGCATTTCTCGGGGATTCCGGCCAAAATTTAAAAATGCCGGCGACGTCTGAGTGCTAGCGTGCACCGCTGTATTTACTGCAAATGCCAACTCTGGGAGGTGAATGTCCCAGTTCTTGTGGTCATTTTGTACAAAAATCGCAATCATGGTTTTGATAACCCTGTGGACTCTTTCTACAGGGTTTGCCTGTGCGTGGTACGGCGCGATAAATTAGTGTACAATACCTAATTCCGCGAGTTTAGATATTGGCCCGCGTGATTGCTTGGCCATTTGCTTTGCGTAATGGGCATATCTCGATGTACTTGGTGAAGAGATCTTGGAACACCAAGAGATACTTATGTTGTCCCTTGCTGGTCGGGAACGAGCCCATAATGTCCGCGGCTACACTCTTCCAGGGACCTTCGATGTTTCGTTGTGACATCAAGCTCGTCGGTCCTCTCTGCGACACTTTATGTATTTGACACTGAGGGCAGTGCTTGACATGTTTGTGTATGTCCCTTTTCATACCTGGCCAGTAGTACTGCTGGCCGACTTTGTGAGTGGTTTTATCCACTCCAAAGTGCCCTGAGGTCAGAGTGTTATGACACTCATGGAAGACGCGCTCTCTGTCGTTAGACGGTACCAGTCATCCTGGTCGTGGACTAGAGATTTCGCAATTTCATTTGGGCTATGCCTATACAAACGTACATCCCTGATCGACCAATCGGGATATAATTCCGGGTGTTTTTGGACTTCGGCACTTTTTTGCCGGTACCAATCGTCCATTTCAAGGGTGGTGAGCGTTGCCGTAGAGTCCTCGGTGTATTGAGGGGGCCTTGATAGGACGTCTGGCACGCGATGAAGTACTCCCTTTCTGTGGACGATTTCCATGTTGTAAGCACGGAGTGCTGTTGCCCACCTAGCTAGGCGTCCTATGGGGTCCTTTAATGTGTGCAACCACTTGAGACTCCTGTGGTCCTTATCACAGTGAACTTCTCGCCGAGTAGGTACCCGCGGAATTTTTCTACTGCCCACAGGACGACTAAGCACTACTTTTCGGTGACAGTGTAAGTGATCTCAGGTGGTATCAATGTCCTGCTTGTGTACGCAATTGGGTGCTCTTCGCCGTGATGTTCTTGGCTTAGCACTGCGCCTAAGGCGTAATTGCTCGCATCGGTTTGCAAGACGTAGGGTTTATTCTGCACGGGGCGCGCTAGTACAGGCACTTGCGTTAACAGGATTCTGAGCTTATCGAAAGCTTCCTGTTGCGCTGATCCCCAGTGCCACTGGATGTTTTTCTTCAATAATTTAGTGAGGGGCAGCTTGATTTCCGCTAAGTCCTTTATGAACCTAGCGTACCACCCGACCATGCCTAGAAAGGCCCTCAATTGTTTCAGGTTGGTAGGCCTTGGATATTCGCTCAATGGGCGAATTTTGTCGGCGTCAGTGTGCAGACCGTCCGCATCTACGATGTACCCTAAGTACTTGACCTCTGGGCAGCAAAACTCGGACTTCTCCTTGTTTATTTGTAAACCAATCTCGTTCAAGCGGGTGAGTACCACTTTCACCTCGCGAAGGTGCTGCTTAAAGGTCCTCGTAGTGACGATAATATCGTCCATATAAACGAAGACGTTCGGTTGACACGCTGGCCCGACAACAAGGTCCATACCTCTCTGGAAGGTGGCCGGGGCGTTCGTTAGCCCATAAGGTAATCTCGGATATTGAAAGAGGCCTTTCTGCGGGACCGCAAAGGCGGTGACCTCTTTGCTGCTCTCCTCAAGCGGTATCTGATGGTAAGCCTGACTGAGATCTATTTTAGTCAGGTATCGCGCGTCACGTAAATTGTCCAGCAGGACATCCATATGCGGAAGGGGGCATGCGTCCTTTTTAGTGATGGCGTTGACTGTCCGGTAGTCAATGCAGAACCTTATTTTTCCGTCCTTTTTAGGTACGATTACCGGGCAGCTGCTCCACGAGCTTTCTGACGGCTCTATGATACCCTCCTCGAGCAGTCGGTCAATTTCCGCATGAGCCTGCTGAAGGAGTTTATCCGGTATTCGTTGGAGACGCTGTTTGATGGGACGGTGCTCTTGGGTGTCAATGTAATGGGGCTGCATGCGCGCCAGTTTCAGCGTTCCGGTATTTACCGCTATTAGGTGCCGTAGCACTCGGTCCAGTTCTTTTTTGTCTGCGTCCTTTAGTTGGACTACCCCCTTGACGGCTGCGATAGTCGTGATAGCTACTGGTGAGTCACAATGTGTGTGACGAAATGCCTGATGATTTTATTAGGCGTGTGCCACGTAGCATCTGCAAAATTGAACAGGCTTTAATTTGTTGGTTGTCGATTGTTAGTAACATATCGACCTCGCCTTCGTCGGGACATATTTTGCCGTCCGGCATTTGCATGTATGAACGCACTGGTATTATGGCCGATTTTACCAGTTTGCCTGGACCAGGGTCTACGTAGGATTTCCGAGCGCCAGGGTCGATCAGCGTTGGGAATATTTAACCCAACAGCTCAATGTTGAGGAAGAATCTATTTTCTTCCTCAGATGCCTTGATGTTGAGATGTGTGTTAGTCACGTCCCTGGCTCTGGGGCAGTGTATTCATTATCAGTGATGTGTGGAGTCGCGTTGCTGGGATTATCGAGCTCGACTCCAGTATCCTCGTCCCTTACTCGTTTCCCGAGCTCTTTCGTGGGCTGCATCGGGGACAGTACAGTGTCGTTACATTGTTCTCGCCACGATTGTAACAATAGACTTTTCGTCTATCAGGGCATCTGTCTGCCCAGTGTCCTGGTTTCTTACAGGTCTAGTAGGGCCTGTCATCCTCCCGTTGCGGTCCATCTCTAGAACGTCGTCCGTTCTCTCGTGCTGGGGAACGAAATATCGTTCCCCAGCGAATGGTACCTATGATAGTCTCTGTTAGGTGATCGGTACTGACGGTCAGGTGTTCTTCTTTTCCATGATTCACGGTCTTGACTATGTGGTGGACTTCAAGAGGGGTATCTGTGTCGGTATGGCGGGGATGGAGAATTTCTTTGTCGTCTGCTCTCTTCTGTTCGTTTTGCCGTCGCTCCCCTGTTGACTTTGGGAGACGGACTGTCTCTTCTGGTATCTCTCCGTGAGTTGCGGGAGTGCGATCGTATGATGTCGCCCCTGGTGTCAGCTGAGGCGGATGGCTCACTTATCGTGACCATTTTCTTCGGGGCCGTTGTTTTTTGATCATCGATTGCCGCCAGTCTCGATCGTCGATTTACCCTTTCTGACGGAGAGCAGGCCGCAGTGCTCACCATGCATTCATCTTGTGCTGGCGGTTCTTTGTACCGCTTCGTGAGCTCACTCTTCAGCTCGATTTGCTGACCCAGCAATTGCAGCTCGTCGATGGACTGGAACTTGTTTCTATTGATCTTTTCCATGTATGGTGGATCTAGGTTTCTATATATTCTGTCAAGCTGCGCTTCCAATGATAGGGCAGGTGACATTTTGTCCAGTAGGACGCGTATGCCTCTGAGGTATGAACCAATGGGCTCTTTCGAGCCTTGCGTTCTGTCACGCAATTCCTCTTCGAGGCGTAGAGTGTAGTCGATAGGCCGAAATTGACGGCGCAGCGCTGCCTTGAATTCTTCCAGGGTACGCCATTGTTTGTATAAGGGTCTGGCCCAGATGCGGGCTGAGCCGCCCCAGTATCCCTGGAATCAGTTTCAAGATGTCAGCCGCCGGGATGTCAAGACTGTTCATCGTCTCTTCCATCCTATCGATGAACTCCTCCACGTCTTCGCGAGGGGCTCCCATGAACTGCACCTTCCACTGGCGCAGCAATTGTCCAGTCCGCGTTTCCTTCAGATAGGTGTTCTCGAAGGGTCGGCTTGTGTTGGTGTAATTCATTGTTGTTGGTGCTGCATTAAGCATGGACTGCGCTCCAGCTGTTGTGCAGGGCATACCCGGATGTGGCATCGTGGCGTACTGCTGCAAAAGTGCTGGATGAACATATGGCCATCCTCCAGGTAGATGTTGCCAGCTGCTGGCAGCAGCTGGGAGATGGTTATCTCCAGTGGTGTTCGTGCTGTGTGCTGGTGGTGACGGCCATGGCCCATACGGGTATCCCATGTATGGAGCGGTATTCAGCCAGCTCGGTGCCATGGTGGCGATATAGAGTTCTGTAAAGTTTATGTTTTCCGCAGTATCGATATTATCTGCGTCATTCTGTATGTGGTCGAGTGCGGTGGAACTCAAAACTTTTGATAATTCCGTCATCTCTCCGCTTGTCTCTTTTGCTTCGTCATCTGTGGCGTATCATTCTGCTGCTTTTGGTCCAAAGCGACGCCGCATTTCGAAGCCCAGTAGTCTGTCTTTTAATATGGTTAAGTCCTCATCTATCCTTATAGGTTTTTGTTCGGCTTCTGTGAGCAGCGCGTCTTTTTGCAGTTTGTCATAGACGCCGCTGAGTCTTACTCTCTCCCCATCTATATCCCTTCTAATTTCTCGAGGGAGCTCCATTATTCCTTAGTCAGGTTCTCAAAAAGGGGACGATACAACGATACGAAAGTAAATAAAAAACGACTACAGTATATATACAGTAAAAATGTAAGAACAGCTATTCGACGTGTTCTTGTTTATATTTGTTTGGGGTAAAACCAAAAAGCGTATTTTCCTAGAGGGAGATAAAATAGTATTTTTCTTTTCTTTCTGGAAATTGCTATTTCCAACAAAACCATAGAAAATTTTTCTTTTTCCTGTCGATTTGGTACTCGTCTATACGTGTAAAAGACTCAGCTGTTATGCGTAGTAACGGGCCACGTATTTACCGTAGTAAAATTTTCGTGATCATAAAGAAAAATGCTAATAAAAGAAAATATTATTATTGTGCTGTGGATTTTGTTTTTTTTTTGTCTTCAGATGCGATTATTTATGAAATTGATTATGATCTTGTAAAGAAAAATAATTATTATATAATTTTAATAATTAAATTTATTTAGTTATTATTATTATTTTAATGTCACTTTGGTCTGCTTACAGGTCTAATTTTTATTTAACTATTCACTCTAGTATATACAATCACTTATCTGTCAGCTGTATACAATCACTGGTTCTTTTTAGTTTTTGGTTATTTCATATATATTAATCCTATTATATATATGTCTCGCTATGTGGTTCCCTGCCTTATTATTGTTAATAGTTTCAGCTGCGATACCTACTTAGTTATTGTATTTTTGAGTTATTTTATTGTTAAGCTGCTATTTATAAAAATAATAGCAATATTCTTTACAATATATAGTAATTATATTACTATTATTTTATTATTATTATTGTCTTATCATAATATTAATGATTATAACATTATTTTGTAAATATTAATATAATTTATAGTAATTGTATTAATATTATTTATAATATTTATAGTAATAATCCCTAATTGGATTATTATATATTGGTTATATTACCTTGTATTCTGTTATAATGTTGTTATACTATAATGGTGTCGATCACTAAAAAACTCATCTAACTGCTTACTCTTATGTATTGTTGTTTAATGTTATTTATTATTATTTAATATTTAGCAGTTTAATGTCTGGTAGCTGAAAATAGAAGGGATACTCAAGATATCCGAATGTTCTAGTGCTTAAGCGTGTGATTTTTTTCAATTATGTTTATTATGATGCTCCCAGCAGCTATTTGTTGAAATAAATAGCTTCAATACATATTGAAGCTATTTATAAACAATTTGTTCCATTTGGTTATTTAATTAATTGATGAGTATACATATACTCATCAATTAATTAAATAACTAAATGGAACAAATTGTTTTTAAAAGTTGAAAAGAAATTAGCGGCATTTGCTCTTGTTTTTTTTTTGTGTGTTGCGTACTTTTCGCTAAAGTACGGCTGAGCTAAAGGGGATCGGGACAATGAGCGGGTGCACGATTTAGATCTTCTACAGGAATTCTTGACTATTCTCGTCGGGGGCTCCACGCTCTGGGCGCCATTTTATAACCCCGAAAACAGGTTATTACTTACGATTTGTGTGCATGTGTGTGTGGACTCTTCCACGCTGTAGGTTGTGCACTCCGCTGGAACGGGCACGGGGAACGAGAAATGAACTACGCGAGTGGCTTTATCGGATTATGACAATATTAACATTTATTTATACGACAAGACTATTTACAACAATAAAGTAGTACATACGCTATGCACTGGTTGCGGCTTCCGCGACGCTACGTTAATTATTTATAAAACTACGCAATCGTACAAAATGCTGAGGGACGTGGGAAACGAACGGGACGCATTCGATATTACACACGTGGGATCGACGGTACATTAGAAGGTTACATACTATAGATTACATGCGACTCACAGGCGAAATCATTTACTACCGCATAAAATTACAAAAGGGAATAACGATAGAGTTTACGTAGCTATGCGCGATAGACACCTGACAATTGAGATTAAACGGGCGCGGCCGTGGGCCAGGAGCCTAGCTATATGCACGCATGAATAATTACAACAAAAAATATAAAGCTACTTGCCGTCGACGACGACGATGCTGTCACTGGCCGAAAGCTCGCTGATGCTCGCTGGTGCTCGCTGGTGCTCGCTGCCGTCGCCTGGTGTCAGAGCGACCGGGTGCGCACTCTCTCTCTTCTCTCTTCCCACGCGCGGTTGCGCGTGGCTGCGGCTCGTAGCCGTTGATGGCGTCGCTGCCGCGCAACGGTACACGAACAGTAGCGCGTAGGCTCTAGTGCTCTCACTGTCCGGGTTTGCCGCGGGGATGTCGCCGCGTATCTTTTCATTGTTTCCGATGTCCTCGCACGAAGTTTTACACCAAGGCAAACTTGTAACTCGTCATCGCGAAGGAAGCTACTATGGCGACCTGAACTATGTGGTTCGAAACGAACGAAACGAAAACGGTAATTCCAGGCGTGAACGAAAGAGAAAGTGCAACTGAAGGTCATCCCGAACTTCATACGTACAGTTGCGCTTCCAGCGTCCTCGCGGCTCGCGCGTATCGTTTCGCGAACTCACACGAATGCTCGCGGTTTCACACGAGCACCGCCGTTCGGGCGGTTACAATATATATATATATATATATATATATATATACACTACCAAATATACGCAATATGTAATATATATTGTAGGTATATTATATTGTACATATTATATATTCATATTTTAAATACGGTTTCTAGTGAGAAATATTATATTGCCGTGTACGGGTGATTGATTACGATATCCCGTGGCCTCAAGACGATTTCTATAGGCAGTGGAATATTTGGATGATATAATGCGATATTCAGATGTCCCTGAGCGATTTCTACGAGTGCTATTGTATTATTTGATAGAAAACAACGTCCAGGTATGAGGAAATCAACTTCTATGGGAAGATTCACGTTGGGATGGTAAAATACGATATCTAGGTCTTTCCGAACGACTTCTACGGCGATTATTGTGTTTAGTCGCTAGGAAGCGATGATAGCTTTCTCGGGACGACTTCTACTGGGGCTATCGTGTTTAGTTGGTAGGAAATGATGTTTACGTATGTCGGAACAACTTCTACGGGGACTTTCGTGTTCCCATGATAGAATGCGATTTCCAGATGATTTGGAACGACTTCCACAGCGAGTGTGTGTATAATTAATGGGAAACAATGTCCAGGTATGTCAGTACGATTTCTATGAAGGGATTCGTATTCTATCATTCGAACACGCATACTCCCAGTAAGCGTCGTCCTGGGATAACTGGACATTGTATTCTACCCCCCCCCCAATACAAAATTCTCTATAGCAGTCCTTCCGAGACATTTCGTACAGTTTGAACCTGATGTTCTCTGTAAACGTCATCTCGAGACACTTAGACATCTTTTTCTATCGCTCGAACTCGAAAGTACAATTTTTTCTCCATCGAAGCCGCATTTAATATGCATATAAATATCCTATAAAATGGTCGGCAAAATATAATTTTTTTGAAATGGACACTACATTGAAGCAGCTTTTTCTACAAAAGCGACGATAGATAACTTACGGTCAATTATTTATAGTAATACAGATTTTTATATATAGAGTACTTTATACTTAGATGTTATTTATTATTGAATTTAATTATTTATTATGAAATCGATTAAATTATTATCTCGGGCGAAGCCGAGACGAGGGATGCTAGTATATATATACCCTAGCTTAACGAATTCAATAATATGTAAATAAAAAGTACTCTATATCTGAACATCGTTTTCGACCGTCCGAACAGGAAATTCCCCTTAGATGTCGTTCCAAAACATATGGAAATCGCATTCTATCATCCGAACACGAAACTCCCCGTAGAAGTTGTGACGACGTACCTAAACATCGTTTCTTACCAACTAAACAGGATAGTGTTAGTTGAACGTGTTCCGAAAAAGCTAGCATCGCTTCCTAATGACTAAACACAATAAGACCCGTAGAAGTCGTTCAGAAACACCTGGATATCGTATTCTACCGTTCCGACACAATCTTCCCATAGAAGATGATTTCCTCATACCTGGATGTTGTTTTCTATCAACTAAATATCAGGTATGTGAATAAGTCTTTCCCGTTTTTTTTCAAATTTTGAGCCTTTATTGTGAAAAAAGTTACAAATGAATTATTGAAAGTATTGGCCATCGCTAGCTACAACTTTTTCCCATCTTTCTGGCAACATACGAATCCCGTTGCGAAAAAATTCGACCGGTTTGGCCTCTATCCAGTCATCCACCCATTTTTTGGCTTCCTCGTAAGAATGGAAGTGCTGGTCAGCCAGGCCATGCGTCATCGATCTGAAGAGATGGTAATCAGACGGAGCAACGTCTGGACTATACGGCGGGTGGGGTAGGACTTCCCATTTGAGCGTTTCTAAGTATGTTTTCACCGGCGGTGCAACATGTGGGCGAGCATTGTCATGTTGCAAAATAACTTTGTCGTGCCTGTCGGAGTATTGTGGCCGTTTTTCTCGCAGTGCGCGGCTCAAACGCATCAATTGTCGTCGATAGACCTCGCCTGTGATCCTTTTATTCAGTTTCAGAAGCTCATAGTAAACCACACCTAGCTGGTCCCACCATATACAGAGCATGAGCTTGGCGCCATGAATATTTGGCTTGGCCGTCGATGATGATGCATGGCCGGGTAGTCCCCATGATTTTCTTCGCTTCGGATTATCGTAACGTATCCACTTTTCATCGCCAGTCACGATACGATGCAGAAAACCCTTTCTTTTATGTCGCTGAAGCAGCTGTTCGCAAGTGAAAAAACGCCGTTCGACGTCTCTCAGCTTCAGTTCGTACGGCACCCAATTTCCTTGCTTTTGGATCATTCCCATGGCTTTCAAACGCTTGGAAATGGTTATTCGGTCAACTCCCAATGCTTCAGCAAGTTCTTCTTGCGTTTGACAAGAATCTTCATCAAGCAAAGTCGCCAATTCTCGATCTTCAAAGATTTGCGACCGCCCGGAACGCTCCTTGTCTTCCACGTCGAAATCACCGCTTTTGAAGCGTCGAAACCATCCGCGAACACTTGAATCATCGACACAACCTTCTCCATAAGCCTCCTGAAGCAATCGATGCGTCTCGGCAGCAGATTTCTTCAAATTGAACCAATAAAGTGAAACTTCCCGCAAATGACGTCGACTCGGCTCAAATTTCGACATTTTCACGATATCAAAAATTTATGATGCGAAAAAATTTTAACTAATGTGTTAGTATGGAATTGTTGACATATGAATAAGCTTTGATTATGACATATGTAACCATTGAATACTCGCACAGTATTGGTGGCGCCATCTCTTACAAAAAACGGGAAAGACTTATTCACACTCCTAATACAATATACCCCATAGAAATCGCCCAGAGATACCTGGACATTGTATTCTGTCATCGGAACACACAACTGCCTGTAGAAATCGTCTTGAGGCAACGGGATATCTTAATTCTCCGTCCGCCAATACACGCCAATACAATATTTCTCAGTGGAAACCGTATTGAAAATGGGTATATATAATATCTACAATATAATATGTACAATAAAATATACATACAATATATATTACATATTACGTATATTTTTGTTTTTTTCAATTAAATACCGTGGTGATGCCAACTGAAATTCAAGCAAAATGGTATAGCAAATAGCATATTTTTTAAGCAGACGATGGATATTTCCTTTTTATGCAGAAGGGACGATAATAGTTTCGAGGTTGTTGGTAAAAGAACCCCTATTTTGCAATCATTTCTTTTGTTCAAACTAAAAAAAACAGTCTCTTGTCACAATTCTAAGTTAAGATAATGTATAAAAAAAAATATAATTGTCGTCACTAATTATATTCAGTATGATTTGGCATACAGAACCATTTTATAAGAGAAGGAGAATGAAGACGGCAGAGAGACGGAGAGAGAGAGAGAGAGACAGATTTCCCAGGTAAGAGAAAATAAAACAATTGAATTGTACTTCTGTCGACTGCCCATATACAAATTAATAAATATTTTTTTATTGGTCTTACAGTCCAATCAATTTCAACCAAAAATAAAATAAAATAAAAATAAAAATAAAAATAAAATAAAAATAAAAACTAAAAAATAAAAAATAAAAATAATAATAAAAAATAAAAAATAAGAAATACAAATAATAAATAATAAAAATAAAAAATAAAAATTAAAAATAAAAATTAAATTAAAAATTAAATTAAAATGATAATGACAGTCAGACTGTCCATCAGTCCCTGATGAGGAGCCGTAGCGAGCTCGAAACGTTGGACAAGTCTTCAATTAGGTAAGGGTGTTGGGGACAGTCAGACTGCACTTTACTAACAAAGAAGTTTTTCAGCTAATATTTTATTTTCAGATTAGTCTACGGGGGTGAATATAAACAAGGACAGTCTGACTGTCATTATCATTTTAATTTAATTTTTAATTTAATTTTTATTTTTAATTTTTATTTTTTATTTTTATTATTTATTATTTGTATTTCTTATTTTTTATTTTTTATTATTATTTTTATTTTTTATTTTTTAGTTTTTATTTTTATTTTATTTTTATTTTTATTTTTATTTTATTTTATTTTTGGTTGAAATTGATTGGACTGTAAGACCAATAAAAAAAAAAAAAAAATATTTATTAATTTGTATATGGGCAGTCGACAGAAGTACAATTCAATTGTTTTAAAATAGAAGGTCTATTTAACTTAAATTAAGGGGTATGTCATGATTTATTTTAGAGAAATTTATTGTAAATATGGAGTCCCTGATGAGGAGCCGTAGCGAGCTCGAAACGTTGGACAAGTCTTCAATTAGGTAAGGGTGTTGGGGACAGTCAGACTGCACTTTACTAACAAAGAATTTTTTCAGCTAATATTTTATTTTCAGATTAGTCTACGGGGGTGAATATAAACAAGGACAGTCTGACTGTCATTATCATTTTAATTTAATTTTTAATTTAATTTTTATTTTTAATTTTTATTTTTTATTTTTATTATTTATTATTTGTATTTCTTATTTTTTATTTTTTATTATTATTTTTATTTTTTATTTTTTACTTTTTATTTTTATTTTATTTTTATTTTTATTTTTATTTTATTTTATTTTTGGTTGAAATTGATTGGACTGTAAGACCAATAAAAAAAAAAAAAAAAATATTTATTAATTTGTATATGGGCAGTCGACAGAAGTACAATTCAATTGTTTTAAAATAGAAGGTCTATTT
Source organism: Sycobia sp. Sy_11 (assembly GCA_018907035.1). NCBI lineage: Eukaryota > Metazoa > Arthropoda > Insecta > Hymenoptera > Epichrysomallidae > Sycobia > Sycobia sp. Sy_11. The sequence goes on along the minus strand of JACCIC010000153.1, from coordinate 193,888 downwards.
AACTTAAATTAAGGGGTATGTCATGATTTATTTTAGAGAAATTTATTGTAAATATGGAGTCCCTGATGAGGAGCCGTAGCGAGCTCGAAACGTTGGACAAGTCTTCAATTAGGTAAGGGTGTTGGGGACAGTCAGACTGCACTTTACTAACAAAGAATTTTTTCAGCTAATATTTTATTTTCAGATTAGTCTACGGGGGTGAATATAAACAAGGACAGTCTGACTGTCATTATCATTTTAATTTAATTTTTAATTTAATTTTTATTTTTAATTTTTATTTTTTATTTTTATTATTTATTATTTGTATTTCTTATTTTTTATTTTTTATTATTATTTTTATTTTTTATTTTTTAGTTTTTATTTTTATTTTATTTTTATTTTTATTTTTATTTTATTTTATTTTTGGTTGAAATTGATTGGACTGTAAGACCAATAAAAAAATATTTATTAATTTAAGAGAAAATAAAATTTACAAAAATTAAAAGATACCCATAAGCTGTGACAGTAGTGACAGATTAACCTGAAGAACAAAAAGGGTTATACTGACCAAGGTCACACCTTCTTTAGGATACGAATCCCAAAGTTGCATATGAACGTTCGTTTGAGCTTGCCTGGTATTAATACTTTAAGCGGACTATTTTGAGTTCTTATTCGTGATTCAAGACGCAACCAGTGGCCGCTGATAAAAGTGATTTTTAAAACCATTAACTTAATTTATTGATGAAGTAAAATGATTTTGAAAAAAAACGTAGCTTATGTCTTTCCCAAGATAATATAGAATCTATATGTCAAATTTCAGAACAATCGATTCAGTAGCTTTTTAGGTTATCGTGTACAAAAAAAACACGCTTTGTCTTATTCACTAGCTGCCTGCCGCGTCAGACTGCCACAGTAACGCCATCTAGCAGATGAAAATTTTTGGTATCATCGTCCTATTACTTGTGTTCTTCTATAAGCGTATATCTTCTTTAATTGAAGTTTCCCCTCTTTCTCCGCGCTCACTACATATCACCACTCATTTTTTTTCGAATACATGCGCATTTGAACGAGCAATCTCATAAGGTGAAGCCGCCTTGCGGCCACTTCTGTCCCAAAATCCTGCCGTGTAATTTGACAAGATTTTAGTGGAATTTCCATTCTTTCTTTTAGCCTCTATAGTTTTTGTACACATTGTATGGAGTATTGAGGGTACACTGAAGGAGTAGATACTCTTACCAAATATTAGCTGGAGATGGTCGTTCAGATTTGTTCGATAGACGTTGCTCTCCTGGAAATCCCTCGATAGTTTTATGTGCAACAGAGAGATAAAATAAGAGTGAAAACGAATGAGGGGAAGAAAAGAAGAAAGTGTGGGGAAGCAGAGATAAAATTTTTGGTTCTTTCTACGTTTACCACCCCATTCGCTTTTCTTCAAATGCATGCTATTGAGCGAGTAACCTCACAGGGTGTCTTCGTCTTGCGCCCAAATCTGGTGTGAAGTCATGCTATGTAATTTGACATGATTTTCGCGGAGTATCCACATCTCTCTACTTGTCTCTACTTTCCATAGTATAGTCAAAGAAGATAGATGCTTCTAGAAAAACACAAGTAATAGCGCGCTGATACTAAAAACAATACGACCAATTCGGAAACAAAATTAGGACACTGAAAGATGTCATTGACAGAGCAATAAAATTGTCACATAAGGATTCTAGACCGAATTTGTAGATAGGGAGGGAAACTTTCATTAATAATCGATATTCAATTGAATTTATTAATAAATTAATTTTAAAGAAATTGTTTGACATTTATAATATCGAAAATAGACATAATGTAAGAGTTTATGTTAGTAAGGGCAACATAATTGTTTTACCATATATTAGAGAATTATCGGGAAGAATTAAAAGAAATTTTTGGAAATATAACATTCATATTTTCTTTAAAAATAGTAATAATTTAAGTAAGTTATTTAATAATTGCAAGGATAAGGATGATCTATGTTTAAAATCTGGAGTTGTTTACAAAATTAATTGTATGGATTGTAATGAATGCTACATTGGACAAACAAGTGTATATTTAAGAAAGAGAATTTATGAACATAAATTTAGTTTACGTAGTTCATATATTACTTCTGGTTTAAAGGAGCATTGTTTAAAGTTTTTACATTCTTTTGATTTTGTGAATGTGGATATTTTGGAACATAGTCTTGAAAGTATTCACATTTCCAGAAATCAGAATAATGTAAATTTAATGTTTGAGTCTAGTAAATTGAACAATCTTTATCATTCCTTATTAAATTGATTGGTTTTGAACAATTTGTGTAGAAGGAGAATTTAGATTTAATTTACTAAATTTGGTAGAGGGGATAAGCTATATATAGATTAGAATATAAGGTTTAGTTTAGTCCCTGAAGAGGAGCCGTAGCAAGCTCGAAACGTTGGACTGAATCTTCAATTAGGTAAGGGTGTTGGGGACAGTCAGACTGCACTTTACTAACAAAAAAAAAAATTTTCAGTTAATATTTTATTTTCAGATTAGTCTACGGGGGTGACTGTAAACAAGGACAGTCTGACTGTCATTATAATTTTTAATTTAATTTTTATTTTTTATTATTTTTGTGTATTGATGTATTGATGTTAATGTCGATATGATCGATTGATTTGATTAAACTGCAAGACCAACGAAAACAAAATTTATTAATTTGTATATAAGCAGTTGATAAACGTACAATTAAATTATTTTAAATTAAAGGTCTATTTAACTTAAATTAAGGGGTCTGTCTTGATTTATTTTAGAGAAATTTATTGTAAATATGGTAGTATTAATAAAGATCATTGTTCAAAATGGATAAAAATGAATTTAAAAATTGTAATTCTTAAAGAAAAACTTACATCCCTTATTAAATGCAAGAAATCAGATATATTTCCGGTATACATTAATAATAGATTTCATGATGAATATTTTTTGCAGGTTTATGGTAATAGTGTTTGTTATGATGTAAAGAAAAATTTTTTCTTTTTCAAAAATAAATTACTTAATTTGGAAATTAGAGATTTAAATATTCAGATTCATTCCTTAAATAGATATTTATTAAAGATTGAATATTATTTATATCAAAATATAGAAAGAAATGATTTTCATGAATTTTTCCTTGGTCAGAAAAGCATTTTATTAAAACAAAATATATTAATAGATAAAAATTAATAAGGAAATTTGAATGTTTAAGAAATAAAAAACAATTTCAAAGCTATCAGATTAACAATGCAAACAATAAAAATTGGTTTAGGAATCTAACTGACAAGGAGATATCAAATGAAGTAGTAAACATCATGTCTAAAGGTGCCAAGCATGGAATATAATATTCTAAAAATAATCTCCCGATCAAAGAAATCATCGCGGAGGTCGAAAGTAATCTTTTTGGTTTAAATGATGAAGTGAAAAAGGCATGTAGGGCGTCTTTGGTTAATGTCATTAGTAATTTTAAAAGAGAAAACAAATTTGATAATTTTTTAAATAGTAATTTTATACATGAATTAATTACCGCGAAGAATTTTTTGAGAAATAACCCTAATATAATCTTCCAAAAGGCCGACAAAGGTAATGTAACTGTAGCTTCCAATAAAATTGATTACATAAATAGTATAAATATTATATTTAATGATGATAGTACTTATTTGAAAATTGGTAATCCTCACATCATTAAGCTGCAAAATAATTTGAAAGAGTTATTAAATAATTGGAAAAGAAATGAATATATAAATGATACTACATATAAATATTTAAAATGTGAAAATGGTACTGTAGCAAAATGTTATGGGCTTCCCAAGATTCATAAATCTGACATTTAGAATAATATCTTCTCTAAATTTCCCAACTTATAATATTACTAGATTTTTATCTAATATATTGGTTAAGATAGTTATAAGAACTAGTTCTCATATTATGGATAGTTGGTGTTTTTACAATGAAATGAAAGATATTGTTATTCCAAAAAACTACAAGATGATTTCATAGGATATAGTATCTTTGTTTACTAATCTACCTTTAGAATTGTTAAATGATATTATACAGGAGAAGTGGCATGAAATTAATTTACATATAAAAATTAAAAATGAATGAATTTATTAAAGCAATTAATTTAGTTTGTAATAACACAATTTTTTCATTTGATAATAAATTTTATGATGTTATATTTATGTCACATAAAGATTTTAGAAAAAATAATTTACAGATAGTAAGAGAGACTTTCATTAATAATGGTTATCCAATTGAATTTATTAATAGATTAATTTCTGAGAGATTGTTTGACATTTATAATACCGAAAATAGACATAGTGCAGGAATTGATGTTAACGGAGGCAAAATTATTGTCTTGCCATATGTTCGAGGATTGTCTGAAAGAATAAAAAGAAATTTTCGGAAATATAACATTCAAATTTTCTTTAAAAATAGCAATAATTTGAGTAGATTGTTTAATAATTGCAAAGATAAGGATGATTTATGGTTAAAATCAGGAGTTGTTTACAAGATTAATTGCATGGATTGTGATAAATACTATATTGGACAAACAGGTAGATATTTAAAAGAGCGAATTTATGAGCATAAATTTAGTTTACGTAGTTCATATATTACTTCTGGTTTAAAGGAGCATTGTTTAAAGTTTTTACATTCTTTTGATTTTGTGAATGTGGATATTTTGGAACATGGATTAGTAATAAGTATTCACATTTCAAGGAATCGAAATAATGTGAATTTATGTTAGAGTCAAGTAAATTAAATAACATTTATCGTTCTTTATTAAATTTTTGGTTTTGAACATTTTGTGTAGAGGGGGGATTGTATATTCAACTTACTAAATTTTTATAATTATAAATTATAATACTAATAGCATTAATAACTGATGCAACCATATTATTTATTTTTATAAATTTTAATTAATAAACAGATGGATCGATTTATTACATTTAGTTTCATTTTCTTTAATTTAAAATTTTATACATTTAAATACATACTTTTTAAATTAAACAAATGGTTTATTCATATAGCATTAGTAAACCGTTTATTCAAAATAAGTAATTTGTTTATTTAAAATACTAAAATGTTTCTTTGAATAAGTAAATATTTTGTTGATGTATGAACACTAAAAATTTGTTTCAAGAAATTCGATTCCTCGTTTGAAAAATATGTATGAGCTATAAAGATATATTTTTTAAAAGCACAATTTTTAATTTCGTATCATTCAAACAAAATGTGAAATGGAACTGCAGTATCTTAACTTATTAGGACGTCACTTTCATAATCGTCAATTATGTAATTATACATTACATATTATATTGCGATAAAGAATCATTATATTTATGTATTTTTCATGTATTAATTTATATATATATATATATATATATATATATATATATATATATATATTGTAACGGTGTTAGCGCGCACTGTTACATACTTACATGTAGGTGTAGCTTCTTCTCTGCACGTCGGAGAAAGAGGTCAAGTTCCTCTATAGGAAAAAGGGGGAATCGGAGAAGACAATAAAATATATGCGCGTAACGCGATTTCGGCATTGCACAATTCGTAGAAATATATATTTATCGTATATAATTTAATGCATAAATATTATATGTAGTAGGTATATCCTAGATACAGGTTCAGTAAGCTCATATGTAAGCTAACAGCTTAGCAGAACGTGTATCTAGGAGTGCTATTACTCCGTAATCACCGATCATAACCTTTCAGAAATAGCGATTATCTTTCTTTTCATTTAATTGTTGTCGGGCCGAGCTGGATTTGGTGTGGGCTCGGCCCTCCTGGTGTTAGCGAAGGGTAACATTTGCAGTCGTGAGTATATACGTAATCGCGACCGCAATAAGAACAAAAAATCCTCTGTTGGTTTGTGCATTTCAAACGGTCGTGGCCCGTCTGTTTGCACCTCCAATAGCACTTGTTTCTTTCGTATACTGTAGCAATTTTATTGTTTAAATTATGTACACGAATTTCAGGCTTTCTTACTTTGTATTCTGGTGTAGATCTCTGATTTTTCGGATTTTTCTGTTGCATACACTGTTCTTTTGTTTCCAGATATTCTTCTACTTGTTGTACAATATCCCACGTAGACGTGACGTCATCACGACGATATGTATACGACATCTATGTAAGATATGTTTTAAGTGCCCCGGTGAATTTCGCGTTAAATATACGCGGGAGTGACATATAATATAATTAATCTAAGTATTATGAAATATCATTTTGTGCTGTATATAATTATATTCCGTATAATATATTTACGTTATATGGAGTATAGTTGTATTAGACACTACGAAAGTGCTACGCGCTGTTAATGTTTAAATCTCCAGGTCAGTAGAATAAACATGCGCGCTCAAAGCCATTGCCTACCAGGCGAAAGTCTTAGAATAACCGCGCATAGATACTACCACTAAGCTCGCATTATACTGTTCGTGCGGCTTTAGAAATAATACGTAAAATATAATCTAATACTATGTAACACCGATATTTTCATTTATTGTCCATTAACAATAGCAATAATTTTACAAAATAATTAATATAATATGTTAAATAAATTAATTCGACATTATAATAATATTATTACGATATTCAAAATATAGAAATAATATAAATGTAATATTGTAAATAATAGAAAAAACATCGATAAATATAATTATATAGTGGCCACACGGCAAATACAAAATTTATATATTCACCGAAGTGTATATATACGCACACCGTTATATGTGTATACATCGACCATCGCGACTCTGCGCTATAGATACGCACAGGCATACTTACGAATTAAAACAAATAGGTGGGCCACTCACGCAAAACTTTTTTTTAGAAAATATAAAAATCAAGATTTTTTTTGCTTTTCGTCTTTTTATTTTTTTTTTTTCGAAAAATACAAATATTCTTTTCCTTTTCTTCGGGAACTACAAAAATCGTTTTTTTGTGTTTTGGTTTTGTTTATTTTTGTATTTTCTCGAAAAACACAGAGAGTGAGTTTTTTTATTGAATTTTTTTTCTTACCTTTCTTTTTTTTTGGAAAAATTCAAAAACTGAAACTGTTGGTCTTTGAAAACATCGATGAATTAAATTTTTTTTTATTTAATTTTTTTATTTGAAAAAATCCAAAAATTTTAATTGTTGGTTTTTTTGAAAATTTGAAAAAACCAACAAAATATTATGTTATTAGACTTTTTTATCAAAATTTTATTTTATCAAAATTTTATCGGACCGTATTATAATTAAACAGTTCTCGCTGTTTTTTTTTGGGATTTACAAATATAAATACTCCTTTTCTTCTATACGAGATAACAAATTCAATCGGTAAGTGATGGCGACTATAAACCCTCCAAGCGATTTCGATGACTGGCTATACAGCTTATGCGGGGACGAAATAAACGTGATAACAGAGTTGGAACTTAAAAAGCCGAGGTTCCCCGTTTGAAAGGGCTGCTAGTCGACACCGCGGAAAAAGTACGTAATTATAGCCCAGAGGACTTTATAGAGTGCGAAGCCGAGAGCAAAGTCGCAAAAATACGCGTGAAGAGATATCAAGTTGTTAAAAATCAGTGTTACCTCGTCAATGCGCAACGAAACGAAAAGATGTATTTTAAATAATATCGAAGCGAGATACGCTAAACACGTTGCTACATCAGCTGACACACAGTAAGCTCAAGAAGTTAATCGGAGCAGAGTGAAAGGCCTAACACAACAGTCGTTAATCAATAGATGCAAAATCTGATTGATTTCAATTTGGCAAACGTGAATAGGCATGAACCGCTCGCATATAGTACGGACAATGAATCACCGATTCAGGCGGCTGTAATGAGCGTAGCTACATTCACGGACACATGTGTCAGGAATGCCAATGTATAACAGGCGCAAGTCGCATTTCATGCGCCAGGTCCAACGGCCGAGACTCAGGTGGATTGTCTCATACGCAACCAGGAAATTAGCCTTGCAGTAAGCAACATGCAGAAAATGCTGCTGACCTGGATGGTGCAAGAAAACAGTATTAATCAGAGCCTGAAAAAAAGTTTACAAGAGCTGCACATAACCCTGGTCAACATGCAGCAGTAGCAGTATCGAACTACACAACGCGATCACGTCACTTTCCAAGACTCATACGATCTCCAGTACTTGGAAAGTGACGTACATTCTGACCAGAATAGGTTTCCATGGTCGACTGGTGAAACAACGTTCTTCGCCCCTTGCCACCCCTGGTACTAAGGGCCTGGAAAGAGCGGATATCACATTGGACAACGAGATGTAAACGGTTCGCGAATTAATACAATGTGATCGATGCTATCAAGTATCATAGCCCAGCGCAAGGACATTCGAGAGACCGTGCGTGAATGGAAAATCCGCTTCAATGGTGCCACAGGTAAAAGCGTGGAGGTGTTTCTCTTGATAATCACAGAATGCTGCAGGCTGACGCCACTTACAGATGAGGATATGTTCAATGCCATGACGGAGCTATTAGGCGGCGTCATCTTGCAATGGTGCCGTCTTTCCCGGAAAGGCTGGAACACATGATAAGAGTTCTACCACTGGGAACGGAGCTGCTACGGCGTCGAGAGGCGTTTCCAAGCCGAACTGATTGGCGAAGCACAACGGTACACGCAGGCCAAATGCGAGCCAACACGTGTTTACGTGTTTTGCTAGTTTACGATCCTGAATAGGTTCAGAGAGCCATGGTCGGACGACAAGCAGGTTGACCTCATATATTGCAATTTACTCTCGAAAATACAGAAATTAGTTCCGCGGGAGAAGATTACGAGTGTAAATCGGCTAATCGAGCTTGCCCGAGAGGTTGAACACGCTCTCGACGCGAAGCATAAGCACCAGTAGAGTCGTGGGTTATATACGAGTTGCAATCTATATCTTGGATTCACCTAGCGAAAAATTATTGAAACATTTTTATTTTTAAGAAATCAAATATTGATATCAATAATATGCTTATGAAATTAAATTTAATGCATTTGATTTATATATATTATATAAATAAATTTTATTTAGACAATTTAAATAAATTCTTTTTAGATTAATAATGTTTTTTTAAATCACAAATATCGTTTCATCTTAATCTGTTAATGCATTTTAATATACATTTTTTATAATGAAAAACAGTTGTTTATATAAAACAATTAATTCTTTCTTTCAATTTGAAGAAATCTTTTTATTTAAAATTACCAAATTTTGTTTCAGTTTACTTAAAATTTCAAAAAATATTTCAAACAATAATTGTTGACCTTATGAAAATACATTTTTTATATTATGCGTTCAATTTCAACAATCAGAATTTCTCGAGAAAAACGTAGAATATGTATTTTTGTGTAAAATCTGTATTTTGGAAATTAAAAAAAAAAATGGCAAAAAAGGTAGTCACTTTACCAATAATCTCAAGAATATATATATATATATATTAAATACGACTTTTATAGAGTAATATTGTATTGGCGGCTACGGGCAGTTGAATACGATATCCGGGTGCCTTAGGACGATTTCTACTGTGAGTTTGGTGTTCGTATGATAGAATGTGATGTGCTGGTATTTCCGAATAATTTCTACGGGGAGTTTTGCATTTAGTCAGCAGGAAACGATGTCTAGCTTCCTTGGGATACCTTCTATGCATTCTTTATGATCAGACGGTAAAATACGATGTCGAGGTATCTCTGGACGATTTCTACGGGAAGTATTGTGTATAGCTGGCGGGAAACAAAGGTATGACGAGACGACTTCTATAAAGAGATATGCATTCTATCATTCATACACTCAAACTACCAGTAAAAGTTATCCTGGATACTTAGATATCGTATTCTACCTTTCCAACACAAACTCTCAATACAAGTTGTACCGAGACATTCGATCGTCCGAACATGATACTGTGCGTAAATATTGTCTCGAGACATTTGAACATCTTGTTCGACCGCTCGAATTCGAAAGTACAATTTTCCCCATAAAAGCCGTATATAATATGGATATATATATATATATATATATATATATATAGCTATTATTTCGCCGATCATTTTCTACTATATATATATATCATTCTTCTATATATATAAAAATAAATGTATGTGTGTTTGTTTGTCCTGGATAAACTCCGAAACTACTGAACCAATCGCGTTCAAAATTTAACCACGTCTTCTACACAGTCAGGAATAGGTCATAGGCTTTTTTTTTCTTTTTCGACAAAAATATAAAAAATTGGCAAATTAGGTAACCACTTTACCAAATATAGATATATACACATTTTAAATACAGTTTCTACTGAGAAATATTGTATTGGCGTGTACGGGCGGTTGATTACGATATCCCGTTACCTGAAGATGATTTATATAGCCAGTTGTGTGTTCGGATGATAGAATGCAATGTCCAGGTGTATCTAGGCGATTTCTACGGGGAATATTGTATTTAGTTGATAAAAAAACGAAAAAATGACGTCCATATATGAGGAAATCAACTTCTATGGGAAGATTCGTGTATGAACGGTAAAATACGATATCTAGGTCTTGCCGAACGACTTCTACGGGGAGTATTGTGTTTAGTCGTTAGGCAGCGATGCTAGCTTTCTCGGGACGACTTCTACTGGGAGTATTGTGTTTAGTTGGTAGGAAACGATGTTTAGATACGTCGGGACGACTTCTACGGAGAGTACCGTGTTTAGTTGGTAGAAGACGATGTCCAGGTATGACGGGACGATTTCCACGGGGAATTTCGTGTTCGGACGGTAGAAGACGATGTCCAGATGTCTCTGAACGACTTCTATGGGGAGTTTCGTGTTTGGATAGTGGGATAAGATGTCCAAGCGCTTCGGGACGACTTTTACGGGGAATTTCGTGTTCGGACGGTAGAAAACGATGTCCAGGTAGGACGGGACGACTTCTACGGGGAATTTCGTGTTCGGACAGTAGAAGACGATGTGCAGATATGATGGGACGACTTCTACAGGGAGATGTCTGTTCGGACTGTAGAAGACGATATCCAGGTATGACGGGACGACTTCTATGGGCAGTTTCGTGTTTGGATAGTGGGATCAGATGTCGGGATGTTTTGGAACAGATTCGACGGGGAGTATTAAGATACTTCTATAAAGAGATTCATTTTCTATCGTTCGAATACGCACACTCCCAGTAAAAGTCGTCCCGGAATACCTGGACGTCGTAATCTACTTTCCCAACAAAAAACTCTCTATAGCAGTTGTCCCGAGACATATTACGAACATGATACTCTATAAACGTCGTTTCGAGACACTTGGACATCTTTTTTTACCGCTCGAACTCAAAAGTACAATTTTCCTCATAGAAGCCGTATGTAATATGTATACGTGTGTGTATTAAATATGGTTGTACATTCTGTATATACATACTGTATAGACAGAAGCGACGATAGGTAAATTACGGTCAATTATTTATAGTAATATAGATTTGTATGTATAGAGTACTTTCTACTTAGATATTATTGAATTGCTTATGAAATCGGTTAAATTATTATCTCGGGCAAAGCCGAGACGGGGGATGCTAGTGTTGTATAAAATGGTCGGGGAAGTAACTACTTTTTAATAAAGTGGACGCTACTTTGAAGTAGCTTTTTATACATAAGTGACGATATGTAAATTGCGGTAAATTATTTATAGTAATATAGATTTTTATATATACAATAATTTACTTGTACTTTTGTCGACTGCTATATACATATTAATAAATATTTTTTCATTGGTCTACAGTCCAAACAAATCAATCGTAAACAATACGCAACAATATCAATACACATTCACATTAACATCAATACATCAATACACAAAAATAATAACAAATAAAATTTAAATTAGAAAATAATAATGACAGTCAGACGGTTTTTGTTTACAGTCACCCCCGTAGACTAATCTGAAAATAAAATATTAGCTGAATATATTTATGTTAGTAAAGTGCAATCTCACCGTCCCCAATACCCTTACCTAATTGAAGACCTAGACCAACGTTTCGAGCTTGCTACGGCACCTCATCAGGGACTAAATTAAACCTTATATTCTAATCTACATATAGCTTATCCCCGCTACCAAATTTAGTAAATTAAATCTAAATTCCCCTTCTACACAAATTGTGCAAAACCAATCAATTTAATAACGAATGATAAACATTGTTCAATTTACTAGACTCTGACATTAAATTCACATTATTTTGGATCCACCAATTGCAAATATGAAGCGACTGCATTTTGTAGGTTATATTTTTCCAGTTTTCACGGTCTTTCATAGAAAAGGCGTAAAAACTAAGTGAGAGCACGGGATAGAATTGCTATAATATTATAAGTTGCAATAAAAATATATTAATATATATATATATATATATATATATATATATATATATATATATATATATATATGACAAACCATACTAATTCATAAAACATTATTAAAAATGTGTTGATTATACATACATTTTTAAAGTTATATATAAAATTTCAAGTGAAAGGTATATTTTTGTATCAAAATTGAAAACTAACACAATCGTAGAATAATGTGATTGTTTATGAAGTTAATGAATTATAGATTTGAATTCTGTCGAATAGATCGAAAATATCAGCGAGCTTCCATTTGAAATATCACTAAAAGATTCAAAAAACTGTCAGATAAGTATGCGAGGTGTGTTCAAAAAGTAACGAGAATTTTTAAATTTCGCGGATTTGGTGAATCCGCTTATATAAAATTTTTTTTATTATGTTAGTACGCATGCCCCTGAAGTAAAATCAGATTTTCAGCAACATTCATTGCTTACTTTTTAAGTGGCAGAAAAAAATTGGAGAAAAGAATTTATATTCAATTTTGCGTAAAAAATGAAATAAAGTGTAGTGAAATTTTTAAAATGTTAACAAAGGCATATCGTGAATATGGTATGAGTAAAGCAAGAACTTACGAGTGGTATAAGCGTTTCTAAGATGGCCGCGAAAACGTTGAAGATGACGAACGACCCGGACGCCCAAGCATATCATCACCGATGAAAATGTGAAATAAGTGAAAGAAATAATTATGAACGATCGCCAATTCAAAGAATTCGATCACATTCAAAGAAGTCATTTCTGATGTTGGCATATCAGTTGGCTCAAGCCATGGAAATTTTTCGGATGTTTGGATAAGAAACGCGTGGCAGCCAAATTTGTTCCAAAATTGTTGAATTTCGAACACAAACAGAGGCGAATGAAAGTTGCTCAGGAGTCGCTAACTGAAGTTAATAACGATGAATAACTACTAAAACGGGTTATAACAGGTGACGAAACATGGGTTTACGGATATGATGTCGAAACTAAGGCTCAATCGTCCTAGTGGAGGCATTCTGGATCGCCAAGACCGAAAAAGGTTCGACAAACGAAAATCGCCGAGCTCAAAAAAAACGTTTAACGTTAGCGGCTGCCACTTAAAAAGTAAGTAATGCATATTGCTAAAAATTTTATTGTACTTCAAGGGCATGCGTACCAACATAATAAAAAAATTTTATACATGCGGACTCTCCAAATCCGCGAAATTTAAAAATTCTCGTTACTTTTTAAACACACCTCGTAAGTCGATTATTTTCATTTAGATAAAGTTAATTTTAAGGATTAATACTTTGTATAGTCGGATATGCGAATATTTATGTCCTACGATAAATATTCCCTCCATCGCTTGACTCCATTGTGCAGCTTAATTCTCGCCCGAACATACACCAGGATTAAATTAAGGAAATTAGGATCGGTTAGCATGCGTAGATACCGAACTGAAACGAATCCACGATTTGTTATATATAAGGCTTTTATTGCAAATACATACAGACCGTACGTGTGCTCACTAGAAGCTACACGAATAGACTAACTCTACTATAGCGTGGATGCACTTCGCTGCCTCTGCTACCCCCACTTTCGGTGGTGAGGGCGCTCGTGACGTGGTTATGTGAAGGATGCAATCCCCACAATATCGTATTCTACCGCCCCAACACGAATCTTCCCATAGAAGTCGATTTCCTTATACCTGGACGTCGTTTTCTATCAACTAAATGCAATAATCTCGGTAGAAATCGTCCAGTGAAACCTGAATATCGTCTGCTATCATCCGAACACAAAACTCCCAATAGAAATCGTCCTGAGACACCGGGATATCATATTCAACCGCCCGTACACGTCATAACAATCTTTCTCAGTAGAAACCGTATTTGAAATGTTTATATATATATATATATATATATATATATATATATATATATATATATATTAGTTAACGTTGTTAACGTGCTCTTAACGTGCACTTAATGTTATTTAACGTTGCTCTATTTATGCTTCCAAATACCGGTGCTAATCAGCGACGAAGGTTTACGATGTGTTTGTAAACAAAGCACATCTAAATTATTACTGCGGTACTTGTGTCAATCAGCCGAGACCGGTATTTGAACTCGGATCACCAAGTTACTAGTCCTTCACTCTAGCAATCGAACCATCGCAGGCCTCACATACACAATAATTCAGAATATGAAGTATTTGTAATGATTATTTTAATATGTATAGCTTTTAGCAAGAATCCATTTTTTAAATATTTTATTAAAATTATTCAAATGCAATTTAACAGAAATAGGTAATATAAAAAATAATTATAATTTAATTAAATTTTACAAATATGCAAAGCAAGAAAGTGAAATTATTGACAACTTTATTCAGACCAGAATACATGGACGTTAATTGATGTACGATATGACAACATTGAAACTAAATGGATATTGTAACTTCTGATTTTAAGTAATACATTGTTTAACTTTTATATATAGAAAAAAAATTTTAATTTGGCTGATACAGTAAAGTAATAGATATATACACAATTACTAATTTTTAAAAATAATTGATTTATGAGTTGAAGATTTTTTTTGGTTTTAATGATATAAAATATAAATACATATACAAGGTCAGACAATTAAGTAATGTGACAGCATTCAAAAATCGAGTATATTGAAAAATTAAGGTACATAGCTGCGATCCACTTCAAATCGCTCTTTTTATTTCCCTACTCAAAAGTTGGTGTTTTCATTTGAAAAAATTAAATTGACCTTCAAATAATCTTGAAGGTCACGGTCAAGGTCTGGTCAAGGTCACCAATCGGAGTCCCCCTTGAAACCCTATAACTTTTAATTGAAACTTATTTTGTTAAAGTTCATATTTTCAGAGTGATTTGCGTGGGTCGATTCAAATAGGATACCCTATATATAGAAAAATATTGATTCCTGATGTATAGTAGTATAATATATAGTATAGTATAATATAGTACTTTTAGTAGATGTAAAACTTTTATTAAAAACATTTTTTAAATTTTCAAAAATATTTCGTGCATTAAATTTATGCATTTACGTATTTTTATGTATTTTATCATGAAAAGTCAAAATGCGTCAAAAACTATTTTAGTGTATTCATATTTATGTATTCATAATCAGCTAACCAAAAATATAAATAAACCAATTTTAATCGAATTTATATATAGGTGCTTTTCGGAAGTTTACCTTGAATCAATCGATTTTCGAAGCAACTCTCGATGAAATTGTTAAAATTTCCTTCATAAATATAGGTTGTACAAAAAGAATAAACAGAACAAAAAAGATGCACTTTTATGAGATGTACAATTCTTTTTTGAAAAATTTTTTTTAAAAAATTCTTATTATTCAAGATAAATACTAAAAACCACATTTTTATTATGTTTATATTGATTTTAATAAGAAAATTCAATTAAAAAAAGCACTGTGATATTCGTAATATAAAGTAAAAATATAAGCACATCTCTTTTCAGCAAAATCAAATATAACTTCAAAAGGCTTGAGCGGTCGAAGGGGAGCAAAGTGCAATAGCAATAAAACCAGATATAGTAAACATTTCGTTTTCTGCCTTACTTGGAGGTATTATTGTTAATAGATGATACTTTGATAAGAAGGCACTTGTTAAGAATAGAGTTTGAATTTGTCATTATGTTGTAATTTATAAGTATAATTATTATAAGTGATTTATTCTTAGTTCATTATTTAATTACACGTGAAATGTATTTCGTTTTAGTTATATATGTATTATATGTGTAGGTATTTGTTACAGTATATATATATGTGAAATTTATTATATGTTTATGAAGAAATTGAATAAATAAAAGGTAAAAATAAATTTGGAATAACTAAAATATATGTTTTAAAACGATTTATTTGTTTAAAAGAATAAAATGTATTTGGTTTTTGTATTAAATCGAAAATTATTTGTAAAACAAAAATATTCATATATAAAAAAAGAATGTATGAGCTTGATGTAAGCGTTCAAAGGGGAATTTAAAGGGGTAAAAGGGGTAACGTTAGTGGATCCGCACGGCTTTAACCCGGGCTAGGGTTGAGTTAAATCAACCTGACGTCCTCTTAGGCACCGCGTCTAGGGTTGACGTTACCGTCGACCTGAGGTCGCACTTAGACTCTACCTGGGAGAATCTATCTCCGCTGAATATACGGTCCCGCGTGCACAGGAATACCGAAAGCGTTACCTGGGGCCGCACTTATGCGAATCCTGGAAAACAACGGCATGTACATAGCAACCGAACATAAAAGAAAGAAGCAGAAAAACAAAGAAACGTGCTTCGTAAAGTCGCGCGCTAAAATTTAATCCGCAAAGGCAGAATAGCGCGCTGTGTTGTTGCAGCCAGTACGGAAAAGCGCTTTATTGAACCGCCAATGAGGAAAAGCGCGCCCTTTTACGCTGCAAAACGTAAAAGAGCGCGCATTATTTTAGGCCCACTAAGAAATATGTAATTTTAGCGCGATAATATTAGACTCATGCCATTGGTTTTATCGTTGTCTTTGTTTTTCCCGACTTCTATTAGCTTTTCTCCTATGATATAGGGACGGGCTTTTATTCGATGTTTAAACCTTGCTAAAGTGGAGGAAAGGCGGAGCCTACGTGACTATAAAAGGAGCGTACAAGCGATAGTCAGTCAGTACCTTTTGAATCACCTTACAGAGAGCTCGAAGTATAGACCATTATTCATTTTAATTCAAATTTAAAAATTTAAAATATTACAATAAGCATCAGGGTACTTTTTATTTCGATAATATATATGTATATATATAAATATATATATATATATATAAATATATATATATATATATATATATATATATATATATATATATATATACGGTATTGATTGTTGCTTGTTGCGACATCTCTTCGAATATGTTCAAACTAAATTTCTCTCTTTTTTATGTAAAAAAGGTAATTATCATTTGCAGAGGATTCGTACAATTTAAATTTTCTTCGATGAATCATTTTGTTTATACAATATGTAGAACAAAAAATTAAATTTTATTCAATCTTTATTTTTTCCTACAAGTGGCGACACTCGAATTATGTATGTAATTGATATCTAAAATTTGAAATAAGTACTTTAATTGAAGCAGTAGCATCATGTGGAGCAGACTACCAATTTGTAAGAATTTTTTTTATTTTTTTACCCTACTTAGAGAAACCTTATCGAAATAAGAAAGTTAATCGTACTCGATCGCCTAATATGTGGGCTTCTAGAATATTGTTTGTGTTTTAAATTCAATCCTATGTCTACTTCTTCATTGCTTGTTTTGTTGTCAAATTCGCCAATTTCCGACTCATCATTAATTTCTATATTACCATCATCTCCGTCTACGGATTTTATCTCCTCATTTTAGCTTCAATCATCGTATTAGTATCCATATGTATTCCTTTGTTTTCGAGTTCTACCTCGCTGTAGCAATTTTCTAAATTATTATTTTTTTACGGTAGCTATATTTCGCATTAAGATATTGATTTTCCAGCTGACTAATCCCATGACCAACAATTGCTGAATGCTGTTGATGGTGCTGGGCCCAAAGAGCAGAACTATAGCCCCTTCGATATTGAGGCGCTCCACCTATAACTACTTTACCCTGGTTTTTCTAGTTCGATTTTGTACTTTTACAATTGTAACTGTAAATGCCCAGATTTGCCGCATTTAGAACATATTTTTTCGTGGCCTTTGATTTCCGTTTTGAAAACACTCGAATCTTTATTTTTTCGATTTTTATCCTTGTCCCTTATTTCTGCCAATTTTAGTTTATTTTTTATAAAATAAGCCGTTCTTTCTTCTTCAAGTAAAATATTAATTAAATTTCCTATATGACTAAGCGAGTTCGAAAGTGTTCTTAGAATACAATTTAGTTTTTCTGCACCCGCACTTTTGAACTCATTTGTTAATGTTTCAAATGAACAGAAGAATGTCGATGTATCTTCAAAATCTCGAAGCTTTAGTTTTTCAAGTTGATTACGAATGCTTATTTGCAAAACCATCGATTTTTTAAGATATAAATGGTCCCGCAAATATACAGTTTGTCCGTACGCCCTTTTCTTACTTGGTTTCCCATATAAATTTACACTATATTCAACAGTAATGCAAATATAAACGTGAATAATGTACTCTGTATAAATACATTAAAAACACTACTCCTTCATTCGATTTTTGTAATGTAAAAAGTAGAAACTTTTACTTCCAATTCATTATTTGAATATAAATATTAATCGATTAACTTTGTAACGCATAGCCATTAGTATTGACTGGTTTCTTCGATCATAAATACTTAGACTTAATTTTTTAATTTATTTTATTTGATTTTTATTATTGTAAGTGTTTCTATTTTAATACGTTTTTGTTTTTTTTTATAATTTTGGAATGCAGTTGAATTGAATTTATAGGACTTAATCAGGGTTACGTTCATCGGACCGAGGTGTCGCAAATTTTTATACAAATTATTTTTTAAAATGAAAATATTAGACATCAGAGACCACGAATTTAATTTTTTTTCATTAATTTGAAAAACTAAGAAGCTGTTATCAGTATTACCTCATTGTATAAAGTTAATGTTTATAAGAAATTTTCTTTTCATTGTGTCATTAAGTACTGAATTTATTAAACTAAAATTTTGATATTATATATTATATTATATATTCTAGTAGGAGGCGAACTTAGTTTCCGACCTTCACGTTTAGATGGCGATATAAATAGTACGACAAGTAAGATGTATCGGATCTTGTACTTATTTTTTAGTTTTGGCATTTTCCAATAAAATTCAGTTAACAGGCACTATCATTTGCGTAAACATTATAATTGTTTGATCAGTGAAAAATAAATCGTGATAAATCGTTTTTTCGACATGTCTATTGCACTATTTTCATTTGAAAAAAAGTCTACCAGAAACTTATCCATTGTTTCAAAAATGTTATGTCGAACCAGGTCAAAGAAGCTCCATCGCTTAGAAAATGTAAACAGTGATTTGAGCGGATTAGAAGTGGAGCTACTGATGTTAATGACAAAGAACGTTCTAGATAACCGAAAATTTTGGAGATAGTGAAATGCAGGCATTATTGGACGAAAACTTAGCTCAAACGTAGAAAAAACTTGTTAATAAATTAGAAGTCCGTCACACGGTAGCTCTCAAACATTTACATGCGATGGAATAGATTCATAAAGAAGGAAAATGGGTGCCACACGATTTGACCGAAAGTGCCACTGTGAATCGATATAACATCGTCTTTTTTTTTTTGATTGGATAGCCAGTGGCTCTCGTCGGCTAAGACTACCGCTGGAGCCGGCTCCAGGGTATGTAGGATTCTAACCTACAAAACCCACTAACCATATCAGGGTGCAACTATATAATCAGGAACACTTAGCTACCGCCATTGTATTCCTTTCCCCCTGATTAATCTTCCATGGTTTCCATCACATTCAGTTCTCTGCAGTAAGCCAGAAGACTGAGTACATCCACCTTGGAAAAACTCTCGTAATCGAGGTTATCTTCTCCCAGCCACTTTACGCGACATTCGGTTATATTAGGGCACATGCAGAAGAAATGCCTCGGAGTTTCCTCCACCTTGCCACACCATTTGCAGAGATTACTGGTCCTCTGATTTTGTGTATATAACACCGTAAGATGCTGTGTCCTGTTGTAAGTTCTAGGATTAGCTTTGCTTCACGTTTATTTAGTTTAATGATCCTTTGAGCCCATCCGCAGATCTTACTGCCAAGAAGGTCCTTGGACCATCTGTATATACGTCAGTTTTCCCACGTTGTTAGTTTTACATTCTCAAGGCTTCTCTCTACCGCAGTGCATCCCTCTTGCCATGATGTTTGCTTTCATGTTTCCCTTACGGGTCGATTGTCTCAGTATCCATGTAACACAGACCTTATTTACCCTGACCAAATTGTCTAGAGCAATTTTCGCCTCTTTGACTAGTAGTGACGTAGTGCAGAGTTGATCGAGGGCCTTCAGCGTTGCCATACTGCTTGTGCATACATTTAGGCATCTACCCTTCATTTCCCTCTGCATTAGGCCGTTTGTACAGGTTTCAATGACAGCTATTTCTGCCTGAAACACTGTGTTATATCTATTCAGCCTGAAGGCTGAATATAAGCGGCATTCAGGTCCATATATACCGAATCCAGTACCAACATCTGTTCTGAATCCTTCTGTGAACCAATATCACCGCCCAAATTAAGGTCATTGTTCCAATCCTCTCTGGTCGGTATCCTGATCTTATATTGTCGCTGGAAGCAAAGAGTTTTGTTAATACGATCCTGAGGCAGGTCAAAAGTTGGGCCTCCCAGTATTTCCCTGCAAACGGTAGCGTGTTCAATTGCAGTACTATCCCACTGACCGATACATATCATTCTATAAGCCGATCTGGCAGCCGTTCTCGTTATTTCCAAGTCCAGGCTGTCCAGACCTAGCATCATTCTGGCAGTAGCAGTACAGGGATACTCTTTTTTAATCCAAATTCTCCCCTTAGCGAGACTGCTTGTATGTGATCCAGGATCCTCCCAGAGGATTTATTCTCCATCAGTTTCTATCACACCAAGGCTGTATAAGTCAGCCCCGGCATCAGTATTCTTTTATAGATCCATAAAACTTTTTGCGGTTCAAGCCCCCAGCCCGTGCCAATAGCCGAACTACATTGCATCAGTATGTTGATGATCTTTTTACTCTGCATTCGCAGGTGTTGTTCCCTCGATAGTTTCTTATCTAGGTATACACCTAGATATTTAACTCCTTCCATATACGGCATACCTTGCCCGCTGAAGTTGACGAATGATTTATTTTGCTTTTGTATTTCATTTCCTAGTAAAGGCTACATCCTCGGTCTTCTTTGGATTGTTTCCCAGGGATCTCTCTTGACACCAGTCATTGACCTTTACCAGAGCCTCCTGAAGAACTTCAGGTCATATCTCTTCGTACTTGCCCCTGACAAGTATTGCGATATCATCTGCGTATGCAACTGCGAAGATTCTTTCTTCTGCAGGCATACGATGTAAACCATCAGCTACAAGATACTGCAGGAGAGGTGAAATTACCCCTCCTTGTGGACATACTTCTTTGACTTGACCTCTTACGAGTTTACCTTTCTATTCACTATATACTTACTATATATTCACTATATATTCCATTCTCTATTACTTAAGGAACTCATAATTCACCTTCTGATAGATGGTGTTATTCCCTTAGCATATAGACCATTGTCAAGGGCAATCCTAGTGGTGCTATTGAAAGCACCTTCTATATCTACGAAGGTACCTATTACAGTTTCCTTCGAGCTCCAAGCCTTCTCAATGTGTTTGACCACTGAGTGAAGAGCTGTCTCAGTGGACTTGCCGTCGTGTAGGCATGTTGCCTACTTGAGATTGGGCTATTGATTAACACTGTTTGCCTTATATGTAAATCTACTATCCTCTCCGACGTTTTTAGTATGAACGACTTCAGGCAAATCGGTCTGAAGTCTTTCAGCGACGAGTAACTACCTCTCCCAGGTTTGGGAATGAAAGAAACACGGGATGTCTTCCATACCTCTGGTATATACTCAGTTGCGATACTACCTCTCAAAATTCCCGTAATAAGTTTTAAAATACATTAACACCCGACATGTAACATCTTAGGGAAGATGCCATCAGGTTCTGGTGTCTTATACGGTTCAAAGGAGTGAATCGCCCATATTATCTTCTCCGGAGTCACAATTTGAACAGCCGTTTTCCAATCCGCACCCACCAACCGTTCCGTGATGGTGTGGTGTGTTTCATTTTTGCAGTTCCTGATGAAGTCAGGAAAATAAGCATTCAGAAGAAGTTCAAGCGTGCCCTCTTCTGTATTTACATAACTACCTGCTGCGTCTCGTAGATTTTGCAGTCGATAGTTATTATCCTTTGTTAGGATTTTAGCCAACTTAGCTACATCAGACAGGCTCTCGGTCCCTGAACAGAAATTCCTACATGCTTCTGTTTTTAGCAATGTTTAGTTCTCTTTTGAAATCACTCATTGTTTTCTTATACATGGACATCCCTTAGAGTTTTTCCTCTTCTTTACCCTGTTGAAGGCCTTGCGTGCCCTTTTTCTCAGCGCCTCTAGTTTCCCATTCTACCAGTATGCGCTGTTAGGTTTTCTAGCAGGCTTCAATGGACAATTGTTTTCGTAGGCTCTGGTAATTGCTGTCTGAACTTTACATAGTGTCCGGTCTAGTTGAAACTCAGTGCCATATTCTCCATTATGATGGGCCATACTTTTACGAAGTTCATCCTTAAATAGTTCCCCATCTGTATCTGCTGATTTTCTCCTCGGTTCCATTCTTGTGTTAAGACATTCCTATTGGAATGTTATGGTCCTATGGTTTCTACTTCGGAGGGCCTCCACCGATGGTTCATCTAGACCAAGAACAAGACTACCATCGGCAGACCTATTCATGATCGCCTATCTAGATGGATTCATTACTTTGTTCTGCCTTCGGACCAATTTTCGGAAGTCCGGGACAGATTCTATCTCCGCCGGAATCATTGTGATTACTTTTGTGATCTTCAGTTCCTCCGGAGATACTACTCTGACTTTGAGGTTCAAGCCCCCCAACTTCAGATTTTCAGCCTCCCTTCTCAGCCAGGTTTCACAGTTCTTGTCCTCGCAAACAAAAACCACTGTTTCCCTTCTGGGAAAGAATTCTTTGAATCTTGGTGCGAAATCGTCATCGTCAATTTCGCAGATTTTCCGAACCACCACTTTTTTCAGTAACGTGCAGGTTTCTGCAGGCATTTCCCCACCGAGGTATTCACTTCACGTAATTGTACTGTAGGTAGGTGACATGCTGCCCCTGCGTACGTACCTTCCTTGCGTCTTTTGAGCGGTTTCTTAAGCCCCTGCTCTGTAGACCTAAGGCTGGTTGAGGGTCCCCTTTTTCCCGAATCAATGGCTGGAACAGCCGAGGCCGACGCAGTCAGTACGGCTAGTGCTCTTCTCTTTTCTGCCTGCCTCCGCTTTCTCCCAGCCCCCGATCTAGGAACAGGTAGACCCTCCTCCATAGCTTTCTGTTTTAAGAGTTGCCTTCTCTGTGCTCCAGGTTCCGGTTCATGCCCGCGTTTTCATATGCACTCGTCTCCCCCTGTTCAGTGGCCTGAACAGGTCTCAGTGCCTCCGAGATGGTTTCTGTCGGTAACAAAGCCCGACTTTCTTCCATCTCGTGCTCCCCCTACTTCTATCTCGATGCTTACAGATTTTCCCATTTCTGTTCCCACGAGTATTGCGGATATATAGAGTCCATCCGGCATGGGCCTCACTACCTGGTAAGACCTGCAATACGACGGGATTCGGCCTGGTTTCCTGAAGGAACCGTTTGCGACGCAATCTCCTTTGTGCCATTCATCCTTCAGCACGGTATCTAACACTTTCGATTACGGGCGGATTAGCAGACCGAGAGTCGCCATTTTTCAGCCGCAGGCTGCTTCTTGGTTACCCGAGGAGCCTTACCCGCTTTCCTGACTCTCACATCCATGCACATAACATCCATACTCTGATAACCATTCTGAGGATAGTCCGTTTATAGGGATCCTCCCATCAGGTAGTTCGGAGAGCCCGTTTATAGGGATGCGAATTCCCGATCCAAATACTCGTGAGCCAGGGAAGCATGCGGAACTGTCAGTGTTGTACAGAGCCAAAAAGGATCTAGTACATCCACCGAGCGCTCCTTCTTGCTCCTCCGACTTCAGCCCTCTCACATCGTCACGATTATGCAGTCCCTAGAGAGAGCGCACAAAAAGAAGAGTTTCCTGTGACGTATTGTGACTGGTAATGAAAAGTGGATCTATATAATAATGCTAAGCACAAAAAGTCATAGATGGATCTAGTCCAACTGTCCACATCGACATCAAAACAGAACATCCACAGCCAAACGGTATTGCTGTGCATTTGGTGGGACCAACAGGGTGTGCTCTCCTATGAGCTGCTAAAATCGAATGAAACCGTCACTACCGAGGTATACAAACGCCAGTTCAATAATTTGCAACAGAAATTAATTGAACATAGATCAGCAATCATGAGCAATAGGCGCAAACTCATTCTTTTTCGTGACAATGTTCGGCCACATGTTGCGAAAGCTGTTAAGAACATCCTGTTTGAGTTCGAATGGGAAGTGTTACCGCACTTAGTGTACTCGCCACACATAGCGCCTTCTAATTACCACCTATTCAGATCGATGTAGAATGACCTCGTTAATACAAACTTCTGACATGTTCAAGAACGGCGAGAATTTGTGGATGATTGGATCGCCTCAAAACCAGCATCGCTCTTTCGCCACGGTATCGCCATATCACCAGAAAGATGGGAAACAGTGGTAGAAAATGACGGAAAATATTTTTATTAAGTAAAAAAGTTTGGAAACTAAGATCACCTCTTAATATTTATATGAAATTTCGCGGAATTAACCACTATGCTAACTAGCGTCACTGAATGGTAAAAAACCCTTAGTCCACATAGTGTAAGATATGCTGCTGTTTAAAAATTGGAATATTGAACAACAATAGGAATTTTTTACTCAAAAACTACGAAAGTGTAATTAAAATTTTTAATGTATTTGAAAGGAGCTATTTGAAACCAGTTAATCAGTATTTTGATTTTTTCAAAATTTTAAATTTGCACGCTGGTATCTAATCGGTTGTTTATGATACATATTTTGATGTACAATATTTATTCAAGTGATGCGAGTCTCTATCGATGCAAAAATGTCTTGCGATGCTTTAAACATTTACATGAGATTGATATAAGAAGAAACGTTTTATAGATTTAATCTAACGATAACTAGAGAAAATTGTTCGGTAAATTGATAGGTTAAATGAAGATAAATTTCATATCACTGAAAGTATTTTGGAGAAAAGAATTCTGAATTAAGGATAAATATAAATAACAAATTAAAACCATAATTTTGATTTTAAATCCTTATTTTCAGCACTTCAAATTAATATCATTATTAATGAAAAGGTTAGAATCAATGAAAATATTATATATATACACTACTGTGTACAAATATGAGTAAGACTTTTCAATTCCAACTTTCCGGGTTTATCGATTCGGAGAAATGTTTTTATGTTGGTAGTACTGCCTGAGTTATTTGTTCCAAATTTCACGTAATTATCTTCATTTCTCATATAGTTACGCTTCTGTTTTGTGAACGAAGAAAAGTTATCTCTTCGGTTTGGATGATCTCTGAAATTATTCAACAAAGAAGTAGCATTAAATTTTGTGCGCAAAATGGAATATCAGCCGCTAAAATGTTCAGAATGTTTTTTTGCTAGTGTTTTTGATTGGCACACATTTTTCAAAGAAGGTCTAGAACGTGTTGAAGACAAACCACATCAAAGACGATCAAGAACATCTACTGAGTTTTGCAAAATCGTCGATTGACTACTAGAGCGCTTGCTGGTATTGTTGGAATTTCAAATGGCCCAATGAATATCATTTTGAAAGATATTTCGTGCCTGAAAAGACTGAAAAATCTCGATTGGTACCAAAAACAGTTAATTTTTTGGAATAACAGTGTTGTATGGAAGTCTATCAAACGATGCTTTCGGACTATCAGGACAAGATGGAACACATAATAACTGTAGATGAAACTTGGATCTACGATTACGATCCAGAAACAACTGTTCACTTGAACGAATATCGTGCCAAAGGAGAGCGGAGACCGAAAAAATCACGCTAAAGTCGCTCAAAAATAAAGATTATATTTACTCTTTTCTTAGATTACCGTGAAATAGTACATTATGAATTCCTTTCAACTGGTTAAACGGTATACGAAGAATATTATTTGAGTATTATGCGCCATTTGCGTGAAGCTATTTGTCTCAAAGGCCAGATCTGAAAGGCCAGGCTATGTTTTTGCATTATGATAATGCATTAGCTCATATTGCATTGATTTTACATGAACATTTCGCCAAAAATTCAACCAATATCATTTTACAAGCACCGTACTCGCCTGATTTAGCGTCCAGTGACTTCTGGTTGTTCAGCAAACTCAATAGACCACTTTGGGGACACGGTTTGGAATCAATTGAAGAAATAAAAGCCGAATTGAAGAAGGAACTGATGACCATTCTGGAATACGAGTATACAATATGTTTCGAACATTGGAAAAAGCGTTAGCATAATTGCATTGCATCCGGGGGGATTTATTTTGAAATATTTCAAAAGTTACAAATAAAGTCTTACTCACATTTGTACACAGTAGTATATATATGTACATACACACACACACACACACACACACACGCACACACACACGCACGCACGCACGCACAGAGTCACAAGACGTCCGCGCCGATTTGTCCAGAAAAAAAGACGAGGCGCGCGCCGTCCCACCATCGCGCCATCAGTGTTCGACACTGTCCCCGTCCCCTTACTTCCCCGCTTCACGGGCCACGCACAGCCGTCTGCTGATGGGACGGCGAGGTTAGATCCTAACCTATGTCACCGGATGGATGGGAGTACCGAGAGGTACTCACGAGATAAAAACAAAAAGAAAAAATGGATAATAAACTGAGTTTAAAAATAACATAATAAATAAGAGTGAAACAAAAGTAAAAATATAGATAATTATAAAAAGTAAAGAGAATGATGATAATTTAAGAAAGTGAATGTAAAGGTAAATGATAAATAATAACAAACAATAACGAATGATGATAAAGAAAAAATTGATGAATGAAAACGAAAGAAAAAACAATGAATAATTATAAATTAAAGAAGAATAGATAACAAGGAAAGATGATAAGAGAAAGAGAACAATGTAAATCATAAGCACAAAAATGAATAATTATAAAGAAAATAGGATAATGATAATAATGAATGATCATACGATAAAGATAAAAATAATTGATAAATTTAAGAAAGTGAAAATAAAGATGAAATAATAAATAAGAGATTTAAGTAAAGATAATCCATAATAAAGGACAAGATGGATAGTGATAATAACGAATAGTGGTAAGATAAAGATAAATATATGAATGATAAAGTAATGAAAAAGACTAATAAATAAGAGATTAAGTAAAGATAAAATAAATAATAAAGGACAAAATATGAGTAGTGATAAATATGATTAATGATAAAATAAATAGACTAATGATAAATGTAAAGATAAAACATAAATGATAAAAATAAAATATGAATGATAAATTAGTGAAAAAACAAAAAATAACATAATAAATAATACAGGACAAACGGATAGTGATAATATGACAGTGATAAAATAAAGATAAAAAAAATATAAATAATAAATAATAGGATACAAAGTAAAGTAAAGATGAAATGATAAAGAGAGTAAAATAAAGATAAAATAATAAATAAGAAAGTACAAAATGATAGAGATGATGGTCATATATATTCTCCATTAATTAACGTTGAATTTGGAGAATTGCGCAGACAAGATGTTCGAGTTAATAAGTAGTGGAGAACATATTTTGTTGCTAATGAGTGTTTTAAAATTTCAAACCAAATGGAGGATTAATATTAATAATATATTATTAAGTGACTCTGTAAATTATTTTTACTCTTTTCATTCTAGGGATTATTGGTTTAAAATATTGGACTCAAACAACTCAAGAATTTTTTTTTTATCAAACTCAAAATCACTTATTGAATGAGGAAAATTTTACATTAAGATTTGGACTTGAATCAGTAGTTAAATTTTTTTTGTTACTGTATACCGTCCATTATTTTAATTACATTTATGAAAGATACATAAAAAAATGGAATACAGCATTTTTAGATTTATGCTCTGTAGAAAAAATAAGCACTTTTTGTTAATTATTATGGATGTCACATTATTATGGATGTCACATTCATAGAAGATCAGTACATGGATATGCCGATACAGATTTAGAAACATTAATGATGAACGATTTTTAATGTAAATCTTGAGCATTGTCTATTTCAATTAAGAACAAATTTGAATTTCAATTATAAATTATGACTTCATTTACATTTATTTCATAAAAGAAAGAATTAAATTTTTTTTATTATTAATTTATTTTATTTGTTTGAATAACATATTTATAATTTAAATAAAAATTGTTAAAATTTTGTAGCTGAATAATTTTCTTATTTTAATGCAGCTTTCAACAAAAAGAAAACCATTAAAAATTTATGGAAATGTAAAAGTAAAATAGATAAATTGCACAAAATCAATCAAATTTTATAGTTATGAGATGGTAAATGATACATACTACTTCTAAACAAATTATAAAGAATAATCAACTGTTCTTGTTTGATTAAATTTGAACTATAAATATTTATTACAAATAAATGTTAAAGAAAAATTAAGAAAGATAAGCAACGCCGTTTAAAGTTTGTATACAATCATGTGAGATTCTCTTTTTTTTATTGAACCGGAGTTGAGACTTAAGCTAATTTATATCTTTTTTTTCTCTTGAGTAATTTAATATTACATTAATGAAATATTGTTAATTTTGAATATGTGAAAGATTGTATAAGTAAAAAGCAGCAAAAATGTTAATTATTAGAAGAAAATTATTACAATTGCGATGTTTATGTTAAAATGTGTCTGTATGAAAGTTTTTATGAGAAACATTCGTATATTT
Organism: Sycobia sp. Sy_11; assembly: GCA_018907035.1. Lineage (NCBI taxonomy): Eukaryota > Metazoa > Arthropoda > Insecta > Hymenoptera > Epichrysomallidae > Sycobia > Sycobia sp. Sy_11. The sequence continues at coordinate 164,943 of JACCIC010000153.1, read as the reverse complement.
TTTTTGTTTTGTAAAAAGTTATATCATAGTTTAAGAGCCTTTGTTATTTGTAGATTATTGTACGTCACTTGACTAAATTTAAATTTAAATAACTTTCAGTGTTATGTAGCTTTATGCGGATATTTTTATTTCTGCATGACACTATCGTTAATTATAATCCCCAGCTTAAAGTAGTTACAACTTTAATTTACGTACGAGGTTCATGTTCGGTACGTCCAGATCGTGATCGGCCAACTGCGAGATGCGCGGGGGCTCCGCTGTCGGCCATCGACAAAAAAGGTAGAAGAGCTCTGTAGATAGAGAGGTCGACCCGAGAAGGAGGTGAGCTCCAAGAGAGAGAGAGAGAGAGAGAGAGAGAGAGAGAAGACTCCGTTGTCGGCCGCCGAGGAGAGCAGTTAAGAAGAGTGCGATCGAGAGAAAAAGCAGAGAAAGGGAGTGAGCTCCAAAAGAGAGAGAGAGAGAGAGAGAGGGGCATCGGCCACGAATCGGCGGAGATGTCGGCAACGACGAGATAAGTACACGGACCCGAAAAGAAGAATGGCCCGCACGTGGACGGTGGTCGCGCAAGGGGCGCGCCTTCTATCATTAGGAGCCGTCATCGTCCTTCTCACAGCATCGCCGTGGCGAGTGTGCTCCGCACGGCCACGATTTCTGCGGCTCAGCTCGGTCTGTACCGCGCGAGTTATATGAATCACACGAATGCAGTGTCTGGCATCTTATCAGCTCCTATTGTTCTCTGTAGGCTATTTTTTATCTGGGCCTGCAATAGACTAAATTTACCGTACGGATCATCAGTGAAGAAGAAAAGACAAAGGCACTGAAGTGTATAAATGAATCAAGAATCAGCGATGCGACACTCTCTGTCGGGATCTGAAGCTGTAAAGACGTGTAAATAAAAAGTACTTCAATTAACTCCTCTCGTTCAATTGCTTTCCTTTCTCATTTAAATTTCAATCTTATTTAACTCGCGCGTGTGCGGTAACCCGGATTCTCTTCCCTTCCTTCCCGTCCCCTTACCCCCCCCCCCCGGGGCGAGTGCAACGGATCGCCGGACGTGCCGAATATGCGAACCGGGAAGAGAATAATTACGTAGTCGGGATTATTGAATGTAACGGCAAAAATTTTTGTGTACCAATACACTCTATAGGAAAAATCTGGTCGTACCAAGTGAAAAAAAATTTTTTTCCCAAATTCCCCTTTCCAGGCTGACGGGACCTCCTCAGACAAACCTAGGTGAGTAAGTTAGATTGAAGAAAAAGGTTGTGTGCGCGAATAAGATAGGCGAGATAAATCTATAATAAATTTTTCGCGGCATCACAATATATATATATATATATATATATATATATATATATATATATATATATATATATAGTAACGTTGCGCTTCCGTAACTCGAAGTCGGTAAATATGGTCGTTGCAGAGGAAGGTACCCAGCTGGTTTTAGCCCCGAATGTCGTAGGTTATATTTGCAGTGGGAGTTGAAAATTACAAATTTATCAAGCAGTTTTTCTACAGAAATCCTATCTGTAACCGCGAAGAAATGTAAATATTATTCAAATAATGTCATTGCAATCCATTTTAATAATAGTTCTGTATTGTATTTTTGAGCAAAGTTATATTTTTTTAATTCGATGACGATCTCGAGAAGAGATTCGTGGAATAATTTTTCCAAATTAATTTCTATTATTTATTTGTAATTTTTTACAATGTTAATAATTTTTAATATAATAATTATAATTTAATATAAAATTAATAATATAAAATTTTTAAATAATAATAATAATATAATAATATAAATAATAATAATATATAATTTTTAATAATAATCATCTACTGCTTACTACTCGTAAGATTTATATTATTAGACTTATACAAACATTTTATTTTATTCAATTTTTGGCAGATGATTTTTTTCGAAGCATTATGTTATTACTTATGGGAAAATTTATTTTCTTTTTGAATTGACATAAATGACTTTATAACTGCATTTTACATTAGCTATCTTACTCTACTTTGCTGTAAACTTGTTTATTCATGTTTTATGGAGTGCTCATCACAAATATTATGGTGAAAATTGGAGAAAATCCAGTTTTATTGTGAAAACCATCAGAACTTCGTAAAAATGTCCTTTTTTCACGTGATCTTATAAAATATCAAAAATTTCAAAAATGATTTTGAACAAAAGTTATAGACCTCATCAGAATAAATATTTTTTCTTCTTTGCATTTTTTTGTACAAACAGTAGTTCTCGAAAAAAATATATTCAAAACAACAGAGGAAATAGAATATAAATAATTTATATTATTATATAAATATTATACAATTATTTAAAAAATTTTTTTATTTTTTTATTTTATGAGATGAGTTAGAAAAACAACATTTTTACGAGGTTTGAATGTGTTTGGAATTATCGACAATTTCTACGAGTATATCTGTAATCATAATCCTAGAAAGCATATATGTACAAATTTTAATTTAAATCGGATTAAGTGAATAATTGGAAATTTAACAGCTTTTTGCTGTAAGGGATTTGGTCTGTTTTTGATGATTGTTAGTTTTCTTTAACGTTAACGCAGGTTTGAAAACGTTGAGCTACCTGATAGCTGCTGCTAGGATATATATACTTATATTTACAACAAATAATTTTCCTTTAGATTGGTGCAAGTATAAGTTGTTCCTGATATTGAACCCTATGTTCATTGTGTTGCCATCCCCACTGCATGAGCCGAAAATAGTTACTGCCCTCCTTGATAGCAGGAGCTCGAAAAGCAACATCTAGACAATCGCACGAAATGATCAATACCTCGATTTGACCACCAGAGGTATTAGTTTGCAGTCGAAAATTTTTACTGCAGTCTTGTCTATAAGCTTCGATGATATCTTCCATTATCTCTGATTCTATTCTTGACCGTGTGCCATTGATCGAAGCAAGTGATAGTCTAAGGAATCAAAGTCTGGAGAATACGGCGGGTGAGGTAGAACTTCCCATTTCAAGTATGTGTTGATCACTTCAGCAACATTAAGTCAGTTATTACTCTTACAGACGAGACGAACATGGCCGACGATGGATGACGCATGAAGTGCTCGTCGAGGCTTTCCAACAGGCTGATTCTAGAAATTCGATGAGTAAGGAACACGCATGGGTCGTAGTGACGGAATAGGCTTGTGTATGCATAAAAAGCAATGAAGTAAAAAATGAAGGTCCGTTTGTTTTTCTAGCAGCCGAAGAAAACTTCGTTTTCTCAAATATGCATCGAACACGCCGGTCGGTTTGTGCGGTGAGTTGCTGGAATCAAACCTGAGCCGAGCTCGAATTTTTTTACTTTCATGTGAATGAAAGAGTGGCCGTTACTCAAGCTGTGTGGCTAATTGAGTCCGTCATAAGATATATATATATATATATATATATATATATATATATATATATATATATATATATATATCTTATGACGGACATCAGGTCATCTTAGGTGAGTTGATATATTAAATTTTTATTTTTAGGACAATTATGTGTATGTATACAATATATACAGTTGTCAAGATTTAGTTGAGTTAACAAATTTTCTGTTAAATTATGAAAGTATTAGTTATATCAAATCAATATTTAATTTGTTAATGTAACAAAATAATTTATTACTTCAACTAAAGTTAGCTTATCATTTAAATGCCGTTAATTAAAAACATTTTGCTAAATTTAGAAATGTTTTATTCAGTATATATTTACGAGAGATTTTTTAAAAAACAAAATTAATTATTTTTTGATTTAGAGTATTTCTTGGTAATATGGACTTTTTTGTACTTTTTGGCTTTCATGATAAGCCAGCTGCTGCATGTAGCTTTACTTAATAGAAAATTAAATAATACAAGATATCTTAAGCGTGTTTGCCAAATGGAAAAGTTAACTCGTATTTTTTTAATACTTCTCGGAAATAAATTGAATAAACGATACTGTGTAGTCAGATACGAACCTTAGTTTTCCGTGTCTGCGCACCATCTGGCATGTATAAAATTTGAAATTACGATGCTTTCAGCTTCTAATTTCGCTTTATTTCTACGATTTTGCTTTATTGCTTAATATAATTTCTATCAAGCCGAATACGCTTTTCATAATTTCACTTCCAAACCTATTTTTTGGATTAAGAAATTACTGATAATTACTGAGGATAAAATCTGGTGAATTTAGTACATTATGAATATTTGAATCCTAATTTGTTTAGTTAAGCCAACACCACAACAGCTGAATGGGCAGCTGCATTATCATGACAAGACAAGATTTTTTTTCAATTCCAAGTAAGATGGTTTATTTTTCACTTCCTTTTACAAACGGCGCAATAACTCTATGTAGTTTTGGCTATTGTTGGTTTTATCTTTTTGAGATAACAATGAATATAATTTCTTTGGTCACAATATTATTCGTCGATAAAATTGTTTTTAACTTTTTTGGGCGTGGTTCACATGATGCAATTGATTGTTTTCACCGACTTTTGCTTTCAGGAATGTAATGGTGAATCGAAGTTTTATCTACATTTATAAGTCGACGCAAAAGTTTGCTTAGGTTTAGTTTGTACAGCGCCAAATTCTTGATACAAACAGCTTTCCATGATAGTTTTTGGTTAAGTGTTTGCAAACGCAGCATCCACCCAGCATACAGCTTCTGATCTAAAATATGCCTACGTGTTCTGTTAGCATTCTTATAATTTCAGCTGTCTCACTCATCTTTAATGTATGGTTCTTTCCCATCATTTAGCGAATTTTTTAAATTATTTTGAGTTGAGCTCTCAGTTCGGCTTCCTGAACGACATTCATCAACAGTGCTCGTGCAGCTTTCTATAAATTCAGAAATACCCTTGTTTAACTTTTAAATATGATCAAGCGCAGTCTTTCAATGTAGAATCTAATTCATTTTTAATTTGCAGTGCTGTTAGTCCTGTTAAATAAAACTATTTGATGACCGCATACTTTTCTGCCTAATATTATATTTTCAGACAAGCAATAGAGGTATTGTGTTCAATAGACTCTTAAATGCATACTAACAGTGCAATCGTTCTGAAAAATTATATCACAAGTTAGTGACATGTACTATTATAGAATACAAACAAGAAATTAGTGCTTCCAGTACAATCTTTAGGTCAGGGTGGAAACTTTTTGCCTTATCCTCATAATCAAAAACATCTTATTTTGTTACATAGCCAACATCTTATAACTGGCATAATTATTCATGGCATAATATGTGAAGATCAGTATAGTTCACGAAGTTCGGAGAGTACGGCTAATCTAAAAGAACAATATCCCATATACAAATATTGTCGATATATTCTTAGTACAAGCTACATTCAAGTTAGTAATACCGCTGATTTCGTTATGTACGCAATAGCGCCCTAGATTTGAGTCTAGTTCTATTATCTATTATCGACATCTAGTTCGATTTACTTAATTTTGCTATATATATGCAAAGATAGAAATTTATATTTTTAATTTACTTAAATCCCTTTTCCTTTTTGCTACGATTTCCTAGCTGGATCGAAAAAATATTCCACGATTAATGCTTTGTGTGCAATCAAGTTATTATGTATATATATTTATTTTTAACACTGTATATAATCTACAGCATAGTAGAAAATGTGTTTCAAGTTTAACTCAGACTGGTGGATGCTTTTTAAGCGTAATAAAATTGTTATTTGTAATGATAGTGTATAAGTAATAATAATATCTATGAAAATATGTTCTGATATGTATATTTATATATGATATATATAAAAAAAGAAAATAATAGGAAATTTTTATAATATGATAAATAAAATAATTATTCCCTGATGAGGAGCCAAAGTGGAACGTTATAAGAAGCAACTACAGCTACTGAGAATTGTGGTGGGCCAATTCAGTTGATCTTTACGAACAATAGGTTAATTATTCATTTTATTATTTAAGTAGTATCTTTATCATTTCAGATTCTACGGGGCTAAATATAAATTAAAACTGATTTTTATTCTAATTATAATATTTAGTCTTTTATAAATTCTGTAAGACTGTTAAAAATATTTAATAGTTTCTTAATAATTAATAAATAAAATGTAATAAATGATTTGTAAACTTATAGAAAAGTGATGAAAATGTGAGCATTCCTATATACGAGGGTGGTTCCAGAAGTACCGGGCCCAACAAATGAAACTCAAAAATTTTGAAAAAAAATATATTTGTTTTTCAACATGACTTCCTTTCAGCTTTATATACTTTTCCCAGCGATATTCAATAAGTTCGATACCCTTTTTATAATAAGAATTGTCAAGCTCCTCATAATAGCGATTAACTGCTGATATCACCTCTTCATTGTTGGAAAATCTTTGACCAGCGAGCCACTTTTTCAAGTCTGGGAACAGAAAATAACCCGAGAGAGCTAAATCTGGCGAATGTGGTGCATGAAGTAGCAATTCAAACTATAACACATAAGTTATGATGAATTTTCTATTTTTTAGACCCTTCTTCAGATAATATAATGATATTAAAATAATTGACTACTAAACTAGTAGTATTTCACTAATTTCAATATTCACTAAACATGTTTATTATAATTTTAAAAAACTTTTTTAAAATGTTTTTTATATTCTATTTTGTAATATTTATTTAGATTTATAAATAATGATTAATAAAATTAATGCATGTAAATCATGTTAAAAATCTTTTTTATAACATATTTTAAATTAGGCTAATGTTTAAATTTCTAAAAATAAACTAGTAAAGGTTCAGTCTCCTTTAATTGATTCTATTACAACTAAATTTTTTCGCATCACTGTCAGGCAGTCTCGGAGGATATGATGCTGACATTGACAGAGAAGGATATGGACGTCGCCCTTCTACAAATCTTCTTAGGAGACAAAATTCGAGGTCTAAGGGCGAAAGATTACGAGCTGTTCCACTTCCAAATGATAGGTAAGAAAAAAGTGTGTATAGTAACAAAAAGAGCTTAAAAACTCATCTTGTTTTCATAACATAGCTCAAATGATATGACGGCAGCCGTACTCGAGCAGAGAAACAAAAACCCGCTGGCCTTCACATCGTTGTGTATGCCGTAGGAGGTGGAACCCCCACCGTAAGTGTTCCCAAGCCTGGTGATGGACGCTATAGACAAAACGAACCTGCTGGTGTTAGGATGTGATGCTAACGGTCATCATGTCTATTGGGGAAGCAGTGACATTAATATAAGAGGCGAGTCAATTATGCCTTATATACTTTCTACAAATCTTGTAATTTGCAATAAAAGCAATTGTCAACTTTTGCGAATAATGTTAGAGAGGAAACTATTGATTTAATATTGGTCACAAAAAGCGATAGATTGGCGATAGACGATTGGAGAGTATCAACCGAAAAGTTCTACTCGGATCATAAGAGTCATTATTAAAATGTCATTTTATTGTTATTTAATAATATTGAATCATTATTTTTTGTGGTGCTGTGACTATTGAAGCCATCTAGTAATATAAATGGTTTGGGAAACGTATTGATTAATTGTGCTCTATTCTTTGAAGACAATTCAATATTATTTGGGAGATATAGATTACAAATCATAATTTTCTGAGGTACATAGCACGATATAGAGGCCGCTTCAATTTTGGTGCTAACATTTTTGGTGCACACATAGCGTAAATACGCTATTATATTTAATATTATCTTTAATGAATATGACTACTCCACCACATGCTTTATTTCTATCTGTTTTATTTTTATAAACTGCATCATATCCTTTTATTTTTGTACAGAAAATTTTTTTTAAATAAATCTCCTACTGGCATATAATTTGTGAGCCTTTCTCTTTTATAAACATATTTAATATAGTTTTCGCCTATAGAATCCATTTATGTTCCATTGTATTAGATTAGTGTGCATAATCCTTAATATTCTTGATTTAGATTGGTATTTGTTATTAATCTACTGAATTGACTTTTTGTACTACGGTCTTCCAGTAGAGATTAAATAGAGTTCTCTCATCATTGACGCTACTGCCAGGTATTCATTCGTATATTCAATTATTGTATATTTTGTAATTTCATTTCCATATGTTTTATGAAATAAATTTACAAAACCATTATAATTTAGGGGAAAATTATTTTATTTTTCAGTTATTCTTTCTTGTAGTTGTATCAATATAGTGTAAAAATCTTTTTTGGATTTTTTGTTTTTGTTTTTTACCTCTAGATTGAATTTTTTATTTTTATTATGAGAGTTCTAAATTTATGTTTTGCTATTTTTTCTTCATTGTGTATTAAGATAAAGAACAGATGCTTGACTTAGAAATTAGAAATTTCTCTTTCCTTTGTATCTGCTTGCGACGATGATGAAGTTGATAGTACGTGTTTCGGTGTAAATTTCGTGGTATTTCTTACTAATATAAAATCATTAATATTGTGTTGATTATGTATAATTATATTTATTCATTCTTCTGTTATCTTTGAAATTTCGTATTCTGTTTCTGCTTGTTTTTGTATTTCTTTGAACGTGTTTTGTAAGAAATAATCAATACGTCATGTTCTCCTAGTTAATTGCAATTGATCCCCGAATTTTTGTTACATCGTCTAGATGTACATATATTTGCCTACGGAAAATCCAGGTTTGAATTAAACCTAATTCTTGCTCTCCTGCTCTAACGAAAGACATTTTAGATTCATCACATCACGTTCTTTTAATTTATTTTCAATTATGTCGTGTGGCATTTCAGGGTATACATTTGACACTGTTTTTTTGCACGAGATGTTAAAGAAGTAATATCTAAATGGTTGTCGTTTAATTTTATAACTTTATGATTTTCGATTGAATTATCCACAACTTCTTTTGATTCTAGATACATGCATATACGGATTCATGTAATTCTACAAATGAATCTGATATTCGCCGTTTCCGTTAATTTTATTATTTAACTTAATTATTATTGCTTAATCTAGTATCCGAAAAAACATATTTTGTATTGCTTTTGCGTAATCCATTTTTGAACCATTTAGTTTTACACTGATTGAATACCTTTTTCCTGACTGATTCTTCTGTAGTCAGAAGAACCCTTCCCTTGTAGATTTGGAGGTTACCGCCCTCCATGACAGGAGGATTCATTTCTATCACTTAATAGCTTTTAAATTTTATTTTAAGATTGGTTATGAATTTACCGAAATTATGTATACATAAGTACTCGTACGCTGGGATGTTTAGTAATATGTACGAACGCTTAGATGGTTTGAATAAGACTGGCTAAACATTAGTGGCATTCAAACATATGATAATATTTTATCTTATTTTATTATAGAAGAGCTACATAAAAATATTCAAATTTAAATATTAAAAACACTGCTCTAAAAATTCACTAAATTAGTAAATGATTTTTCATGTACTTAACATCTATTTATCTGACTTTAGAAATACAAAAAAAATCTTATTATTATTTTTTCATAGAATTTCTTCATTTATAAGGTTTGTGGTTTTCTAAGCAATAACTGAATATATATTCAAACTAATGAAACTTGTTTGCAGATTATACAGTGTATTAACAACTAAAAATGAGCTGAAATTACGTGGCGGTAATATTAAATCCCATTCCAATGGTAAAAAGAAAGAATCAACTATAATTCAATAGTTAGGCGAGTTTAATGTGTTCTTATCATCTTAAAATCTTATAGTATATTAAAATCTTCTCATGTGTTTTATAAAAAATTTATATAAATTTTCCGAAACATATTAACACAAACAATATTATGTATAACCAAATTAAATTTAATTGATTCTTTGAAAAAGAAATGAAATCTCCAAAAAAAGAACTTTAAAAGAAGTAAAATAATTAGGCGTGTTTGATGTGTTCTTAGCATATTTAGAACTTTAAAACCTATAAATTTAATCATTTGATCTGTCCATGTAAGAAATTATGTGATGGTATGTTTGGAAAGGAAATATATATATATATATATATATATATATATATATATATATATATATATATATATTGGCATCCCTAGTCTCGGCTTCACACGAGATAATAATTTAACCGATTTCTTGAACAGTTCAAAAATATCAAATAAAAAGTACTCTATATATAAAAATTTTTATTACTAAAATACTTTACCGTAATTTAACTATCGTCACGTTTTTAATTTTTTTTTCTCGAATTTATATATATATATATATATATATATATATATATATATGTATATATATATATTGTAACGCGGGAAATTCGTTACAATGCTGTTATCGAATATTGTTACAATATTGTCGTGGTGTCTTATTTACTTGACCACATTACCTGCGGGTCGCAAGTTATCCCGAGCGGAGATGGGTGGGGAGAGACATACTCTTCCCCGATACGCCGTTTCGGGAGGGCCGCGACCGGTATCGGGTCTAGAGGAATTTTTCTCTCTCTTCTCGATTGGATCCCGAGCGAGCAACACCTCTTCGTTTTTGGAGCTATTTTCCGACTCAAGGCAGCCACGCAACGGGGCCGCAAAAAAGCTAGCGACGGCAAATAAGCGGTGAGAGTGACCTCCGAATCCCGTGCCCGAGGACAACCGCAAGTCCTGGGCGAGAGGCAAGCCGATAGTTATTACTTCAGCTCGGGAATTGCCGTCCCGAGACGCCTGCCACGGCGTACGAGCCATCGCCGAGGAATGAGGGGCAAGTGGAGAGCGCAAGGTAAGTGCTCCACCTCGGTTCCATTCTCGAGTCACGAATTGCTCCACGCCGCGTGGAATCCGCCGCCCTGACTAGCCGGCCGAGGCGATCTTCCTGGCGTGGAGCTCGCGATTGAGCAGTGCTGTGGGACCGACGGGAGTAAAAAGCGAACTACGTATAGCTCACGCTGAGAACCGTATCTCAGCTGGCGCCCAACTGAACCCTCGTCGGTCCGCGTGTGTTACAATTTTATATATCTATAATAAATGTTGTACTATTAATTGAGTAACGAAACGCCTAGTTTTGTGTATCCTCCCTTTAATAATTTCAGGAGGATGAGTTCCACCTAAATCCAAGTAAGACACGCATTCAATATAACCGACGCAAATAGCCCATTACAAAATGGCGCCCAGAACGTGGGACCCGACGCGGCAGTAAAAGAAATCGCGAAAAACGGAGCAAGTGTGGCCGAGCAACCGCGCATAGTTAGATAGTAGACGCGTACGATTAGACTGTGTGAGCGAAGGCAGGATGCGCACGGAGATGCGCACAATTGAACTGTACACACACATAGACATTAGTATAGCCGAGCAGTAGCATAAGCAGCGAGCGTCAGAGTAGTAAAAACTTTTTCGATAATAATAGTAATAAAATAATAGATTAGATTAGAGTTAGTAGAATAGTTAATATTAAGCGTAAAGTTAGTAGTAGTATATAACTAGTATATAGGTGAGAAGTAGGATTAGGTAAGATAAATATAGAATTAATAAAATTAGATAGTAATCTTAGATTTAAGTTAGAATAATTAGATAGTAGGTTAAATATTATTTAGTATAAAGGATAATAGTAGGTTAAATATTAGTTAGTATAAAGCATAATAGTAGGTGAAATAGTAGTTAGTATAAGGCGTTAGTAGTAGGTTATTGTAAGTAGTGTAGGATAAAGAAAGTGAAATGAGAGTGAGGTTAGCGGAAGAAACCACGTGGCAGTGGTGAGTGTAGGGTAAAGAAAGAGTGAGAAAGAGAAAAGGAGAGAGACCGGCTGTGGACGACAGACACAGCTGTCCAACAAAAAGAAAAAAAAGCCAAATAAAAATAATAAAAACTGAAAGGAGAGAAATCATCGAACAACACAACTTAATGGTATGTAAAACATGGTAAAAATTATATAAATATAGTGACACTAGACATACTGTTTAAATAAAAGGTGGAATACTTTCTAAGGTGATATTAATTAATATAACAGAGCATCATAGTCAGTTTAAATAAACTAAAGTGTTTTTCAAATTCAGTATGTGTAATAAACATTTACATTAATCATGATGGCCTGCTAAATTTATTGGTTGAAAAACTAGCACTTACTTGTAAAGTATATTAGTAATGATTATAGGTCTGGCTTTACAACTGGTGTTTCATGTACAAATATTCAGATCTGGCAGCTTGAAAAAGTGAGCAATGATTTGTGAGCGATACATGAGATTATATGTAGTACATAAAATATTTTTAAGACTTATATCTCACTAAACATATATACAAAAGTATATCTCACTAAACGTATATACAAAATTATATCTCACTAAACATATATAAAACAATTGAATTGTACTTTTGTCGACTGCCCATATACAAATTAATAAATTTTTTTTTTTTTATTGGTCTAACAGTCCAATCAATTCAATCCAAAAATAAAATAAAAATAAAAATAAAAATAAAAAATAAAAATAAAAAATAAAAATAAAAATAAAAATTAAATCAAAAATTAAATCAAAATTATAATGACAGTCAGACTGTCCCCGTTTACACTCACCCCCGTAGACTAATCTGAAAACAAAATATTAGCTGAAAAAATTCTTTGTTAGTAAAGTGCAGTCTGACTGTCCCCAACACCCTTACCTAATTGAAGACTTGTCCAACGTTTCGAGCTCGCTACGGCTCCTCATCAGGGTCTAATCTGAACCTTATATTCTAATCTATATATACCCATCCCCACCACCAAATTTAGTAAATTAAATATAAATTCCCCCTCTACACAAATTGTCCAAAACCAATCAATTTAATAAGGAATGATAAACACTGTCCAATCTACCAGACTCTAACATTAAATTCACATTATTTCGATTCCTGGAAATGTGAATACTTTCAAGACTCTCCCGTTTATACTTATTATTAATACCATGTTCCAAAATATCCACATTAACAAAATCAAAAGAATGTAAAAACTTTAAACAATGCTCTTTTAAACCAGAAGTAATATGTGAGCTACGTGAACTATATTTATGCTTATAAAATTCTCTTTTTTAAATATTTACCTGTTTGTCCAATATAGTATTTATCATAATCCATGCTATTAATCTTGTAAACAACTCCTGATTTTAAGCATAAATCATCCTTATCTTTGCAATTATTAAACAATCTACTCAAATTATTGCTATTTTTAAAGAAAATTTGAATGTTATATTTCCGAAAATTTCTTTTTATTCTTTCAGATAATCCTCGAACATATGGTAAGACAATAATTTTGCCTCCGTTAACATCAATTCCTGCACTATGTCTATTTTCCGTATTATAAATGTCAAACAATCTCTCAGCTCAAGATAAAAAAAATTTGTTGTTGCTCTTTTTTTTTGGACTTTGTCTCGATTTTACGAGATAAATGTTCTTGAATCATTTAGTTAATAAATTAAATTTATTAACCACAAAATTATTAAAAAGTGTATATTAGCACAAATTTAACGCTAATGGAACGCCGAACTTAAATTTTCCTTCAAACGGCGCCATTTGCAACGGGGTGGGTTCGATTAATAGAACTCAAGCTCGAATATCGACACGCGACCGCTCGGCGCGCAACCCACGTTGCTCTTTCTTCTCGCCGTTCGAGGAGTAAGCACCCATCGGCGGTGGAGTCTTGACGCGCCAGGACGCACCGGCCCGTTACAAAGTTTGACCCGCGAATGCGCGAGTCTACTTACGTGTCTCGTGCGCGGTGCTCTGGCAACGAGCACGACGTCCGCAGCAAGGCGGCTCCTTCCCCAAGGAGGTCTGCGGCCAGCTCAGATCGCATGGCGGGAGAACTTCGCCGTGTCCGCGGAGGCCAGTGGATTCTACGCGCGGGATTGGCACGATGCGGGAAAAATAGGGAAGGCAAAGGAAGATCGCGAGGAAGAGCAAAGAAAAACGGGTACATGCTTTGTAGTTACAATATTTTCAGCACAACAAACTGCATCGAATGACAAATTAAGAGACGCAAGACTTGCGCGCGTGCGGCAACGATGTGGAAAAGATCTCCACAACAGGAAGGGCAAAGGAAGTGTTGAAAAAAATAAAAGCCTCAAAAAGTCTAATGGAACTTTTTGAGATAGAGGCCCTAACAAAGAGCAACTCGAGGCTCATCATCTATGTTGTGCCTAAAGACATGTCACCAGATAAAGTGACCTCGGCTGTGTTTGAGCAAAACGAGTTACTGGCCTCTACAACCGAAGAATTCTCCGAATTCTTTAAACCCCGCTTCAAAGCGGGCAAGAGGAGCGACTTAGTAACCAACTGGGTGGTGAAAGTTACCCCAAACATTCGGGGCAAACAGGAATTTGCTTTGTAGGAACAAAGAAAAAGAATTTACATAGAGTGGTTATTTTGCCGCGTGCAAGATTGGCAGCAAATAATGCAAAAACAAAGACGCGGCACCAAAATCCGTCAACTGCCAAAAGGCGAAAAGGGCGCATAACTATGGCTCACTGGATACTAAGTGTTCTGCATACAAAGCTGCCATGGAAGGATTAGTAAACTTCACGGACTATGGTCAGTAATGAACGAAATAATCGACGTGGACCTATTCTGCGCTTCGCGCAGCTAAATGCCAGAAGAGCATGCAGGGTCACTCCAGAGATAAGATCAAAGTGTGTGGAAAGAGGAGGAGACATCCTGCTTCTCCAGGAGCCATACCAGCGCAGTAACCAAATAGAGGGATTCGGGCTGCACACGAGGATGGTATATGTGAACGGGCAAATAACCTGGGCGGCTGTAGCAGTCCTCAATTCCGAGGTGACAGTACTAAAATTAATGTACTTAACAAATACACACTTCGCTGTAGCGGAGGTTAGGTTGCGTTCTTTAACGATGTATGTGGTCAGCGGATACTTTCAGCTGAGTCATGAAATAGGGGTACACCTTACTCATTTAAATAAGGTGATGCACGCACTTCGAGGAAGGATGGTGCTAATAGGTCTGTGATTCCAATGCCAGATCCTCCTATGGATGTCTGAGCGCACCGACCGCAAAGGGGAAGAACTGGAAAATTTTATAGCGCAGTGGAATCTCCGGATGTCCAATGTGCCAGGCAGTATCGATACCGTCTCCAATGAAGTTGGACAAGGAAATGTGGACGTAACTTTTGTCACCACGAATCTCGAGACACTCGTAGCAGGATAGGCGGTCAGGGAGGACTGGACCTCGAGTGATCATTCTTATATTAAAAGTCTAACTAACTTACAAAGGATTTGGAGTATGATAAAATCAATGACATAACAATTTAACGTGGAAAGTGTAAGAAAAACAGATTTTTTAAAGGTTTGAACAACTAGTTTCTATAAATTCTAAATAATACGCGCTGAAAAATGATTAGTATATCGAATAACGCTGACCGTTCGTCTCGAAGACGTAGTTGCAACTGCCTTTCAAACGGCAAGGAAGCGCTGCAGAACCTCTAAAACACCTCCTTTTCAGGGTCTTCCCACGCTCCTTTTACAATCATATAAGCTTCAAATATCAGAAAAAAACGTTGAAAATTGCTTGCTCCGATGGTCATCTTATGGATTAGGCCCGCCCACTTTATGACCTGCTTAAGAACAACCTGAAGGACCGCGCTAAAACAATCCCAATTACTTTACAATACATATGCGGTGCATCTGGGTTTTATAACTAGAATTCTCATTGATGCCTGCAGAGAACTTACAAAGAGGCATATAAAGAAATTTGTCTTTTCAAAGTCATACACGTGATACACATTCGTACGCTACGCTATTTCCAGTCTAAACGCATTATATACTATCGACAGTTTTTATGTGCAAATACGACATCCTCCCCGGAAATATAATGTGTTTATATTATGTGGCTAAGCTACAAGAGTCCAAAATATATTTATTCGATTCAGTACAGTACAATAATAAATATAAATAATATATATATAAACACTCATATATATATATATATATATATATATATATATATATATATATATAATATATACATATCGCATTATTACATGAGACTTTTGACATATTACTTATAAGAATACATTAGTCTATCAGGACGACGGGATGTACGTCCGCTACTCATAATTACATGGTCCTGTTTTATATCAATTAAATAGGGGAAGCTTGCTTGTGTTGTGCATTCCTTCTTATTTTGGTTTAGATATTCATCCTTAAGTATACAATTTATTTCAGTATCATCAGAATTTCGAAGTCTTACTTCTAACGGGTACACTCTCTATATTGGTCTTAATATCTCTCCACTTTCAGTTACTAACTGTAGTACTCGTATGTTGCCATCCTTTCCATTGATCATTTTCTTTACACGTGCTAAGGGCCAATCTATACATTTGGAATTATCATTTCCTAATAGAACTAAATCTCCAGTCTGGATTGTTGTTACATTACATTTTCTAGATATTTGACAACCTAATGCACCCAAATATTCAGTTCGAAAACGACGTCTTGGCTTACCCTTAATTTCCTGTCGATAAGAATATCGTTTTCCGGAATCTAATTTTTCTATATTATCTAAGTCAACTACACCGCTTTCAACTATGTCTTGTAAAACTATAGTCGGGGACAATGGAATTAGCTCATTCTTATTTTCACTTACAAATGTGATCGGTCGCGCATTGATTATTGCTTCACAATCCGTATGAGTCATGAGCATTTCTTCGTAGGTTAAACTCGCCCTTTTAAGCGTTCGTCTTAATAATCGTTTTAATATGCCTATCCACCGTCTCAAAATCCTCCTCACCATGGTGCCGAAGGCGGCTTGAATAACCATTCTATTTTTTGTCTTGCAACCGAGTCCTGTAATTTTTCAAAATCCATTCACGTCAAGGCATTATTTAGACCGGTAAAATTTGTCCCGTTGTCACTCTAAATGGTATGAGGTCGCCCTCTGCGTGCAATGAATCGTCGGAAAGCCATTAGAAAGGATATTATGTTAACTAATTCAAAATGCACAGCCCTATAGACCGCGCACGTAAAGAGGCTAATCCACGCTTTTTGACATCCCCTCAGATATACAGGCCCAGCAAAATCAACACAGACGATTTCAAAAACTGCCGTATTCCTTAAACGGTTGAAAGGCAATGGTACCGATATCGTACTAAGAGGCTGTGCGTCGTATCCTCGACATCTTTCACACCATCGGATCTGTCATAAAAATGACAGATCCGATTGTTTTTCTACCACCTCATATCCAATACTTTTCTCTAAGTACATGTAATGTACTTAGTATGCCGGCGTTGTTAAGTCTATTATGCTCTTTCTGTATAATTAGGTTTACTAGTACATGTATCTTTGGTAAAAGTATCGGGCATCGAAAATTATAAGTATCGTCTCCAAAAAACAATTTCGTTTTAATACGCAAAATTCCGTCATCATCAAAAAAAGGCTGCATATGCTTTATATCTTTGTTACTTTCATCTATTGAGCATTCTACTTGACAAATTCCTATTAGGCATTGTTCGGCGTTTTCAATTTCATTTACTTGCAAATAATTAGATATAATTTTCGCGCCTTTATTTTTTATATTATTTATAAATCTCTTTATCCAAGCTAAAATACGTCTAATTTTATCAAAATTAGAATAGCGGCTATACCACTGAACGTTTTCTCCTTCCGAAGTAGAAATCGACGAAATAAACCCCGACGTCAAATTTGCTACCCTTTTCAATTCTTTATTAATTTCGTCTTCGTCATACGTACAATAAGAGGGCCATTTTTCCGGAGAATTGCGTAGCCATTCAGGACCATTCCACCAATTCGATGCTAATAACTGACGGGCTGTGCAGCCTCTTGACGGTAAATCTGCAGGGTTAAGTTCCCCGCTGACGTGCCTCCATCGATTAGGATCTGTGAGCTTTTTTATCTCTCTTACTCTATTCGAAACGAAAACGCTCCAATTATCATCTCTGCATATCCACGATAACACTGTTGATGAGTCAGTCCAAAGATAAATATTTAAATCTTTATACGTGAGCGCCTTTAAAACCGTATCTGTTAAACGCTCGCCAATCGTTGTAGCTAATAGTTCTAATCGTGGTATGCTTATACGCGTACTCTTATCCTCCTTTACAGGTGTTATACGCGATTTGCCTTGTAAGAAATTAACTTCAACGACATTTCCACGTACAATACGAATGAATGTCATGGCCGCATAAGCTACTTTACCCGCTTGACAAACTGTATGCAGAGTTACAGATTCTATGTCCTTTATATCACCGATGGTACATCTGGGTTTTCGTACGCTTTCTAAAACTTTTGTTATTGCTTCATCAACAGGATCATCGCAGTTCAATCGCTGCGCCCACGCCTGTTGTAATAAATTCTAGGTTGTATAGTTGCCGGACATATAAAACCAAGAGGGTCGAAAATACGATGTGTAAAAGACAAAATTTTCCTTTTCGTTATAATATTAAGTTTGTCCCCTTTAAGTTTATCTAGATTAAATAATAAAGTGTTGCTAGTTTTTTCCCAATTGATACCCAGTACGCATGCAATCCTATCATTTTTGGAGTGATCATTAATGCTGCTTTCCCACCCACGGAGGTCAAAGGCAGCTAAATTCATAACCGACTGTACATCTCTTTTAAAATATAACAGTTCTTGTTCGCTATTGAGGCTAGTAACACAGTTGTCGACATAGAAACTATTTTTTAATTTAATAATGTTTTTCCGTTTAAATTTTACCGCGCTTGTATTTTCGATCGTTGAGTTAATACAATTATTTAAATGAAGCTCAATAATCGTATTTAGAATAAACGGACTACTACATACACCAAAAACTACTCTACAATGTCTATATATAATCAAAACATTTCGTTCATTATACCAAAGAAATCAAAGTAAATCGCGGTCAGTTGGGTGTATGTCGATTTGTAAAAACGTCATTTTAATATCAGAAATTACACCTATCTTAACCTCACGAAGTTTATGTGGGGCACATGCTATACATTCCAACTCGTTAGGGCCCTTGTATAGACAGGAGAGGCAGTCTGCGTGCTCTGCCGATGTATCGAACGCAGGTCTGATCGAGGTCGTGGAGTTCTCCTTATAAACTCGCTTGTGCGGCAGGTAGTGAACCATACCACGCTCTCGCTCCTCCTCAGGTACTGCTTCTATAATACCGTCCGCCAGCCACTCCTGAAATATGGAATTGTCGCGTATTTCCTCGCTGCTTGTAGACGTTTACCGATATTTCCATTCGTTTACGGGCAATATTGTTATTTTCTGGCAATACTGGATGGTATTCAAGCCATGGTAATTGTATCTGGTATCTGGCATTAGGACTGTGAATCACCGTCGACAAGAATATAAGTTTTATTTCTGCATCTTGATCACTTTTTATTTGTACTTCTATAGGATCTCCAATGTCTATAGAGTCTAACGACCATAATTCTTGTATACTTATATTCCGTGATACCATTCCTATAGTTGTTATCGCTGCGCTGTCCTGTTTTTCTTCATCTGGGACCTCGCCCATGAGTGTCCATCCTAACAATGTCTCAAACGCTACTAATCCACCGTTTAATACATTTATTATGACCCGTTAGCAATTTTCCTGCATGATCGGCGCCTATTAATAATATCGACAGAATCGCTGTCAGTTTTTAAATCATTCAATACAAAGTTAATTTTTCTTAACTTTTTAATTCACAGATCGTACGTAATTGCAAGTATGCTATCGCAGATAACCCTTTGTTTATGGAGTATTAATTTGGCATGATAATCTTGGTTTAAGCTGCCAATGCGCACTGCGTATATTTTATGACTTACTATTTCTGATCGCTACCCTCCGAAAAATAAATGTCCCATCTTCTGCTCTGCAATGGCATGATACTGCATCTGTTCGACAACTTTCTAATGATGTATGAGCGCTGCGAGCCAGAGTCGGTAACAGCACGTGCAACAATCTCATTACAGCCTTCGATCAATGTCACCTTCATCGTTTGCATCAACACTTTAGTATTGTTGCTTGAACTTGCGACTGTAGCTACGTTATTTTCTACTACATCGCGGATACTTTTCGCTTTCTGTTTATTTTCTTTCTCTCGACACATCAATTTTACGTGCCATCTTCCGCATTTTACACATTTTGTAGCTGAACGATATACCCTTGCGCCATGACCAATTTTCAGGCATTTGTAACAGGCATTTTTTCTCTTGCGCGCTGGTTTTTCTCTTCGGAACTCATACTACGAGCCATTTTACGATCTGTACTCGCATGGCCTTTTTGATTGCAAAAAATACAATACGGTTCACGCATTCTTGACATGGCCATATCCTCTGTATTCGTCGGACCGCGTGCTCTAGAAACCAATAAATCCCTTGCACTTGGCACATCTTTTATATCAGCACGTCGCTTTTCCTTTTTTCCCCTTTTCGTCGAGCTGTTTTCTTTCATTTGAAAACCCATTACGGCCATCAATCAAGCCACTTCAAATCACTTGAACACTGTTCACTCCACCGTCCTGTCATGGTCGCCAGATATTATATTCAAAGTCTAACTAACTTACAAAGGATTTGGAGTATGATAAAATCAATGACATAATAATTTAACGTGGAAAGTGTAAGAAAAACAAATTTATTAAAGGTTTGAACAACTAGTTTCTATAAATTCTAAATAATACGCGTTGAAAAATGATTAGTATATCGAATAACGCTGACCGTTCGTCTCGAAGACGTAGTTGCAACTGCCTTTCAAACTGCAAGGAAGCGCTGCAGAACTCCTTTTACATTCATATAAGCTTCAAATATCAGAAAAAAACGTTGAAAATTTCTCGCTCGGATGGTCATTTTATGGATTAGGCCCGCCCACTTTATGACATTCTTAACAACAACCTGAAGGACCGCGCTAAAATAATCCCAATTACTTTACAATAAATATACGGTGCATCTGGCTTTTATAACTAGAATTCTCATTGATGCCTGCAGAGAACTTACAAGGAGGCATATAAAGAAATTTGTCCTTTCAAAGTCATACACGTGTTACACATCCGTACTCTACGCTATTTCCAGTGTAAACGCATTATATACGATCGACAGTTTTTATGTGCAAATACGACAATCATAGAACGATCACGTACCACTTAATCGGAGTTAGCGCACCTGCAAGTTCAGGTGCTGCAAATCAAGGTCAGAAACTAAAACGATACTCCACACAGAAAGCGAACTGGGATACTTTCTGCGCTGTACTCGCGGATGAATGGGACCAGGTCCCTAAAGAAATGCCCGGCTCCAAAATGGAGACTATTGAGAGAGTTCGCTCATTGACAGACACTTTGAGGAAAGCGTGCAATGCTGCCATACCGAGGAGTAGAGTAGCTGTTAGGAGGGTTCCCTGTTGGAATCTTGATTTTGATAGGCAGAAAAGGGCTAGAAATCGAGCCCGTCGAGTATTCCAGAAAGAGCGCGATCCCGTCAGACGGGAGCACCTCAAGAAAGAATACAAAGCGGCCAGAAAGGAGTATGTCCGTAGACTCAGGCATACTAAAGAGACTAAATGGCAAGACTTTGTTACTGTAAAGGGTAATCAGAACCCCTGGCACGTAGCTTACCAACTACCAGTGGGTAAGTTGTCCATTAAGGAGGTTGCTTGCAAAGTCCGTCTGGATAATGACACCTATACGAGGGATTGGGTGAGTACCGCTACGGCAGTGCTAAACACCCTGTTCTCTCCAGACAATATACAGGATGAAACGCAAGAGCAAAAAGATATGAGGTCCTTGGCTAACGCTCTCTTACCGAGGGGAGCCGAGATCGAATTTCATCTCACCGAGTTGGATCAGGTCATGGCGAAGATGAAGCTGGGTAAGGCCCCCGGCCCAGACAGCTTCGATTCGGCTATCATTCGAACAGCACTGCCGACCATCAGGCAAGACCTGATCAATATCTACAACTCGTGTCTGAGATTTTCGGTCTCTCCAAATGAGTGGAAGATTCGCCAAGTTGTTACAATTCGAAAGGGTGAAATCAAAGAACCTGAGGACCCTGCGTCCTCTAGGCCCATTTGTCTCTTGCCAATACTCCACAAAACCCTTGACGCTCTAATACTGAACAAACTAAACGGGATCATTGAAACAAGCTTATCTCCAAGACAATACGGCTTCAGGAGAGGGCCATCCACTGAGTATGTCATAGTTCAGTTGCGTAAGTCTGTCACGAATCGAGTAGAAAATATGTTGTAGAAATCTTCCTGGATATAAAGGTCGCCTTCGACAATGTCTGGCGGCCGGCTGTACTAACAGCATTGAAAAGCAAAGCATGCTCCAGGTCTTTGTCACCGGTTATAGCTAATTTAGTTATGGAAAAGTTGGAAAATATAGCCTTGTCAAAATTGCTTTTTGAACCAATGATATTTAAGAGATATGTTGATGATATCTTTACAACTGTTTCGGAAGGTGTTGTGGATGGTGGATGTTTTTAATTCTGTACATGACAGAATTAAATTTACAAGAGAGGTTGAGGTTAATAGTCAGTTATGTTTTCTGGACATTAATGTCATTATATGTAGTAATAATAAGATTAGTAATAATTAGATGTAGTAATAATAAGTGAAATTTAATTGGTACAGAAAGCCTACTTGGTCAGGTAGGTTTTTAGATTTTAATTCACACCACCCATTCGGAATCAAAATTGGAGCATTAAAGGGTGTCATAGACAGAGCAATAAATTTGTCACATAAAGATTTTAGACGAAATAATTTACAGATAGTAAGAGAAACTTTCATTAATAATGGTTATCCGATTAAATTTATTAATAGATTAATTTTTGAGAGATTATTTGACATTTATAATACCGAAAATAGACATAGTGCAGGAGTGGATGTTAACGGAGGCAAAATTCTTGTCTTACCATATGTTAGAGGATTGTCTGAAAGAATAAAAAGAAATTTTCGGATATATAACATTCAAATTTTTTTAAAAAATAGCAATAATTTGAGTAGATTGTCTAATAATTGCAAAGATAGGGATGATTTATGCTTGAAATCAGGAGTTGTTTACAAGATTAATTGCATGAATTGTGATAAATACTATATTGGAAAAACAGGTAGATATGTAAAAAAGAGAATTTATGAACATAAATATATTTTACGTAGCTCACATATTACTTTCGGTTTAAAAGAGCATTGATTAAAGTATTACATTCTTTAGATTTTGTGAATGTGGATATTTTGGAACATGGTATTAATATAAGTATAAACGGGAGAGTCTTGAAAGTATTCACATTTCCAGGAATCGACATAATGTGAATTTAATGTTAGAGTCTGGTAGATTGGACAGTGTTTATCATTCCTTATTAAATTGATTGGTTTTGGACAATTTGTTTAGAGGGGGAATTTATATTTAATTTACTAAATTTGGTGGTGGGGATGGGTATATATAGATTTGAATATAAGTTTTAGTTTAGTCCCTGAGCAGGAGCCGTAACGAGCTCGAAACGTTGGACAGCACTTTACTAACAAAGAATTTTTTCAGCTAATATTTGATTTTCAGATTAGTCTACGGGGGTGAATGTAAACAAGGACAGTCTGACTGTCATTATAATTTTAATTTATATATATATATATATATATATATATATATATATATATATATATATATATATATATATTTATCTACAGTCTTTCCTTGTCATCAGAAAGGTTAAAAAGAGAAAAAAATATACTGTAAATATGATTGACCCTTAAATTTAAAAGAAATATATATCAAAAAAGGGAGAAAACTATTTTTAAAAAAAAGGAGGCCGAATAAGAAAAATAAATACTTAACAAGTGCACTATGAATTTCTATGTTATGAGACTAGGCATATAATAAGTCTACTTATTTATCAGTTAAAGCACAACAGCTTCTGAGCTATCTGAATAACCATGCGTCATTTAAAATTCTATATTAAAAAAAATATTGAAAGCTTCAACGAAAGCAAAATCGAACAATAGCCTCTGAGTTGTTACACACAACCAAGCATTGCCTCGAAAGATTTTATCAAAATATATATTGAAAACTTCAACGAAAGTAAAATCAAACAATAGCCTCTGAGTTGTTATTTACTAAAACGACCAAGCATTGCCTCTGTGCGAAGGAATTTGCAAAAAAATAAAATCAAACCTCGAGCAACTTAAATAATTAAAAACATAATTAAACCCTGTCGCATATCAGGGAGAGGTGTATAAAAATTACCACCTTCATATTATAAAAAGAAATAAAATTAAAATGGGTGTCTAAACCTAAACAAATTCTAAGTCTACATATTTCAAATCGCATCTACTCTTTTAAGAAAGTTTAAAAATAAATCTCTGAAATCTACAGAGACTACAAAAGTTCTCTAATAACAAAAGGAAAATCTTATGCATACAGAAGAAACATATCAATCCTACTAAGGCAAATCTAAAAATAAAAACTTATTATAAAATCTAAATAAAACAAAAGAAATGTTAAATCTAAATATTTTAATTAATCAAATATCCTAAATCTCAATCTTAATAAAAAATTATAAAAATCAGACACGCACCAAAATCTCTGAGCTATATAAAGTAACGCAGCCAAGTGCAACAACTGTCTATGTAATGACAATTAAATAATAATCACCAAATCCATTTATTAAACGAGACACAAAATTTAAAAGGGAAATCAATATAGAAAATACAAAACTGAAAAAAGAAAACGCAGCTCAGAGAGAGAGTTGTTATTAAAATTAACTGCCAGTTTAATAAAAAAAAATGAGATAAGAGGAACTACATCCCCGTTGATAGATGCTTTAGAAAACTATCGAAAAATAAATTAATGAATAAAGAATTTTTTGGTATCTATAACTTTTAAACAGAACTTATGACATAAATACATATTATTGTTATTATCAAATCATTTCTAATGTATTTGGTGAGGCATAGCAAGAAATAATATTTCGTTTTAATTAGATTTTGTTTTGTTAATCCAAAGTGTTAACCTCATTTTACCGGCGAAGTTAAAAATTTGGAAATATCGAGAGATACTTTCTGTAGTTATTGTAAGATGGCTGGATATATAGTTTCTCAATGTCGTCGAAGATTAGGAGAAAGACAGTTGCAAACTTGCCAAATATGTCAACAAAATAGTCACACTACTGCTCAATGTCAAGCAAATATTAAATTTCAACTGTGTGGAAGAACAGAAGAACAGCTAGCGCGAGAATGTATGCAGACCATCGAAAGTAATATGTCAAATCTGTAAAAAAAACCGGTCATATAGCCAATAACTGTTATCAGTTAGGGAATAGAAATACGAATAGTAGTCATAGAATAGAGCAATCAGCTCAATTAAAGTGTCAAAAGTGCAGCAGAATCGGTCATTGGCCAATACGTGCTGGGTTCGAAATTCAAATACAAATGATTCAAGACCAACTGATATTCCAACTTGCGCACACTGCAAAAATAAAAGCCACATTATAAGTGAGTATCGAAAAAGACAGTATAACCAGGGAAATGGGAGCAGTCCCCAGAACCATTGCGCAGCTCTGGGGACTTCGCAAGGACCAACGTGCTCTGCGAACACCGTTCAATTGAACGAACTTTTAGGCGAATTAATACCATTACATCCACAATAACTAAATATATGCCATAAGTAGAGATAAGATTTGGAAATAATGAAATAAATACTTTTATGATAGACAGCGGTTCAGAGGTTAACTTAATAAAATTAAGCGCAATTTTAGAGGGATCAGAAACTAATATGAACCAAATATTTATATTACAAGGATTAGGAGATTGTTTTCAAACTGTCTTAGGTATCGTAAAATTTAAGATTGCATCTTATATTGCTGAATTTCTGATCGTACCAGATATATTTCCTATGTCTTGTGAAGGTCATATTGGATCAAAGTACTTACAAGATAGTAAAGCAGAAACAAAACACAACATCAACAAAACATTCAGCAAAGCCTTCAACATGAAGGAATAGATGTACTAGTGTACAGTATGGTCCATATGAATGCTAGCATGAACAGAGAATTTCTACCCACCGTAAAAACTAAAAACCCTAATGGAGGTTCGTGTGTATTCTGGATCGATACAGGATCAGAAGCAAATTTAATTAAACAGAGCATCATACCAAAAAATTTCATCTTCGATAAGTCGATGAAAACGGGGTTAATTAAAGGGGATTAATTTAACTTTATTGGCTACGTTGGGAACTATAAAAATTTGCGTTTTAGGTGGCATTTCGATTTTTCATGTAGTCCCTGACGATTTTCCTATACCTTACTCTGGAATATTAGGAGCCAAATATTTGAGTAATGGGCATGCAACTATAATATATAATAAAAATCTTTTAGAACTGGAGAATAATAAAAAGGAAGCACCACCCGCGGCTCAGCAATCGAGAATAGGAGCTTCCGAATAACGCCAAGTCGCCTCAACGAGGTTACAGGCGCCAGGACCATTGTATAGGCCATGGGCACAGACACCGGACCACAGCACCCAGGTCGGTGAAAACTAAGAACTCCCACCAGCAGCAACAGCCAGCTGGCAAATCCCCCGGTGGGCACCGCATGGTACTATCCACATCCCGCCATGCTGCCGCCAAGCACGGCTATGCCAGTCATCGACAGCCCAAGCATAGCATCATCCGAGAACTGCCAACAGGCACGCAACATCAGCCTACAGAATACTACCCATCGGCTTCATAAGAACACGTACCTCAAGAAAACTCGGACCGGTCAGCTGCTACGCTAATGGCGTGTACAGTTCTCGGGAGGACCGAAAGAGGATGTCGAAGAATTTATAGATAGATTGGAAGAGACGATGGATAGTCTCGATATCCCGGCGTCAGAAATTTTAAAACTAATTCCTGGCATTTTGAACAGTACTGCGCGCATATGGGCTCGATAAGTCCTGGAGGTCTTTCAGCGACTTCAAGTCAGTACTACGTCGCCAATTCAGGCCTATAGATTACATCTTGCGACTTGAAGTAGAGCTGAGGAATCGAACACAAGGTTCGAAAGAACCAATCAGGACCACCAGAACACTGGGCAGATAGGTGCCCAGACAGACGGCAATTATATTGCTATAATTGCGGACAAGGGGAGGTCACCACGCTCAATTGCACGCGATGTGGCCCGAACAACAGGTCTGGAAATGCATAGGGGAGCAAGCATCCGGAGCCAGGCTTGACACCCCCCATGACACGGCTCCAAGCACAAAGGAGAACAACCCCAGAAGACAATGCCCGAAAGCCAGGGACGCAACAAGCAGGCACCGTACGGCACAAATACATGAAGAAAAAAACAGATTCTTCTTAAGAATAGAAATCATGGGAAAGATTTTTCCGGCGCTAATAGATCCAAGCGCTAGGAAATACTATATCGGGCCTGAGCCAGGAAAGTTGGTAGAGTCAGGGATCCTACCGATAACATTATATATGACAATTCCTAATGGAAAGCTCTGCCCAAACGACGGAGAACTTGACCTGATACTGCCAATCGATGGCCAACGCTTTTAGGCCCGATTTAAAGTATCGAATCAACTAAAATACGACCTCATAATAGGGATGGACATCTTCACCCTAATGAAGGTCACGATAAATTTTGCAAACGCCACGTGGCACATACACCGAAAAATAACGCGACACTCTGTGGCCCTAGGTAATGTGCCTCTGGAAACCATCACCGCCATAGCAGCCGTGAATGGAGTAGCCCGTCTGAATAAGGCAGAAAGGCAGGAACTCGATTGGGTGCTATACGACCTGATACCCGAACCGAGCAAAACCTTGCATCTGGCGCAGATGCAATCGCATCACATCGACATAGGGCACCGTCCCATTAAACAACGGGTACGTCGAATTCCAGACCGGTTACTCAAACAGGCGCACAACCAAATAAATCGGCTTCTGGCAGAAGGCATTATCGAACCAAGCCCATGGAGTAGTTGTCCTGTGATTGTGCCCAAGAAAGACGGGAAGATTCGCTTCTGCATCGACTACAGGGCGGTGAACCACATAACAAGGAAAGGCGCGTATCCGCTGCCTCACATGGATGTCTTGTTAGACAACCTAAGGGATGCTCGGTATCTATCTAAGATAGATATGAGCCAAGCATGCCATCAGATTCCCTTATATCCAGGCAGCAAAGAAATCACCGCCTTAGCAGTCCCACAAAAGGGCTTATTCCAGTATACTAGACTACCATACGGGCTGACTAATGCCTCAGCCAGCTTTCAAAGAGGTATGGACCTTATTTTGGTACCGGAATGGCAACCGACCGTTTTCATCTACATGGACGACATAATAGTCGCTACTAAGACATTCGAGCAGCACACTCGGAAATTAATTGCGGCGCCCACCCGCCTCAATGGGGTCGGCTTACAAATTAAGAAGGATAAATCCGAGTTTTGCTGCCCAGAGGTTAAGTATCTCGGTTATATAGTAGTCGAAAACGGCCTACGCACCGATCCGAATAAAGTTCGCCCAGTCAGCGAATATCCAAGGCCTATCAATTTGAAACATCTGCGGGCCTTTCTAGGAATGGTCGGGTGGTATGCACGTTTTATCAAAGGCTTGGCTGAAATAAAACTGCCACTTACCAAATTACTAAAGAAAAACGTCAAATGGCATTGGGGTCCGGCACAAAAAGAGTCGTTTGACAAACTGAAGCTACTCCTGACACCAGCACCCATGTTTGCCCGCCCCACGCAAAACAAAGCATACAGTAGCATATGTGAGTTGAACTCTAAACCAGGCAGTTGAATTATACGGTAACTGAGAAAGAATGCTTAGCTATCTTGTGGGCGGTGGAGAAATTCAGAGGATACTTGCTAGACGAAAGGTTCACGGTCATCACAGACCATAGTAGTCTCAAGTGGCTACATACTCTCAAGAATCCAACAGGCCAAATACATAAGGTATCTCAGAGAGCACCGCCAAGCCTAATGGGTCAGCGAAACGTAGAAGGCCCATGGACCAGTGTAACAGCTGACATAATGGGGCCCTTCCCCGCCAGCAAAGGTCAGCATAGGTAGCTCTTAATATTCGAGGACCTATTTACCAAGTATATCGCGAGCGACCTCTACGGAACACGCCAGAAGCTGGTGAGATCAGACTATACCGCGGCGACCACTACGCGTTCATGCGCTCGGTCGCAATGCAAAAGTCAGGCCGAAAGGAATATCACGCTAAAAGAAACACCGAACTATCACAGACCCCACTGTTTCAGCAACAGCTAATGAAGACCACCACAAAAGAACCAAGAAGCCACGGCTCATCATGACTAAACACCGATTATCGACACCAAAAAAAAAACTGAACCCATCCACGATTTTCCCTTTCCTATTTTGGTACTTCTTATCTTATGTCATATCGAGTATTATATTATATATTATATTATATCATATTGTATTATATTACATATTATATTATATCATATTGTATTATATTATATATTATATTATATCATATTGTATTATATTATTATTATATCTTTGTATTATATCGAGTCACCACAAACAGCTACGTCTCTCGTGAGCACCAGCGGGTGTCTCGTTAGGTTAAGAAAAAATGTCATTTTGTTCACTAGCATTATTGTATCGAAAACCCATACCGTGTTATCGTTCATTTCCCTTTAACGCTGTCAGACTGAGTTTGTATTTACCTCAACGCGCCTACGTCGGTTTTGGGAGGGGGGATTTGTAACAAAAGAGAGAATAATTAGTAATTTAATTAAGTCTCAATAGTTCCTGGTAATGATATTTACCTGTACTTGCTTTTGTGTATTTATTTTGTGTACAAATGCTGCTTGCTGCGCTAATTCCAAACACAAACTGTGTATTGGAACAATAACTAATATATACGCCTTATAAATAAGTCTTAATATTTGTGATATCATACATATATTTTTTTGAAAAGTGTTCAGCTAGTACCTGTACATTGAATATAAATTATCGTATTTACTGTCTGTATATCTATTTTATTATTTGTAATCATTCGATTTGCCATCGACTCTCTTTTATCGTCAGGTCCCTTGTGAGGAGTAATTCCCTCTAAATTATATAAATAAAGACTACTACGTCCCAGTCCCAGCTCCCTCAGCACCATATTTAACAAGCAGCTCCCATTTTTCAGCGATACTGACTTTTGAAAGACCTTTTGACTAAGAAGGAATCAATCTTTTCAGATTCTGTAAAAAGCAAAAGGTTTGTAAGCTAACCAGCAATGTTGGAAAAAATTTTCAGTCAATTAATAAAATTAGGTTGAATATTTATAATTTTTTGAATGATAACTTGCTGGTAAAAAGAGCCACTCGCAATTAAACAAGATCAACTTATGAATAACTGAATCTGTTCATTTTTCTTTCATAATCTAGCTATATATTGAAGGAATTAGAAGAATAATTCTATTGAATAGCAGAGGTGAAAAAAATATACACATTAAAGTTCTAAATAACATTGCACTCATAGATGCACTCTGATATATATAACCTGTACACCATATGCTGGCTCAGTACAGCAAAATTGCAAAAAGAGAAAAAGGTGGGAACAAGAAGGGATTTTTGAAATCTGTAAAGCTCACATAAATGATAAAAAGCTGTACATTTAGAGAAAATGAATTCAAAACTATTAATCAATTAATAACAATTTATTCATAAATAAAGAAGAAGAAATTATACTAAGCGAGGATTTCACGTACTTATTTATAGGAAACTATCAACTAAGTGGAGATTTAAGAAAAATTAAATGGAGTAAATAAATGAGCAGGGCAAATAACAAACAAAAGTTAATAAATAAATAAATAGTAATAAATTAGTACAATACCCATCATATAACTCAATCAAGACGAGATTGCAAAAAGTAAACAACGCTATTTCTTTTAAATAGAAAAAAGTATTAGATAAATTGATTAAACATAATAAATAAATTTTTACAATAATAAACCGTATTCTTCCAACTACTTCTAATAACCATTATAAGAGGAGAAATCTTTCTCTTGTTATTCTAGTATATATTCTATTTTTCTTTTGATAGTTATAGTAACTTGGTACGAATACGTACTGAATTCAATAATTAATATAGACTGAGTTAGGCATGTCCAAGAAGATTATCATTTCCGAAACTTCATAACCATTCAATCTAAATTCAGTACATGACAGCTAACCGCAACGCATAAAAGCACATATGAAGAAACAAGTACCTATAACAAGAAGAATATAACAACTTAACTGGCATAGATGCATACAGGATCTGCCTCAATAACAACAACAATAATCAAAAAACTTCATCATAAATTATTAAATAATAAATATTAACTAACTTAAATGTAACTGAATATTGGAAAAAAATTTTATGACAAATAAATTACCAATTTTATAATGCCAACGATATCAAGCATAATAAACATAAGGCATAACGACATTAGTAATATAAATAATAACCAGTAATAACATGAACAATATAGATAAATAAACACTACTGAACACATAAATGACCATATAACTACTGGATTTTATAAGTAAACTTCATATCCAAGTTAAGTTATAATAAACCACTACGTAATAGATTATTATATAATTTATATTATTACATAATCTGTAGCACCTAAGTATAACAGTCGATATTCATCAACTATATCCAGATTATTTACAACTATTGGACCTATAGCCAGTCTATATGAAAATAGTATATAATAGCATATAGGTCTTATGTTATTAGTACAGGAGATTTGTGGGGTTTAGGGTACGTGGTTCGGAAGGAGGAACGTATCAGGACGGGTTTCCGGGTGAATAACTTGAGACTCAGTTTTTTTAAGTTTTAAAAAAAATAACAAAATATATTATCTTATAAATTATACAAATAAAATAATAATCATAGTAATTCTATTCTATTATTATTCTTATTCTATCGGGATCTCGCTGTAGATACCCTGAAACAAAAAAAAATAATGGTTTGCGCCTTCAATTTATTTTATATTATGTCTAGTAATTAATTGAATTGTACTTATGTCGACTGCCCATATACAAATTAATAAATATTTTTTTATTGGTCTTACAGTCCAATCAATTCAATCCAGAAATAAAATAAAAATAAAAATAAAAATAAATAAATAAATAAATAAAATAATAAATAAATAAAAATTAATAATAAAATTGATTCCCTGATAAGGAGCCGTAGCGAGCTCGAAACGTTGGACAAGTCTTCAATTAGGTAAGGGTGTTGGAGACAGTCAGACTGCACTTTACTAACAAAGAATTTTTTCAGTTAATATTTTATTTTCAGATTAGTCTACGGGGGTGAATGTAAACATGGACAGTCTGACTGTCATTATAATTTTAATTTAATTTTTAATTTAATTTTTATTTTTAATTTTAATTTTTTTTTTATTTTTTTTTTTCATTTTAATTTTTTTTATTTTATTTTTAGATTGAATTGATGGACTATAAGACCAATAAAAAAATATTTATTAATTAATTATGTCTAATAGTTAATCGGCTTATCTGGAATAATTTCTACGAATTTACACGGCCTTGACCCAGTAATTTTCTCGCATTATTTACTACATTTATTTAAACGGTTCCTCTTTCTATTTATTATATAAGCGGTCCGTCTATTTACACGGAGTTTCTTCCGTACTATCGCAATAAATCCTTTTCTCTTTTTTATATCGCGCTAAGGTACGCCTTAGCCAGTGATATAAAAAAGTTCGGTGCTTTACTTAGGAATAAGCGTTTATTATTCCTTAGCAAGACTCAAAAACAAGACTCAAAAACAATCGGGTACACCGACTAAAATCACACCTTCTTTAGGATACGAATCCCAATGTTGGATATGACCATTCACCTAAATTAGGCTGGTATTAATACTTTAAGCGAAATACTTGGCGTTGAAGGCAGATGCCACCTCATTAGGTGGCATCTTCCTTCAACGCTTCCTTCAATGGCCCCTCGCGAAACTGACTGCTAAGACGGTTAACTTAATTTATTGATAAAAGTAAAATGATTTTCAATAAAAATATAGCCTATGTTCCTCTAAAAATAATATAGAATTTGTATATATCAAATTTCAGAACAATCAGTTCACTAGATTTTTTGTTTATCGTGGACAAACAAAAGCACAATTTGTCTTTATAAATTTTTATGATATGATATGATATGCTATGATATTTTTCCTAATAATACTTCACAGTAACACGCAAATATTCTTCATTTTTAATAAAAAAAGTTATAGCTATGTATTATATTAGATAATACTAACATGACATATAAGGATTACATATAGCATTATTATTCATACATATAGCATTATATATGCATTATTATTCAATTATTTCCAAATTTTTTAAATTATCATTATTAATTTAAATTATTAAATATTACTTATTATTATTCAATAAAATATGTACTCACTTATTTATAATGTGGAGATACACTAAAATGAATATATAATTTAAACATTACTATGACATATACTTGCGAGTCCAGCTTTGCATAATGTTTTTGATGAACGAGGGAATTATAGATACTAAAATATTGTATTTTATTCAACCAATCTTCCCAAATCAAATTACACTGAGAACCTGTTCACACTGTGAAATCATTAGACTTTCTTACATAAGTCATTTGAAAACCATTTTAATTTACTTTAAATCACTTGCAATAATCAAAAAGTTTTAAGAAGCAAATGATTTGAAATGATTTTGAAATCAGTTGCAAACGAGTTTTTAGTTTCAATTAATGATACTTTCCCTCAAATCACTAATAACAGAATCTTGTCAAAATACTGAAAGTTTATTTGGCAAAGTAATTGTAATGTTATGAAAATATAATTGCGGGTCTGAGTAATGATGATTTTGTCAAATATTAATGTTATTGGCCCTTAAGCAAAGATCGTACTGATATTAAAAGTGATAGATTACATCAAGCAGAAAATAGTGAAACCCAAAAATTTAAGGAAAGTAATGTAAATTTAGGTACTGACAAATTATTTTATAAATGACAATAGAAAAAGACAATTAAACAAAATATATGTACAAAAATGCTGTGTATTTTATTATAAAATCTTAATGACAACCATCATTACTGAAGTCATCTTTGTTTCGTAACGTAATGGGATTGCCAATACAGTTTTGAAATATTCAATCCATTATGAATTGATATAGGTTATAGATTGTGTTAATAGATTTAAGTTTGTTTGATAAAATAAAGTATTTACGTTGATAATAATATAGTAAGTATTCAATGTATTTTCACAAAAATTCGTAAGATTCAACCTACAATTCATTATTCATAATTCATTCGATGGACTGGAACTGTAATTTATTCTGCGTTCTGTTCAGTAAATTTACCATTAACTTTTCTAGCCGGGTCCGCAAGAACATGTCAAAATAATTTCCCAATTATTATTTTCACAGTACTGTATTCCCACGTTATAAATAAGAGAGTGCATAGGCACACTTTTAATAAGTAATTTTTTCTTGAATAATAATAAGCAATAATTTCTAAAATACACGAATTTGTTCGCATACATATTTATATATACTTGACTATGTAAAAATTGATTTCAATACTTTCTGTTATTAACATTAGAAATAATTGAATCATAATACATATAATTCTATATATACTCCTGAAATCTCATTTTATTACTATCTTAGGCTATAACTTTTTTTTTAAGAATGAAGAATGTTTACGTGTGACTGTGAAGACGTGTGACTTAGGAAAAAATATCAGTACCTCATACACACACGCGCGCATAATGTTTTGAAAAATACAAGTTTCAATTCGTATTTTTCCGTCTGCAGCAAATGGCAATGAGAACGATCACAAAATTCTCCTTGAACTGGCGTAAACACATCCATGCATGTGTATATCAAGGCGGCCGTGGCAAGTGCGTAGATAAAGGGCCTTGACCGACAGAGAGAGGGAGAGAGAAAAGTATATTGTTCTCTCTCCGCCTAGCTCCCATGAACAACACAGAAAGGATGAATAGCAGCGGCGTCGTGCAATCTCGAGTATGGTATAAGTGACGGCTCCTATTTCCTCTGCAAAATTATACAGCGGCCAGTATAGGGTAAGAGGAAGCTATATACTTTTCTCTTGCTCTCTCTAACTTGTAACAGATATTCATAACCATCAATTTCTCCCTCTTTCTTTATCTATTTTAATATATCGAGAATACCACTGTTTTCGCTGGGGGGACTCTTTCTCTATATATTAAAATATGCTGGTTACATACTTGTAACAGATATTCATAACCATCAATTTCTCCCTCTTTCTTTATCTATTTTAATATAACAAGAATACCACTGTTTTCGCTGGGGGGACTCTTTCTCTATATATTAAAATATGCTGGTTACATAGCACACTCTTCAAGGGAAGGCATGCTCGAATGCCTATTCACTTATATAGTCAAATGCACTACTGATTCTAATAAAGGGAAACATAATAATATGTATTCATCATTCATTAGACATTCGGAAAATATTTTATATAAATTTTTTATAAAGTATATGAGAAGATATATTAAAAGTTTAGATATATTAAAAGATATATTTTAATTTATTTTGCCAAGAACACGTCCAAGTCGCCTAGATATTTTACTTTTATTAAAAGTTGTTTTTTAGAGATTTCCTTTCTTTACAAATTTTTATTATACGACGAATTCAATACAAAAATCTACAATACAATAAAATTATATATATATATATATATATATATATATATATATATATATATGTATGTATATGTATATATATATATAATATCCTAGTAAGTCAAACTTCGCTTTTATTCAGAACGAACAACCGTTTATTGATACAATATCATGAACAACAAACATTTATTTATAAGACGAACAACTGTTTAATAACACCATCTCGCGAAGTTACATTCAACAGCTTTTCGCGCGGCAAAGATAAACACCACGGAGCGGGTTTCGCGGACATGGATAAACACGGCAGGGAGGGGAAAAGGTGGAATGCAATGCGTTATGGACCATGTACGGGACGATCGCGCGCGCGGCCGCACAGCAATGACGCGAGCTCATACCGGGACGCGCATCAAATATGTACATTATTGAAGTGGCTACTTACCGCGGTATCTTCGGCTCCGCTGCTTCCTCGCGTGCTGGACATCCTCTCTGGCTCTTACCCTCTGGGAAACATTATAAAGCGGACACTCTGGACAGTGTTGGATATAGCTGTAGATATCTCGTCTCATTCCTGCCCAGTAGTAATTTTGAGATACCTTATGCAATGTTTTTTCAATAGGTAGTCTCTAAACTTTTCTATGGCCCAGAGCACGGCGAGACACTCCTTCTCGGTGACCGCGTATTTGACCTCCGTCTTGGTCAATGCCCTACTCGCATAAGGGATAGGCTGCTCTTCATTATCTGTGTCTTGACTAAGCACGCTCCCGAGAGCGTAGTTGCTGGTATCAATTTGTAGAATATACGATCTACTCGGTACGGGGCGCGCTAATACGCGAGTTGGCGTTAGCAAGATACGCAGTTGGTTGGATGCGTCCTCCTGGGGTCTGTCCCAGTGCAATCTCACGAGCTTTCGTAGTAGTTAGCTTAGTGACGCCTTTACATGGAAGTGGGCGTACTATACTACCATGCGGAGAAAAGTTCTCAGCTGTTTGATATTCCCGGGAGCCGAATATTCTGTAACGGGCTTTAACTTGTCGGAGTCCGTACACAGTCTGTCTTTGTCCACTATATAACCCAGGTAACTTACCTCCGGGCAACAAAACTCAGAATTCACCTTGTTATTTTGAAATCCAACCTTATTAAGGCGGGCCAGTGCCGCTTCTAATTACCGAGTATATTCCTCGAACGTATTCGTGACGATAATAATATCGTAGACAAATACGCACGGTTGCCACTGCCATCCGAACGCGACATCCATACTGCGTCACATACTGGCTGGTGCGTTTGTCAGCCAATTTCGAATTCTGGTATATTGAAACAGTCCTTTCTGCAGGATTGTAAAGGTAGTTATTTCCTTACTAGCGCCATCTAAAGTAATCTGGTGATACGCCTGGCTCAAGTCTATCTTAGAAAGATAACGAGGGTCACGCAGATTATCCAGTAGGGCATCTATGTGAGGAAGAGAATATATATCCTTCTTCGTCACCTGGTCAACTGTCCTGCAGTATATGCAGAACCTGATCTTGCCGTCCTTTGTCGACACGATTATCGAACAACTGCTCTATGAACTTTCCGAAGATTCAATAATGCCTTCGGCAAGAAGTCCGTCGATTTCTTCGTGGGCCTGTTTTAACAGTTTGTCCGGTATGCAGCGGAGGCGTTGCTTAATAGGTCATCTTAATAGGTCTTGCTCATCTATATGATGTGAGAGCATATCTGTTTCGGTATCACCTGATGTAGTAGCTGAGTTACTGTCTCTGTCTCTGCTCCAACATGTTAACCCCATTTACTGCTACTAGGGCAGTGATTGCCTGCACCTCGTTGTTCGAACGCGTCACAAAGTACCTTACCATATTCTATGCGTATGCCAAGCCGCCTTGGCGAAATTAATCGACATTTGTAATTGAATCAGGATATCTATCCCGAGGACGATATCGTACATTAAGGAGGTAGAAATTGTGAAGCGCGTCGGAACTTGGTGCCCATTTATTTTCAGGAGGAGATCTACTTTTCCGTCGTTGGAACAGATCCGGATATCTGGCAGCTGCATAAATGACATGGTTGGTATAATGGCTGTCTTGACAACCTTTTCTGCACGTGGTCCAATATAGGAATCGCGTGCCCCCAGATCAATTAATGCCGGCAATGTCTTTCTAGATAGTAAGGACGACTCCGATAGCCTCTTCCCTTAGGCTTTTCCCGACGTGCTTCTGTTCGGGTCGCAACGCGTATAGTCTACTGTTGTTACGCCATCTTCGCCGTAATTGTGGTAGAAGATGCGCTTGCAGTGCTGCCGCCGAGATGTCTAGACTGTCGCAAGTCTCTTCTAATCTTTCTATAAATTCTTCAACGTCCTCTTGCGACGTTCCCAAATATTTCACGTTCCATTGTGTTAGTAGCTGACCTGCTCATGTTTTCTTAAGGTATGTGCTATCATATGACCTGTTTTGGTGCCAGGTTTGTGAATGCGAAACTCTGTTTGACGCATGCGGCATGGTGGTGCTGGATATTCTGCTTGTCTGTTGTTATCTTGAGCTGGGACGGTAGGAGTTCTGGTGGTAGATGTCATATGCTCGTAGTATACTGCTGTATTCATACATTATGGGGATCGTTCCATGATAATGGTAGATTATAGCAAGGGTTTACCATGGTTGCATTTGTACTGTGAGCCGGTGGTGATGGCTATTGACCCATATTATACCCTCCCAATGGAGTATAAATGGGGAAACACTATGGTGGTATTGTCGTGATTGTTTTTGATTATGAACTCTGCTGAGTGGCAGCATTATGTGTATCAAGGTTAACAGCTGTTACTTTGTCTGTTTTTTCTCGTCTACTGAGACGAGTCTCGTATTCTATTTCTGAAATATCAGTGTTTGAATTTTAAAGAAATAGAATATCAATGCAAACTAATATTTCAAATAGCACAAATAAATAAGTGGATATTTTTTATTGGGTTAGGCGTGCGATAAAGCATAAACAAACAACACAAGATTTTTCTATATAATAAATTTTAATTTAAAATAAAAGATTGTGGTACTTATCCGGCATAAAAAAACCCCAGTCCCATGTGGGGGAAAAGCCATTTAAATACCACAACTATATTTATAAAACTATAATTACATAAAATAAGGACAGGACCGTGGTGAAATTAGTATATATTTTAAATCTAAAATGTATCTAATACTAAGAAGATCTAAGACTAATTATATAAAGATAACGCTCGCGACATGATATTATAATAACACTAAACTAAAAAAAAACTCGCTTAGCCCGTATTTTACACTTACGTGATTTGCGCTTAGTCGGCGATACTCGCTATAAGATAGATTTGAAGGTAAAGGAAACTGGATTTCTTTACCAAGGAACAGGAAGATGTTGCCCAAAAATCCTAGGCGTACTGTAGCTCCGATGTCTCGGACAATAGCACTACAGTTACGCCAATGTTGCCGATCTGAGGGCAGAAAGTGGCGGCAACACCCCAGAAACTCGGGACGACCTCTAATAGCGCAGCGAACTATACCGTCGCTACTCCTTTGATACCGACACACTACGCCATCACAGTATGCACTCAGAGCTCTGATAAACAGCCTCACAAACGGATCAATGCACGAAATCAATGCGCTGCAGGAGCTGGAATCGGTCGAGTCTATTCTGCGGTACTGATGGCGGCTCTTCATCTGGAATAATACCTGAAGCGCTTCCGATGAGGAAATAAGACGGCGTCAATGCTTGCAAATCGTCTGGACCTGACGTAAATTGACCTAGTGGCCGTGAGTTCAGACAGGCTTCAATCTCGGCCAGAACCGTGGAAAACTCCTCGAAAGTCAGTACATGCTCTCCAATCTTTTTTTAAGCAACGTTTTCGTAGATTTGACTCCGGCCTCCCATAGGCCTCCATAGTGTGGCGTCGTGGGAGGTATAAAATTCCATGAAGTTCCGTCGTTGGCAAGCACTCGTGACACCTCCTGATAAAATTCTGATGCAGCCCTAAACATTTTCCGAAGCTCAGCGTCCGCACCCGATACGTCGTCGCGTTACCGCTGAAAAGCTGTTTGCAAAGGCCCCTTCTGCTCACGAACCGTTGGAAAGCCGAGATAAAGGTTGCCGATGTCAGGTCACTCACAAGCTCTAGATGAATTGCTTTGGTGGTGAAGCAGATAAAAAGGGCAATGTAGCCTTTATACAAGTGCTGACCACGCCCCTTTGAGGTGTACCTGAAAAGGGTCCGCGTAATCCATTCCAGTAGTCGTAAACGGACGAGCTAGGGTCACGCGTGCCGCAGGTAAATCACCCATGAGCTGCTGCGCCAAGCGTGGTTTATATTTCTGGCATTTAATACATTTGTATATTTTAGACTTGACTACGGAGCGCATACCTGTAATCCATGCAAAACGCAATAAAATACTTGTTGTAAGAGTTGGTTCACCATGTAACGCATACTTATGTGCATATTTTACAAATAGTCGACTAAGTGTCGAGTATCGCGGCAATATTGGTGACTGTTGAACATGACGCGGTAAATCTGCATTATTCAATCGACCACCTACTCTTAAAATACCGTTTCCGCCTATTATAGGCCTTAGTTTACGTAATGGGCTTTGTTTTGCTAGTGCCTTTCCGGTTTTTATTTGTATTGTTTCTTTCGAAAACGCGAACGATTGCGACAATTTTATTAGCGCGAGTTGGGAATAATTCAATTCCGTTCTTGTGAGCACTATCGGATCTGGGGCCTGTCCTGCCTTGCGCCGGCGAAGTTGCAGCAACGGTTGCAAGCACCACGCCGTCACACGAATTAATCGAGTGAGGCTAGAAAATGTTGTCACAAGTACTGGCTCGTCAGTACTCAACCGAGCATGCAGTGCTTGTAAAGCTGTGGGTGGCTGGGGCCATTTTTCAGATGGAAAGGCGAGCCACGATGGTCCATGCGACCACAGCTCATTCGACCGCAACTCCGCCGGGGTTGCACCGCGAGTAGCTAAGTCCGCCGGATTTTGTTTGGTGGGGACATGTGCCCATGTCGCTGAAGGTAGCTCCGTCTGTATCAGTGATACGTGATTAGCAATAAAAGTTTTCCACTGACATGGGTGTTTTTTGAGCCACATGAGCACTATCTGGCTGTCCGACCAGAGACGAACTGGAACGTTTTTTAGAAACTCTAGTTTTTCTAAATGTTTCACGAGCTTCACAAGGAGGGCAGCTCCGCAAAGTTCCAACTTGGGAATGCTTACAGTCTTCACGGGTGCGACTTTGGTTTTGGCAGTTAGCAACGCTACGCGAAAATTACTATTTCCGACGTCGATTCGCAGGTAGACAGCCGCTGCGTATGCGCGAGAAAAGATATCAGAGAACCCGTGAATTTCAAATGATTTTTGCAGTGATAAGCCAAGCCAACGGGGTACTGATAATTCAGGCAGTTTAGATAGCGACTGACAATAATGTTTCTATTTTTCGCGAATTTCCCCGGATAAGGGCTCATCCCATTCGCATTTCTCTATCCATAAATCCTGTAAAATGATTTTAGCTACGATGGTAATGGGGACAAGCAAGCCGAGAGGGTCGAACAATCGCGCAATCTCAGAATAGATTGATCTTTTCGTCAACTTTCCTGCGTTATCATTTAAATGTCTCGTGCTAAAACTAAAATTATCCGAGGATGGATTCCAGTGCACACCGAGTGTTTTCACCTCATTATCGCTATCGAACACGAAAACGGTTCAGCTAAATCTCATTTAAACACGGCGACGAAACCAGAGAGAGAAAAAGATGCGACCTAACACCGCGGCGTCTAAATATGGATTAAAATTGTGTTTAAAAAGTCTTCTCAAGAAAAGCGGGAAAACTAACACCAACCCATACGACCATTGCGCCGCCCAATCAAAAACCGGAACAAAGTATGCGACAGAAAGTCCGCGCGGACTTTGTCGCGCGGCCATTTCTATACGCAGATATATGATTACCTGAGCTGACCCCATCTGCTCCGGCCGACGCATCCGTACTTCGGTCCTCGTACGTGCCGGGCGCGGATTCGAGAGGATTATTGTTCAGTACAGAGTAGTCGATGCGTCAGCCCAAAGTACCCGCAATAAACTAAATGTTTCTTTACTCATTTCCGATCTCTCTCTCTCTCACACTCGTTCTTTCGCTCGCTTGCTTACACATGGAGCACAAATGGCCCGAACAATCAGGATGAATATCGTCATTCATGTAATTCCACTGAGCAGCCTTCTTTCTAAAAAGTAGGCTTAGCTCAAATCGGACTAGTCTGTCTCGAAGAGCTTCGACATCATTTTTGGTTTTATGTAGAATGCTTCTTGAGTCGTAATAAAGGCAGCGAAAAATTAAAAAAAAAATTTTTGTTGACTGTTTATGCAAAAAAAATGTTTATTATTTATTAGTTGTTAAATAAATGAAAATTATGTCCTGGTTAGCCTTCTCATTTGGTTGTTTTAAATGTGAAATTTATTGTCTGACCCTTTTCCAAATTGTACGTTACTTATCTATTTATTTACTTATTATTAATTGTTTATGTTATTTATGTTGAAATTGTCATCTATTGCTTATGTGCCATTGTTACGTCCGGGTCAGTTTATTAAAACTTTACACCGGCGTATTTATTGTGAAAATACTAAATACTGAAAAGCGAAAGCATGCAAAGAATGAGTTTGAAAAACTCTTTTATAAACTGTTAATTAATGTTGTTTATGGAAAATGTATTGAGCGAGAGCGATCTCGCGTTGATGTACGGTTAGTAAATAAATTTACTGGCCGATATGGAGCAGAAGCACGCATAGCTCTACCTAATTATCATAGCTATACAATTTTTGATGAAAATTTAGTTGCCATTCAGCTGAAAAAAACAAGTGTAACAATCAAAAAGCCTATATACGTTGGGCTTTGTATCCTCGATTTATCAAAAACATTAGTCTACGATTTTCACTACTCTTACATGAAACAGCGAGTGGGCGAAAAGTGTAAGCTCTTGTATACTGACACTGATAGCTTGATATATGAAGTATAGGACATTGATATGTATCAAATAATGAAAGAAGATATTCATAGATTTGATACTTCTGATTATGATGAAAATAATCAGTATGGAATTCCACGTGAAAATAAAAAAATTCCTGGACTAATGAAAGATGAATGTAATGGAAAGATCATGATGGAATTTATTGGTTTACGAAGTAAAATGTACAGTATTTTAGTTGATGGAGGAGGAACAGTAAAAAAAGCTAAAGGTATTAAATCGGGTGTAGTGAAGAAATCAATTACATTCGATGATTATAGAAGATGCCTGGAAGACCTCGTAATTATACAACGAGAGCAGTGCACCATTCGCTCAAAATTACACATAGTGCATACAGAAAAACAGAAAAAAATTGCCCTAAGCCCATTTGATGATAAAAGATACTTATTGCCTAATACTACAGACACATTACCTTGGGGTCATTATAAAATCCTAGAAGAGCAAATGTTGAAAGCTGCAAGTAAGGTAGAGAGGGAAATAATGGGAAGTACAGATCAGCAAATCGAAGAGGAGGGAAAGGATAATGTGAGGGGATACGATGAGTCCAATGGAAAAAGAGCTCAAGTAGGTGTAGCTACTGGAGAAGAAGAGAGGGAGAATACAATCGGCAATGAGATTCGAGTGACGGCAGATGTACATGCAGAACAAGAGAGTAGGGATAAAATAACTAATGAAAATCAAGTTATGCGAGAAACAGTGACGCTCTTTAGTAATCAAGGTGAACCAATAAGCATTGAGTATAATATATCTGACGAACTAATGCACGAATGGAATCCTGAAGAAATTTTGAAAGTCTTGGAAGGGGTAAGCTCAGTTGAAGCTGAGGGAAGGGATGCACTCCGTGAGGCAATGGAAGAGGCAGAAATTATGGTGGGGAATCAGCTATATGAAGAGATGGAGGATGACGAGGAACTCATTCGAGCAGTTGAAGAGTATGAGAATTATCTGCCATCTCCAAAGAAAACAAGACTAATCTAATAAGGTAAGATTCGTAGTTAATTTTTTCTTTTAAAAAAAAAAAATTAATTTTTTTTTACTATGTTAAAATTGAAAAGAAAAAGTTTTTTCTTTCCTTTAGAATGGACTTAGCTACTCTTAACAAGATATCTGAGAGCGAGTTCATGCCGCGGAACAAATGTACAGAATTGGAGAAAAATCAGCAGTACATGGTGACTGCTCTTAAGCAAGTCTCTACAAGATATGGCACCAAAGTCGTTGCGGAGCTGGACGATAACTTTCAAATATTTTTGCCGCAAAAGATATCTTCGGCATTATTAAAAGAAGAAGAATTTTTCATAAATATGGCTAACAAAGCAAATAAGCTTTGTTTATTTATAGTGTATCAAGGCGGTAGTTGTTTTAAGTTTAACACTTCTACTTCTTAAATATTAATAAAGCACAGATAGATTAATTT
Organism: Sycobia sp. Sy_11; assembly: GCA_018907035.1. NCBI lineage: Eukaryota > Metazoa > Arthropoda > Insecta > Hymenoptera > Epichrysomallidae > Sycobia > Sycobia sp. Sy_11. The sequence goes on along the minus strand of JACCIC010000153.1, from coordinate 120,995 downwards.
CTTATCATTATTTATTTGTAAAAAAAAGAATCAAAACATATATAACTTAATTACATAAATAAATATTATAATCATAATACACTGTCTTTCATATTTAATAACTAGTGACCTTCCACATATCCATACATTTTACTTTTATATTGCTTTCATTTAATTTCTTTTTTATTTATCCAACTATTATGCTCACTATTGAATCCTAACCATTTAACATATACGCGGTTACCACTCCGTTTTAGCACTTTTTCTACTTGATAAATTTCAGGGAACTTAGTCTTTTGAATTTCAGTTTCATAAAAACCTCCAGATACAGGCTTATCGTGATAATCTTTAACGTGATAAGTTACTGGATCAGTTTTTACAATTCTTGATATTGTAAAAATTTCAGTAGGCCAATTAGATGCCTTTTTCAAAAATATGTTTTATTTTACTTATTCGTACATTATCTCCGACATTGTATTTCGGTTTTTTCCTTGCTATCATCTCAATTGAAAAACGCTTCTTCACCTCCCTTTCGTTTTCTTGCCTTACATTTTCAGACTCAATTCCTATTGTTCGATGTTTTCTTGAATTGTAAGCTTTCAGTAAATCTGGTAGGATACCTATCCATTTGTAGTTTCCTTGTTTGCTGAATTGTATCCACATTGCATTTTTTAAGGTTCTATTAAATCGTTCACAAATACTTGCATGAAGATTACTGTGTGAAGAGTATAGATTTATCTTATACTTTTTCATGAGGTTTTGGAAGTGTGAATTGTAAAATTCTTTTCCTTGATCAGTTTGTAGATTTGATGGTACTCTTCCATGTTTCAATATCGTATTCATAGCGAGAGTAACATCGTTACCATTCTTTGACTTTACTGGTTTAGCCCAAGCATACTTCGAAAATAAATCTATAACAGTGAGTAAGTAACGAAACCCTTTATTCTCCTTAGAGTAGGATATCATTTCTACAAGATCTGCTTGCCAAGTTTCATCTATACCACGTATATCATATTTTCTTCGCTTATATCTGCGACGGGCAGGTTTGTATAGCTCTTCAACCACTTTTTGTTTTATTTCCTGCTGACTTTGCCTTTGCTGATCTTGTCGGTGCATTTGTTTTCCTGTTAATATCTATTATAATAGCATTCAAATTCGAAATCGATCATTTAAATCGTATCATTTAAACGAGTATGTGAGTCACTAAGAGTTTTCAGTTTCGATTCCAGTTCTGATTTATACTGATTGGTTTTCATAAGATTTTTATCGAAATTATTCATTCATTCTTCCAATTTAAGTCGATTTTCATTATGTGTATAATATTTTTGATAAAGATCTTTGAATTTCTCTTCTGTTATCAAGCCATTTTGTTCATGATATTTCTCATTTTCTTTTAGAATTTCATTAATTTTGGAAAATACAGTATTTAGTTCCTTCTGCAAGATTACATATAACGTTTTTACACAAACTGCATCAGTACTTTCAATAGCTTCACCAACATTACAAAGACGTTTATTTTCTATATCAAAATTGCCATCTGTTGTGAAATTGTATCCAACGCATGAAGGACCTCGACTCCCTTTCGAGTCTCTCAAATTTCTTCCAAACAAGTCGAGACTTATGATGATACTGATTGAATAATAGACGAATGTGTATTAATATATATCCTATTTCACGCAGTTCTTCAATAATTGAATGGATTTCATTGACATGATTGTTATTTCCAGCTGATTGTTCGGCAATTAGTAATCTTAGTCTCTCAACAAGCTCATTCGGATCATCCCAGTACACTACCTCTATTGAAGAATGTTTCTTTGCTATTTTATATTTAGGTAGGTGACCTCCCCCTCTTTTTTTGTATGACTGGTGCGAAACATTGGTGCAATGATTTTGAAATATTTTCTACTCATCGATGAGCGTATAGATTCATCTTTACTATGTTTTTTCCGGTGAGCACTTGTTGCTTCTAGAATACTGCGATAATTTTCACGATCTGCTGCACTTATTAATGTGTCATCTGGTTCTTTTTTAATAAGTAGCTCCATTAGTCCATTACTTTTAGGATAAGTTAAATCTTTCACTTTTATTTTATTATCATCAAATATAATTTCAGAATCGCCAAGCATGTATATACCTCCAATATTTCTTACTCCATATATCTTATCAAATTTACTGCGGCTTTGATCTAAAATATTCGATTGAACATTGTCTTAATGCATAGATTTGAATGTCGAATTCATCATTGAGTTATCTAATGAGGCAAAATCATCATCGGAATCATAATCTTTCATGGAAGCTGAGCGAATATTATTATCTATCATAAAACTCAACTTTTTTCGGGATCTAGTTGGTTTTCTAATGCTCTGATCATTCGAAATGAGATTAGAAGACTGTACACTATTTGATTCGACAAGCTTTTCAAGTGGTGTAATGACAGGTTTCAATGTATCTCCTACAACTTTTTCGAGATTCTCTCTCTCCTGTTTCAATAGTGCAGATTTTCTTTTAATAGCTTTACGAGCTTGCATCAACTCGCTAAGAATACTCTTTTCTTTCTCAATGTCCGACATGGTATCGTGTTGCTGTGTAAAATTGAACTGAGTGATTAAGATTTTTTTCATTTCTTTTTATTGCAAAACAGTCAAAACCTTTTCTGTATCTACCATCATCCATCGTTCTATCTTCATCAATAACAGCAAATGCATATTTATCATTTTTCCAGCATTCAGAACAAAAATTACGAAACTCGTTGAAAGACAGATCAGTATTGAAATGGTCATCATAAATATATTTTAAATTCACATCATCTTGTCGATAAATTACTAACATATTAATATTATCTCTAATAAGATGTTTTGGTATATCAGCATATGACTGGCATAGGTAGAAGCAGTCTACACTTTTATGTCTCCCCATACAGAAAAATGCTCTGACGTTATCTTGCTTCTCACAAGCTACATCATCAAAAATCATAATTGAATTGGGCAATGCTTCATCCGGTGATATTACAGATTCATGTTCACTAAACGGGAAATATGAGATGCCTTCGACTGGTTCTATGACTTTTTTGAGAAATTGATACTTTGGTTGATTTAAGGATTTTGAATAAACATACACATTCTCGAATCTAAGACCATTGGGATGAGTGATTAAAGCTAATAAGCTATTTGTTTTTCCGCAGTTTGATGGACCGCAGAATACTACTCGTATACTATCTGGTAGCAATTCTCCGTGTCGCTTCCTTCTTTTTTCCTTTCCAAAATGAAAGTTAGCGACAGGGAGTTTCACGTTCTGCTCAGTGAAATCCATGTTGATATGACAAAGTCTAGTTTATCATTAACTGAAGTAAATATATAAATGTTGATTTTATATTTTCGATTATCAGTTATAATTTGACTGCCAAAGATGATTGAGCATAAAACTCGGAAGCATTCAAAAAAGGAAGGACGTGGATTGCTTGATAGAGTAATCAACAATTTACCTATCGAAATGCATCTTCCTGGTTATCAATACTGTGGCCCTGGAACTAAATTAACAAAGCGATTAAAAAGGGGTGATCCGGGAATAAATGAACTAGATAAGGCATGTAAAGAACATGACATTGAGTACTCTAATAAAAACAGTAATCGTAAAATGGCTGACATAAAGCTTGCTAATAAAGCTTGGCAACTGATTAAAGCTAAAGATGCTCGTCTTGCGGAGAAAGCGTCAGCTCTAGCGGTTGCCAGTGCTATGAAATTAAAGGCAAAAACTGGAATGGGGCTGAAATTCAACAAATTGGTGACAGCAGCGAAAAAATCATTGAAATCAGGTAAACATTCACGCAAAGTCATACAGTCCGCCTTAAAAGGTGCTCGTCAAGCTCTTAAGAATAGTGGTTGTAAGAAGAAAGTTCTCATTCCACGTGTGATACCCCTTCCGTCTAAAATTGGCGGAGTTCTTCCTTTCCTTATTCCACTGTTCGCAGGACTAAATGCAACTGGTGCTTTAGCCGGAGGTGCTGCTGCAATAGCTAAAGCAGTAAATAATGCTAAAGCTGCGCAGAAAGATTATCAAGAAAGTAAGCGACATAATAAGACGATGGAAGCTATTGCTTTAGGTAAAGGTCTCTATCTGAAGCCATATAAACGTGGAATGGGATTATTTCTCAAACCGCATGTCGGACACGGTCTAATTGAAAGAAAAAAAAACTTCAATTTAATTTTGCCAAATCGTCCACTAACAAACTATGATCTTATAAAATATGCACATATATTACAAATTCCATATTTTCGAGGTGTTTTCATGAGAAATAGCCTTCCTCGTAATGGACCATGGAATAACGAATCTGCCATTGTTAATCTCCATGATTCGCAAAATAAAGGTACCCATTGGGTCAGTTATCGAAAGAGAGGATCTGACGTCACCTACTTTGATAGCTTTGGTGACCTCAAACCTTCCATAGATCTTATGAAATATTTCAATGTGAAAAAAGTGAAATACAACTATACAAGATATCAGAATTTCGACTCGTTCATTTGCGGTCATCTTTGTCTTCGTTTTTTAACTGAAAGTCTATAAAAAGAATTTGTTAGATAAAATTTGATCATTTTCGCTCAATCAGTCATGGAAGATAGTTTCACTTTGACTCTTTCAGGAAAATCTTCTGTCTTAGAAGCCCAATACTTTCCATCCATTGAATTACCAAAGCATAAAAATTATGTTTTAGGTTTAGTCGAACTTTTAACCTTTAATTCAATTCCAAATATTGACAATACAAATAATCAACTTCATTTGAAAGGAGAAATTATTACTATCCCCATTGGTAGTTACGAGATTGATGATATAAATCAATTTTTATCTAATACATTCAAATCAAAAGGAATTGAATTTTCCTTGAAAGCTAACAATAATACATTTAAAAGTGAAATTAAGTGCAGTGTTTCGTTAGACCTTAGACCTGAAAAATCAATCGATCGAGTCTTGGGTCTTACTCCTCGTACTCTCAAAGAAAATATAGAATACCGTTCTGATTTACCAGTGAAAATATTGAAAATCAGCGCACTCAGAGTCGAGTGTAACATTACTGCAGGTGCTTTCATTAACAACCAAAAAGTTCATACTATTCATGAATTCTTTCCCAGTGTTCCTCCAGGATATAAAATCATAGAAATTCCATCACATGTTATATATCTACCACTTAGTGTTAAGTGCATAGATAATATACAAGTTCGAATTGTCGATCAGGACGGCAATCTAGTTAATTTTCGAGAAGAGGAAATCACTGTTAGACTTCATATCAAATCTATATAATGGGGATTGTTTATAATTCTAGCACACTTATAAGTACTCCATCATGGCAATCGACAATCAGTCGATTGAAGAGTTTGAAACCGTTAACACTGAAGAACATTCAGTTCCTACAAAGTCTAGGTCTAAAAGTTCGTGGAAAAAAATTAGCTGTATAATTTTCTGCTGCTTTCTGAAAAATGGACGAAATACTAAAAATTCAATCAGGTGTAGCATTCGATGAGTCAATTGCTCATTATGAAATTCACGCACATCAACCATACACATCACTAAACTTTGATTATAATGATGAAATTCGCATTTCCATCCAACACCAAGATCTGTGTCTTCTGCCATCACGTAGTTCTATCCATATCTATGGAAAATTACAAAACACTGCTGGAAATGCACCAACTAAATCTAGATTCGTCAACAATGGTATTTGTCATCTTTTTGATGAAATTCGCTACGAAATTAATGGCGTTGAGATAGACAAAAGTAAAAATGTTGGATTGAGTAGTGTCATGAAAGGATGGGCTTCATTTAATACCAACGAGTCGCTCATGCTTGAAAATGCAGGCTGGATTGGCAACGAAGAAACAACGAAAACATTGATAGATAGGCATGGAAATTTCGACGTTTCTATTCCTCTAAGTATGATTTTGGGCTTCGCAGAAGATTACAGAAAAATTGTAATTAACATGAAACATGAACTCATTCTGGTAAGATCAAGATCTGACCTGAATGCCATAATCCGGGAAGGTAGTATAGTTGGTAATAATACTACATATGAAGAATATAACATAAAAATAACAAAAATAGAACGGTTAATGCCTTATGTCATTGCTTCTGATAAACAAAAAATCCAACTTTTAAATTTCATTGGCAAAGATAATCCCATCCCAATGTGTTATCGTTCATGGAAACTATTTGAATATCCTGTTCTGCCTAGCGCCAATAAGCATGTGTGGACAGTCAAAACTTCCAATCAATTGGAGAAACCACGTTATGTGATTCTCGGCTTACAGACAAAGAAAAAATATCAAGCATCCGCAAACGCCAGTCGTTTTGATCATTGCAATATTACTAACGTGAGACTTTTTTTAAATTCTCAATATTATCCATAAAATAATTTAAACCTTGACATATCTAATAATCAATATGCAATACTGTATGATATGTATGCAAATTTCCAAAAAACAAACTATACAAGGGATCCTCAACCACTGCTTTCAAAGAAACAGTTTCCCGAAAATGAACCTCTCATAGTGATTGATTGCTCACGACAAAATGAATCTCTAAAGAGCGCTCCTGTAGATGTACGTTTAGAATTTGAGGCTAAAGAGAGCTTTCCAGCCAATACTACAGCTTATTGCTTGATCTTGCACGATCGCATAGTTCAGTATAATCCCATCAGTGGAGATGTAAGAAAGGTTATTTAAATATTGCTACATTCAAAGAAGAAGAAAAATGAAAAAAATAAATAAATAAAAAAAATAAAAAAAGTAGTTGACTTTGCTATAGGCATCACGGCACATAAAGGTATTCTACTACATCTAAAGTCTACTCACCTGTCAAGTGAGACATGCCCCCCCCCCCTAGCCCTCTAGTAGAGAACCCAAAGTATACTCGCGTGTAAAGTATGTCATGCTCTACTCTCCTCTACCATCAATGGTGTTCGCCTTTTCTCACACGTATATTAAATTTTAATGTATGAAAAAAAGATGAAACGAGTCGTTCCCCATCTCTCTCTCATTATCTAATATAGCGAGAGCGGCATCGTTTTGGGCGGTGACCTCATTCTCTATACATTACAATATGCAGGGGGGGCTCAGCACAGTTTTCAAGGGGGGAGGTGTGCTTGAATGCCCACAGGGTCAAAGCACAGATTTCAGGGGGGGGGAGAGTGTGCCAGAATGCCCATGTGCTAGAATGCCCATAGCCTATCTACTGCACTAAGTTTTATTTCAAATTCTTCGGGGGTGATAATAAACAAGGATACTCTGACTGTCTATACTATAATATATTATACTGATATAATGATACTCAGACTATCCTTGTAATGATCCGGCTTTTATCTTCTTTCCCGATATGTTTTAGCGTTTATCTACATAGGGTTCTGTGAAAAGAGAGAATCGTATCGGAACGGGTAAGTGGAATATGTGGATAACTCTATGTCATTATTTTTTAAAGTAAAAAGAATACTATGCATTTATTCATTATTATTTTTATACTGGTGATGAATAACAATAAAAAAAGTATAACTAATGATAACGATCATTCGTGGGTTCTGATTTCTATATAAACCCCCTATAACAAACAAAAAATATAAAAATAAATTATTATTTTGCACATACAATTATATTATATTAATTTCCGCGTATTTCATCGCGTCTTAATCTCTTAATCCTAATCAGTCCCTGATGAGGAGCCATAGCGAGCTCGAAACGTTGGGCAAGTCTTCAATTAGATAAGGGTGTTGGGGACAGTCAGACTGCACTTTACTAACAAAGAATTTTTTCAGCTAATATTTTATTTTCAGATTAGTCTACGGGGGTGAATGTAAACAAGGACAGTCTGACTATCATTATAATTTTAATTTAATTTTTAATTTAATTTTTATTTTTAATTTTTATTTTATTTTTATTTATTTTTATTTTTTATTTTATTTTTAGATTGAATTGATTGGACTGTAAGACCAATAAAAAAATATTTATTAATTCATCTTTATTATGTATTGGATAATTGTTCTTCATGTTTATTAATCGTTGTAAAAAATAAAAATATATTTATGTCAATATTATAAAAATAAAGGCCTACGATGGCTCGATCGCTAAAGCGAAGGACTAGTAACTTGATCATCCGAGTTCATATCCCGGTCTCGGGCGATTGACACAATATATATATATATATATATATATATATATATATATATATGTGTGTGTGTGTGTGTGTGTGTGTGTGTGTGTGTGTGTGTGTGTGTGTGTGTGTGTGTGTGTGTGTGTGTGTATTAAATACGGCTTCAATGGAGAAAATTGTGCTTTCGAGTTCGAGCAGTAGCAAAAGATGTGCAAGTGTCACGAGATGACGTTTACAGAGAGCATCATGTTTGGACTATAGGAAATATCTCAGGATGACTGCTGTGTTGAGGAGCCAGAATACAATCTCTAGTTATCCCGGTTCGACTCTTACTGGGATTGTGCGTGTTCGAATAATAGAATACTAATCTCTTCATAGAAGTCGTAATGACATACCTGGACATCGTTTCCCACTAACTATGAATGACACTCCCCGTAGAAGTCGTTCCATAATACCTGGAAATCGCATTCTATGATCCGAACATGAAACTCCCCGTAGAAGTTGTCCCAACATACCTGAACATCGTTTTCTACCAACTAAACACGGTACTCTCCGTAGAAATCGTCCCGAGAAAGCTAGCATCGCTTCCGAACGACTAAACACAATAGTCCTCATAGAAGTCGTTTAGCCTTTAGACTGCCGGCATTTTTGCCTTATAAATTGATATGTTTGATATGCAAAATTTATACATAAAAAAACCTCGTATCTCTAGAGTAGCTGTCAAGACACAAGTGGCTCATATATGAGCCAGTCCGGCAGTCTAAAGGTTCAAAAGATCTAGATATCGTATTTTACCGTCCCAACACAAATCTTCCTATAGAAGTTGATTTCCTCGTACAAAAAACAAAAAAAAACAAACTAAAAAAAACATAGTCTCTGTCACAATTCTGAAGTCAATATAATGTATAAAAACAAAAATATAATTTGTCGTCACAAACTATATTCAGTATGATTTGGCATACAGAACCATGTTATAAGAGAAGGAGAAAGAGAGACGGAGAAAGAGAGAGAGAGAGAGAGAGAGATTTTCCCACGTAAGAGAAAATAAAATTTACAAAAATCAAAAGATATCCATAAGGTGTGAGTGTAGTGTCAAATTAACCTGAAGAACAAAAAAGGTAATACCGACTAACGTCACACCTTCTTTAGGATACGAATCCCAAAGTTGGATAAGAACGTTCGTTTGAGGTGGCCTGGTATTAATATTTTAAACGGACTACTTTGAGTTGATGTTCGTGATTCAAACGCCACCTAGTGGCCGCTGGTGGAACGACTGTTAAAACCATTAACTTTATTTATTGATGAAAGTAAAATGATTTTCAATAAAAAGAATATAGCCTATGTCCTTGCCAGGGTAATCTAGAATCTAATTAATAAATATTTTTTTATTGGACTGTAAGACTAATAAAAAAATATTTATTAATTTATATATGGGCAGTCGACATAAGTACAATTAAATTGTTTTAATATAGAATCTATATGTCAAATTTCAGAACAATCTGTTCAGTAGTTTTTTCGGTTATGGTGTACAAACAAAAACACGCTTTCTCTTTATAAATTAATATAAAGTATGATATGATATGATATGATATGATATATTAAACTAAAATAATGATAATCAACTATCCTTGTTTGTTATAACCCTGAAGAATCCGAAATAAAACTTATTACTAAAAATAATTAGATTAAAAATTAAAAATAAGAACGATGCAATAATAATAAAATCAAATTAAATAAAATAATAAAAATAATAAACTATATTCTATGTTAGTGAAGGACATGGGACTGCCCCCACCTCCTTAAATTTAACTTTTCCTTTGGCATCCCGTGTTTCGAACCGCTTCGGTTCATCCTGAAGAACTTACTAGTTGAGTTGAATACTATCATTATTTCAGTCTAGAAAAAACTGAGCATAATACATTAAATGCCATATTCCCACTCTAAATTTATTGGTATAACATTTATAGGACCCCCACCTTCTTCACTTAAATGTGAAATACAAATTTTATATTAATAAGGAATGATAAGTGTTGTCCTATTTCCCTGACTCTAACATTAGAGTTACATTGCTGCGATTCTTCAAAATACTCTCAAGAATTTGTCGTTTATACATTGAAAAAAATATTTTCCGATATCAAGTAAATATTTACTTATTTCTGTACAATGTAAATCATTTTCTTAAATTAAGAAAATATTCACTATATTACGTGGTTCAATTCAAGTGAATTCTTCTTGCATTAAATACATGCTTCCTTGATTTAAGAAGATGCTTTCTAAATTTAAGAAAATAATTTATTTGGTACAAAACAACAAAATATTTACTTGATAACAGATATTTTTCTCAGTATATCTATTTTTAATACCTTGTTCCAAATTATCTAAATTTTAAAAATAGAAAGAATGTAATAAGTCTTTAGACTTATTATTAACTAAAATCTTTAAACTATGTTCTTTTATCCCGCATGTACCATTCATGCTTAGCAAGCTATACTGATGCTCATATATATTTTTTGTTTTCGGTACCTACCTGTTTAACCATTGTAAGATTTGTTATAATCTTCACACTTTATTTTGTATGGCATTCCCACTTTCAAATATTTATCATCCTTATTTTTACAATTCTCAAGTAGTCTTACGTTAAGTAGTGTTATGTTTTTTGGAAGTATTTCTAATTCTTTCCGCAACCCTTTTACATTTTGGTAATACTACGATTTTATTATTATTCTTCTTGTCTTCCATATTATATTTAATTACGAATATACCATTAGATTTATTTAACGAAATTATAGAAGAAAAATGGAGAGAAATCAGTACACACACAAAATTAACAAAAGATGATTTTATAAAAGCAATAAATTTAGCTTTCATTAACACAATTGTTCTTTTTAAAATGATTTTTATAAACAAAAATATAGTTGTCCAATGGGATCACATTTATCACCAATCATTGCTAGTTTGGTAATTGAAAAATTAGAAAATATTGCATTAAACAAGTTAAATTTGGAAGCAATTATCGATAAAAAATATGTTGATGACATCTTTACAATTATATCAGAAAGGTGGTTAGACGAATTGGTGGATGTTTTTAGTTTCATCCATGATAAAAGGAAATTTACAAAAGAAATATAATTAAACAATAAATTGAGTTTTTTGGACGTGAATGTTATTAGAGTTAGTAATAACAGAATAAAATGTAATTGGTATAGAAAACCTACATAATCAGATAAGTTGTTAAATTCTAACTTACACCATCAATTCCGAAATAAGATAGGTACTATGAAAGGAGTCAGCGACAGAGCAAACAAATGATCACAAAAAATTTTAGAAAAGATAATTTAAAATCAGTTAAAGAGAGATTCACTAATAATCGTTATGCAGTATATCTGATAGACAAAATGATTGCAGAGAGAGTGGGTCGTATTTATAATAATACTAGAGAACATAATATGGAAGACAGGGAGAATAATAATAAAATCTTATTACTACCATACGTAAAAGGTTTGTCAGAAAGAATTAGACGTACTTTGAAAAAATATAATATTCAACTTTACTTTAGTAATAATAATAATGTAAGAAGATTATTTAATAATTGTAAATATAAGAATGATAAATATTTGAAAGCGAGAGTGGTATACAACATTAATTGTGACGATTGTGACAAATATTACATTAAACAAACGGGCAGATATCGAAAACAAAGAATATCTGAGCATCAGTATAGCTTGCGAAGAATGCATGATACATCCGGGCTGAGAGAATATAGTTTAGACTTGTTACATTCTTTTGAATTGAAAAATGTAGATAATTTGGAACAACGTATTACAAATAGATATAAAGGACAGACTCTTGAAAGTATTCATATTTTGAAGAATCGCAATAATTTTGAAGAGTCAGGTAAATTGGACAATACTTATAGATGTATCATCTTCATAGAAGTATCATCAGATATTTAATCTTTAGTATCGTCTGTGTTCTTCATTGGATCATCTGAACCATATATTTTATAAAAATGGTGTATCTATGTTATTTCAAGTTATTCAAGCTATGTTATTCAAGTTATGTTAGTTCAACAGATATTAAATATGTAAGAATGCAGCAAGCTAAACATGTGCTAAAATTTTTCAGATGCTCGTATATATTTTCAAATTTTAATATTTATTATATATGATGGCTTGGATACGTTTATTAATTACGTTGATGAGTAGGATGATTAAAAGACATTGTGAATTCTCAAAATTGGTTAAAATTGGTTGAGCCTATCACTTCCAATCGCAGCAAAGTTGATTTTCCTCTTACTGAGAGATTGAAAACTATAGTGTAGATCCCGAATCGGCATGCTCCATAACTTGAACACGGAAATATTTAATAACTTTTGATTAAATAGATAGATCATCTTTTTTAAAAATGAATTTTGTAGATGAAAGCATACAGAGCATAATAATATTTATCACAATCGATTTCAATTTGGTGCCAACATATTACATTTATTTAACAATTTAATTGTTTATACTTTTAAGTTTTTAAGTTTTTAACTATAAACATTTTTTTTATTTCGCTTTCAAAGATTACATAACAAAGTATATAAATGAACAAAGTCCGACATGGAAGCGATTAATATAGTCTGAGACAAGTATGAAGGTTTTAGAGTAAATCTATCAATTTTTTATAAATTCATGTATGGATATAAACAAAAAAAATGTTTTTCAACATTATCAGAAAATAGGCCTTCATTAATTTTATATCAGCATACTGTAAAAAATTCAGATAATTGTAAAGTATCGAGTTATTTCGAAGAATAATGTGCAATTACTGTGAAAGATTACCGACATAGAGTTTTTGAAGACAATATTTGAACCGCGGTACATTATAAAAAATTGATTAGAAATATCAAAATTTTCTGATTTAAATACAAATGTATTGGGCAGTTAAAATATGAAACTTATATATATATATATATATATATATATATATATATATATCATATCATATCATATCATACTTCATACTAATTTATAAAGACAAAGCGTGTTTTTGTTTTGTACGCGAAAACCGAAAAAACTACTGAACCGATTATTGTGAAATTTGATATATAGATTCTATATTACCCTGGCAAGGACATAGGCTATGTTCTTTTTATTGAAAATCATTTTACTTTCATCAATAAATAAAGTTAATGGTTTTAACAGTCGTTCCACCAGCGGCCATTAGGTGGCGTTTGAATCACGAACATCAACTCAAAGTAGTCCGTTTAAAATATTAATACCAGGCCACCTCAAACGAACGTTCATATCCAACTTTGGGATTCGTATCCTAAAGAAGGTGCGACGTTAGTCGGTATTACCTTTTTTGTTCTTCAGGTTAATTTGACACTACACTCACACCTTATGGATATCTTTTGATTTTTGTAAATTTTATTTTCTCTTACGTGAGAAAATCTGTCTCTCTCTCTCTCTCTCTTTCTCCTTCTCTTATAAAATGGTTCTGTATGCCAAATCATACTGAATATAGTTTGTGACGACAAATTATATTTTTGTTTTTATACATTATATTGACTTCAGAATTGTGACAGAGACTATGCCTTTTTTAGTTTGTTTTTTTTGTTTTTTGTACGAGGAAATCAACTTCTATGGGAAGATTCGTGTTGCGACGGTAAAATACGATATCTAGATCTTTTTAACCTTTAGATTGCAGGACTGGCTCATATATGAGCCACCTGTGCCTTGACAGCTACTCTAAAGATACGAGATGTTTTTATGTATAAATTTAGCACATAAAAAATATCAATTTATAAGGCAAAACTGCCGGCAGTCTAAAGGCTAGACGACTTCTATGAGGACTATTGTGTTTAATCATTCGGAAGCGATGCTAGCTTTCTCGGGACGATTTCTACGGGGAGTATCGTGTTTAGTTGATAGTAAACGAAGTTCAGGTATATCGGGTCAACTTCTATGGGGAGTTTCGTTTTCGGATGATAGAATGCGATTTCCAAACAATTTGGAACGACTTCTACGGGGAGTGTCATGTTTAGTTGGTGGGAAATGATGTCCAGGTATGTCATTACGACTTGTATGAAGAAATCAATATTCTATCATTCGAACACGCACACTCCCAATAACAATCGTCCTGGAATAACTGGAAACGATATTCTACTTCCTCAATACAAAACTCTCTATAGTAGTCGTCCTGAGATATTTCCTATAGTCCGAACATGATGCTCTCTGTAAACGTCATCTCGTGACACTTGCACATTTTTTTTCTACAGCTCGAACTCGAAAGTACGATTTTCTCCATTGAAGCCGTATTGAATATGCATATATATATATATATATATATATATATATATATATATATATATATATATATATATTGTATAAAATGGTCGGTAAAATATCAACTTTTTGAAGTGGAGGCTGCATTGAAACAGCTTTTTATACAGAAGCGACGATAGGTAAATTACGGTCAATTATTTATAGAAACATAGATTTTTATATATAGAATACTTTTTACTTAGATATTATTGAATTATTTATAAAATCAGTTAAATTATTATCTCGGGCGAAGCCGAGACGGGGGATGCTAGTATACATATATATAGAAACTATATGTGAACATTTTGCAAAATATGGAAACCTATAAAAGAAGAAAACTGTTACAAGTCAAACAAATGAATATAAATAAAAATGTAAGCGTCAGCAAAATGTGCGATAGAATTTCTCTTGACAACATTAAAGTGGAAAATTTTAAACTAAATGTCTTCTGTTTAGCATGTCATATTGAAATCTCTCATTAATTATATCCTTATTTGATTCATTGAAAGTATAGTGGATTCATACTGAGGTAAATTCAAAATTATTTTGAATTTTTTATGTTTGACTTTATAAATATATTTCCACTATTTCAGTCAAATGTATATTAGTATAGACAGTATGTTATTGAAGATTTTAATAATACATTATCAAATTCTCTTGGAACGTTCAATTTGTGTGATTTATTAGCATATTATATATATATATATATATATATATATATATATACTAAATATTGGATATCAAGATAAAAATTTGGTCAGCGTTATACCGTGATCAAATTTGACCCGGATGGGCCAAAAAAACAATATTTTTACGAATTTTAATACAAATCTTTATTATCGCTTTCAAAATAGGTTCCATTAAATTCCAAATTCGTACACCTGTTGTAAGCCTCACCTGGGATTGCCTGCAGTTCTTTTAGTGAATTAATTTTTATGGCTTCAATGTACTCATAGTGCGTTCCCTGAAGCGGATTTTTGAGTTTCGGAAAGAGGAAAAAGCCACAGGAAGTCAAATCTGGCAAATACAGTGGCTGAAAGATGACTTTCATTTCGTGTTTGGCCAAAAAATCAGACACGATCTGCTGGAATGTGCCGGCGCATTATCATGGTGAAAAAACCATGAAATGCCGGCCCACAAATCTGGTCATTTACGACGAATTGATTCACGTAGACGCCTCAAAACGGCCAAGTAGTACTTCTTATTGACCTTTTGACCTCCTGGAATGAATTCATGGTGAACCAACCCATGATAATTGAAAAAAAAAACGATGTCACCTTGATTTTCGACCGACTTTGACGTGGTTTTTTCGGTTTCGGCTCATTTTTGGAGTGACATTCGCTAGATTGTTAGAAAGTTTCGACGTCATATTCATAAACCCATGTCTCGTCATCAGTAATGATGCGTTTGATGAATGTAGGGTCCTTAGCTACGTTTTGAAGCATCTCTTTTGCGACCTCTACTCGACGTTATTTTTCACAAGATTCAGGTGTTTTGGAACGAGTCTATCATTGACATACTTCATATGCAAAACATTAACCAAAATATGTTGAGCCAGTCCATAAGAGATTTTGAGAGCCTCTGCTACCTCTCTGATGCCGACACGATCATTTTGGAGCACCATTTCCTCAACTTTTTCGCTTTTTTCGTCGTTAATAGAGGTGGATGGACGATTTGCATGAGGGAAGTTTTCGACGAATTTTCAAATACTTGCGTTCACGATAAAGTAGACTACCCGAAACACTTCTGCAACATTTTCAATGATTCCGTAGCCGTAATTCCTTTGGAAACACATAATTTCAAGCAAACTCGTTGATCAACTTTTTTTTCCATAATCAATATTTCCAGACAAATTTTTAGCGTCATAAACAAACAGCTGACAAACATATACTACTGGACACATAGCGCTCAAATTTTACACGAACATCAAGAAAGGTTGTATCAATATAAAAAAAAATTACCGATTCAGTTTACATGCGGAGTTTAAATGCGCCAGTCCGGGTCAAATTTGATCAAATTATCTTGTGTATTGCTTTAAAATTACTTTACACGAAAGTAGAAAATAAGCTAAGTATCGATTGTGTATATATTATATTTATAAAATGAAAATTGTTTCCTAATTATATTTCATAGTCAATAAAACATAAATATGGGATTCTTAAAAAGAAGTGAAATCTCTTTAAAATTACTTTATACAAATAACACAAATCTAGTGTATTGGATATTCTAATCATTTAAAAACTTTTCTCTATAATGTATTGTTCAATAACTTTTGAATAATTATTCAATATATAAGTTGCTTATTTAAAAAAATCATATATACCGAACTTTGTATAAAATGAGTTTTATACTTTCTTTGCTTTCCTTTGGAAAAACGGAATATATTTCTAAAATTTCCTGTTTTTCTCTTCGTGAGAAATATATAGTTTTATCTATTGTTAAACCAAGTTCAATTTCAGGAAAGAAAAATTATTTTATCTTGATTAAAGAAAGAATTCTGTACTAGTACCAAAACTAGTTAAACAGTATAAAAAAATTATTTTCATTAATAAAATGTAATTCATAGCCGAGAAATTTGATATATACTATATTATAAATTTTATAAAAAAATATTAATGCTTAATACTCTATTTAACAGCAAGACAAAATTTGTTGAATTAGTAAGGGGACATGCATATAATGATCACAAAAAATTTGCTATTTGTTGCAGTAAAGAAAATGCTGGATCATTTGAATAAAAATAATTACATGTTTCTTTTTCTATTTCATAAAATACATTTTTCCCCTATTACTGTAAATTTATTCAGTAGTAGTATGATTATAAGTGTATGCACAGACAAACATGACAAAATAAGTTTATTCTTAACTATACGCCTCCTCTTTCTCTTCTTCTCTCTATCTTCCCCTCTCTCTCTCTTTCTTTCTCTCTGTCTCCCCCCCCGCTCCCTCTCCTTCTCTTCATGACCCTTAGCAGTCAGACTCTTCTTCACAAAGTAGCAGTCTTACGGCGGCGACCGTAACGTACCGTCGCCATGGTTATTATGGATATTTGACATCATTTGTGAATAGTTCATAATATTAAGAAATAATTGCTTCCCTGCCTTAAAAATCTATAGAATATATAAATTAATCGTTAATTGTTTCATTGTGATTTAACTGATTAAATGTGACAACTAAGAAGAAAACGATGCGGTGTGCAGTTCATGTTATGATACGAGAAATGGGTCAACCCTGCCCAGCAACCCCCGAGGACGCGGATGGCTGTGAATTCGATACGATGCTTGTGTGCACTCCAACGTAGCAGCCTGGCTTGGCCTAGTTCAATTATTCCGAATTGTCTTTTGCTAATACTGCTCTTATTGTTCCTGTTTGCAAGTTGTAGGTATAATTATTATAAGCGAAAAAAAGGAGAAAAGAGAGAGAGAAAAAAGGAAGGTAGGATTCCACCTTTGCTCCCAAGGTTAGCATGCTGATTTGCGATATTACAATACTGCGCGAAAATCTAGTAAAATTATGATTGTGTTTATATATATATATATATATATGAGTAATAAATAGTATGATATTTTTCTTATGCATTAAAAGCACTCGGTTGGTTTATTTGCAGTGTAAAAGAAAAAAAGAAAATTATAGATAACTATCTACAAAGCTAGCGCACATGTTAGTATTATTATGCATACCAGTCCGAAAAAGTCGATAGAACCTTTGTACATTTTTGCTTGAGCATGGATACCGTTTAATATATATAGATATGTGTGTGTGTGTGTGTGTGTGTGTGTGTGTGTGTGTGTGTGTGTGTGTGTGTGTGTGTGTGTGTGTGTGTGTGTGTGTGTGTGTGTGTGTGTTTAAATAAGAAGAAATTAGGATACACTATAATTGCATCATTTTATACTTTCCCAAAAAGTAAGTTCAAAAAGACATTGATCTACAATTTATATATTTTTTGATTATTTGATTATACGAATTTGCAAAAATAAAAAAACATGATTCACTGTATAATTTACGTATACTTGTCAATTTTTAAATTTATTTCATTAGTAATTTCTTTTATTTACTTTGCAAAAATGAATATAATAGTTAAAGAGAAGAAGATTAAAAATAATAAGGAATTACAATACTCAACTTGCCTTATTTTATATTTTCGTGGTAAGTAAGTTTGTAGTAATAATTAATTATATATATATATATATATATATATATATATATATATATATATATATATATATATATATTAAAGGATTAAAAAAGTCACTATATATATATATATATATATATATATATATATATATATATATAGTGACTTCTTTAATCCTTTAAAAAAATATATATAAGTAAAAAGAAAGTGCAATATCCTACTCATGATACTAATCAATAGTTTTCAAGTATTGGATTTTCATAAAATTTCGAGCCGTCTTAACGAGATATTAACTGGATGTTTTTATTGGCTTTTTTACGAATTATAAAATAATGTTAGTGCAAATTGTTTAATTTCATTTAAATACAAAGTTTTCAATAAATTATTAATTGAAGGTGTAACATTGTTAAAAATAATAAAGAATATTAACATAATTAAAAGTAATAAGGAATTACAATACTAAACTTGCCTTGTTTTATATTTTCGTAGTAAGTAAGTTTGTAATAATAAGTAATTATATATATATATATATATATATATATATATATATATACATACTATCATTCCCCGTCTCGGTTTCGCCCGAGATAATAATTTAACCGATTTCATAAATAATTCAATAATATCTAAGTAAAAAGTACTCTATATATAAAAATCTATGTTTCTATTAAATATTTGACCATAATTTCTGTATCGTCACTTCTGTATATAAAGCTGCTTCAATGTAACGTCCACATCAAAAAGTTGATATTTTGCCGACCATTTTACATTATATATATATATTGTTCGGAAAGAGAACCGACTCAACACGAATCTTCCCATAGAAGTAGATTTCCTCATACCTGGACGTCGTTTTCTATCAACTAAATACCACAATTCCCGTAGAAATCACTAAGAGACTTGGACATCGCATTCTATCCTCCAAACACACAACTGTCTAGAAATCGTCTTAAGGCAAGAGCATATCGTAATCAACCGCCCCTATACGCCAATACACTATTTCTCAGTAGAAACCGTATTTAAAATATCTATATATAATATGTACAATATAATATACATACAATATATATTACATATTTCGTATATTTTTGTTTTTTTAATTCAATACCGTGAATATTTTCGTAGTGATGCCAACTGAAATTCAAGCGAAATGGTACGGCGAATAGCATATTTTCTAAGCAGACGATGGATATTGCCTTTTTATGTAGAAGTGACGATATATATATATATATATATATATATATATATACTAGTATATATATAAACTCATATATATATATATATATATACTAGTATATATAACTCATATATATATATATATATATATATATATATATATATATATACTAGCATCCACCGTCTCGAGAGAGAGGGATAGAGAGAGAGAGAGAGAGAGAGAGAGAGAGAGAGAGAGAGAGAGAGAGAGAGAGAGACAGATTTCCACGTAAGAGCAAATAAAATTTACAAAAATCAAAAGATATCTATAAGGTGAGAGTAGTGTCAGATTAACCTGACGAACAGAAAAAGTAATACCCACTAACGTCACACCTTCTTTAGGATACGAATCGCAAAGTTGGATATGAACATTTGTTTGAGCTGGCCTGGTATTAATACTTTAAACGGACTACTTTGAGTTGATGTTCGTGATTCAAGACGCCACCTAGTGTCCATAGTGGAGCTGACTGTTAAAATCATTAAAAATTAAAAGTAGTCCACTTAAAGTATTAATACCAGGCCAGGTCCGTTAACCTATAAAGGGTCGGGTTTTGAGGCTTCGACATGTCCTTTGAAAGTGCCCAAATTTATATCTTGTATCACCCATCAACAATATATAATGGTCCTATTATGGACCGAGCCCATATATAAGCTCTCCGTCCCTGGAGGGCCATGAAAAATTTTTAGTTCGGTAAAATAGGAATAAAATCATATTCTCAGGTTTTGAGTTATGCTGCATCTAAATCTAATCGGTTATTACTGCTCATAATCACGGTCATTCAAGGTGAAATAAGGTCACTCTAAGGTCAAATCAGAAAGTGTCATATATATTCGACCAAAAATTATATCTAAGAATATCCCGAGCTACTATATCGGAATCTGACACTTGTTTGATTGTGAATAGACATAACTATACTCATTCTTCTCCGTATATGGTCCTCTCAAGATGTATGTGTTTTGATTGGTACTTTATTATTTTTAGAAATATAGAGTTTTTCGGCCTTCTACTTTCCTTCTGCTTTAGCCACAGCTAAGGACCTGGACGTAAAGAGTAATGCAGCTTCTTTTTTCATTTTTTTATGTTTTATATTTCCCTATTGTTTTTATACATTTTTGCATTTTGTCATAAGTCTATTTTGTATTTTTCTCACATTGTTCTTCTAAGAGCTATATATATCATGACATATCTATCTATATGTATATCATATAGATAAATAACATATCATCTATATATCGATAACATCTGAATTTATGACTTTCTTATATTTTTTATAATTTTTTCCAACTTGATCAAGGTAAGACTTCTTGGTGTGATAAGTTTCAAAACACGAATCTATACATAGATTAACTTGGCAAGTTTTACATTCATAAATGCTTCCATGTCTGGTTGTATTTATGAGACATAAACAGAAAATACCTTCTTTCTTTTTCCCTTGATCAATTGTCTTAGGAAAGTATTTCACAGTAACTCGAGAGTCATTCGACTGACCTGAATAACGCAAGTCATCAGAATTTATCCCTCGTAAGCCTCTCACTACTTATCTCAGGATAAGAAATCTTATTGTTAGCAGTACTTTTCATTTTACGTACTGCATGAGAATTTAAAAGAACAAAATCAAGCAAGTGAAAAAAAGTATTCGATACCATTTAGTAGATTTTCTAATCGTTTCTGCCAATGAAAATTGTCTGTCTATGTTATCAATCCCATATTTTTATTGTAGTTCACTATATATATTGGTTTTATAATATCTTTATTAGTACTTCAATGTTTCTTACCTATACTTGCGTAACCAACTTCATCGACTGTTGTTATCATGTAAACTTCTTTCTTGTCCATCCACTTTATTGCTGACCAAGAGGCGATATGGACTACTTCAATTTTACTTCGGTTCAATTTACTGACAAGCTTGGGTATTCATTTTTTTGCTTTTCTTCACAGCTCCAAACATAACAGTATCTTTGTCATTGGAGAAAATTAGCAAGTTGAGGAGACGAGTACCAATTATCTATGAAGATTACGTAACCTTTGTTGAAATATGGTGTTAGGAAATTATCTACTTTATCACAAGAAAATCCCAAATCAAATTTTTCATGATCTGTATCAGCTCCTGTACAGCTGTATAAGTCTTTTTATAGGCTTGGGTAAGCTCAATAAAAAAAAAAAAAAGCTCCTGTATAATGAATCATATTAGGAATTCAGGCTTACAATCAATCAATTCGAAAATATTTATACCAAACCTGTGTCTTTTCAAGAGTAAATATTGCTTGAACTTTAATCTTCTTTTCCACAGCATCAAACTTTTATCAATCCAAAGGTTATTCCCAGGATGCAAAGTAGAGGAAAATTATAATTTAGAATACCTATTACAGGTTTAATTTTTCTCAGAGGATGACTTTTATAAGGTGATAGATTGTCCCTATTATTTTTAAAATGCAGAAAGCGTAAAATTTGGAGATATCTGTTATGAGTCATGTAGTTTCTGAATATTGGAGTGAATAATAGAGGATCCATACTCCAATAATCTTTGATATTATACTTACGAACATTTCCCATGTTAATTGTTAGAGCAAGAAAGATTCGCAATTCTTATACTGTTACATTTTTCCATGGAGCCATATTGGAATGGAATGGATCGGAGTTTTGCTTCTGGAGGAGATTTTTTTGTTCCAAAATTATTTTGAAAATATTAGAATCCACAAAGAATTCAAAGTAAGCTAATCGAGTATGCTCTGGAATAGGAATATTTTTAGAAAGGTGTGGTCTGACGTTGTCCTGGTGGAACACTCACCCTTCCTGTTGGCCAATTGTGGACGCTTCTGTTCAACAGGCTGCTTCAAGCGGTTCAGTTGTTCACATTAGATGGTAGAATTAAGCATTTGGCCATATGGGAGCAGCTCATAGTACATGATTCCCTTCCAATCCGTCCAAATACACAGCAAAACCTTTCTGGCCGTCAATCCCGGCTTGGCCACTGTTTGGGACGGTCCACTGGCCTTAGAACCACAACCGTTTTCGCATGAGATTATCGTATGTGGTCCATTTTTTGTCGCCAGTCACCATCCGCTTCAAAAATGGGTCAAGTTCAGATATGATCGATAAAATCCATCAAATAGTGCTGAAAGACCGCAGATGAAAAGTGCGTGAGATAGCTGAGACCTGTAAGATGTCATATGAACGTGTACCAAATATTTTGCACCAACATTGGAGTTGTATAAGCGTAATCCAAGCAAATTGTTGCATCGATTCGTAACCGTTGATGAAACTTGGGTCCACCACTACACTCCTGAAACCAAGCAACAGTTTAAACAGTGTATTGGACCAGGGGAACTCCAAAGAAGACAAAAACAATTTTTTCGGCAAACAATGTTATGGCTACTGTTTCTTGGGATGCAAGGTATTATATACATTGATTACCTTGAAAAGGGTAAAACTATCACTGGTCAATACTACGCAGACTTATTGCAATGTTTGAGCCACGAAATGAAAATTAAACGATCTCATCTGGCGAAGGAAAAAATGTTGTTTCATCACGATAACACACCAGCGCACACGTCAATCGTTGCGATGGCTAAAATCAATGATCTGAAATTTGAATTGATGCCACACCCTCCCTACTCTCCAGACCTAGCCTAGATAACTATTATCTGTTTCCTAATCTCAAAAAATTGCTTGGCGGTAAGAGATTTGCAGACAATGAAGAAGTAATGGAAGCTGTAAATGGGTATTTTGAGGAGCTTGACAAATCAGTCTATAGAGATGGCATTACTAGACTAGGACACCGCTATGAGAAATGTATCAGCCTTGGAGGAGATTATGTTGAGAAATAAAAAAAAATTCTTAAAAACATTGTTTTTCTTGGTCAGCCCGGAAACTTATCAATTCACCCTCGTATTTGAATTCTTTATATTTTCAATTCATAACTTTATTTAAACGTTACGCTTTCAATATACTATTTAAATTAATTATGCAATTATTTGTATAGAAGTTTTTAAATAACTTATTTTTATAAAACTTTTTCAGTTTATTTATTTTTACATATTTACAGGTTTTTGAAACCATCCACACGAAGGTAAGTATTCATTATCCACAGCTCAAAACTCTGAGCATCTTTGGCAGCTCTAAGCGCTTCATAAGTCTAAGTATATGACTATCGCAAGCTATTAGTGTCTCTTACAATTTCAAACACTATTAGCAGTTGGAGTATTGTCAGCAGCTCTTAGTTGATTAAGTCACTATAATCAAGCCATCGACTATAAAATTAAAGATTTTCTTTCAACTTACAGAAAAATCTAAATATTATACATTTCATTAGATATATATTTTTAACCAGATTAATAAATATATTATAAGCAATCTTTATAGTATTTACAACAAGAAAACGAATGAAAACAAAAATGAAATCCACTTATAAAAGTTTTGTCGAATATGGGTAAAAACGTATTTCTGACGATTTACTGAAACATTCAGAAATGGATTATTTCCTACTCTTACTAAAATCATATTCACAATATAAGCCTTTATCAAATTTACTTTTACATTTCAATGTTATTTCTGAAATTGCACAAAATTTGAAGCATATTCAAATTTTATATTTGTCATCAGCAAGTAATTCATTATCCTAATAGAACCAAGCAATTAGAATTATTATGCTTATATGACTTTTCTAAGTGGTTTGAGATTGTAAAGAGTGGAACAATTTACAAGGCAGAATTATTTGAATTGCCAAATGGTTTGTATTGTAAAAAACGCAAAAAACCTAGTTTAATTAATCATTATGAGTTTAAGCCACACACGCAACCAGAAGCTTAATACCATGCTTTGTTATTATTATTTAAACCGTGAAGGGATTCAGATGAATTAAAAGGCTCGTATCAAACGTATTGTGAAGCTTTCAGAGAACAACAGCATGAATTAGCAGAAGCGATCGAATATCACAATAAATGTATAACTATAGTGAAAGCTATGGAATATATGAATAAACTAATTCAAAATGAATTAGAACTAAATAAAACCGATATTCAAAAAAATTCTGTTAATATGCCTGATGGTTGTTTGCCTATTAAAGTAGAAAACACTATGAATGATTTTCAAGCTATTTTAGAAAAAGATAATATTATAAATGAACAAGATATACTTCTATTTCAAAATTTATCGTGGATCAGAAAAGAATTTTTGATAAAATAACTACTTCTTTAAAATTATAACAGAAAAAGGTTTAAGAATGTTTGTTAGTTCCTGGCGGAACAGGTAAAAGTTTTCTCATTGAAAATTTAGTTTCATGGAATAAGATATATGGTAAAGATACAACCGTTACAGCTCCTACTGGAATAGCTGCGTATTAATAAATATTTTTTTCATTGGTCTTACAGTAGCTGCGTATAATATCCAATGATTAACAATTCATAGATTATTACAATTGCCAATAGAGCATGGTGGCACAGTTATGTATCGCCAGTTATCTGACGCAGCTTTAAAACAAATAAGACAAACCTTGCAAAACATTGACCTAATTATTATTGATGAAATTTCAATAGTAGCAAATCTCACTTTCATGTATATAGAATTACGATTAGCAGAAATATTTGATACATCTATGAACAATGATGGGTGGTTTGGAGACACTAACATACTTGTTTTTGACGATCTATTGCAGCTTCCCCAGTTCTTGAAGATCTTGTATTAGTAGAGATGTATCAAAGATAGATCGAGACATTGTTATATGCCGACGCATGTCTATGCGTATCCTTAGAGTCTTGCGTGCGCGCTTTCGTTGGAATGCGGAAAGCATTTCCGAACCCCTTCTCTCCGCCGCGGCGATTCCGGGCGAATCAGCGCTTGCGACCACCAGCGGAGCCTTACGGCGCCACCGGAGTCGCAAGCGTAGTTGATATAAAAGAGAGGGTTTTCGGGATGGAAAGACAGAAAGATACCGGGGGAGATTGAGATCCGGACCTCCCGGGATCTCCGACGGCCCATCCCAAGACAAATAAATCGGCTTAACCTTTATCCGACACCTTATCATTTACCCTTCAAAACCCATCCCAGGCTCCATCACACCGGAGTAGCGAAGCTCCCCCGCGTCTCACACAGCTCCAACAGGAGAGTGGAGCAACGCCGCCGCGCGCCGCTGCACGAACAGTGGCAGCGAGAGAGGGACAGAGAGGGAGCTGCAGCGCCGCCGCGCGCCGCCGCTGCAATAACAGCTGAGCAGGCCGCCCCCGTCGTGCACCGCCTGCGGAGGCCCGAGAGAGCGTTGACCAAGCCGCCTCCGCCGCAGCTGGTCAAGTACTAGGCCGGCGGAGGTCAGTATCGGGACTTGGGCCTTCGGCCCAAGCTGACCTTACCCCTTCCCCCTTCCCCCCTTCCCATCTACCCGGTGGTCTCTACATCATCGGTTCTTTTTAGGGTCGTCTCGTGCATAGGGGACGAGGTGAGCCACCCACTCATCTTTCTTCCCCCCCCACCTGCGGGTGATGTCTCGCCCCGAAAGCCCTTCTCAGGGCCGTCCAGTCGTAGGGGATAGGGCGAACCACCCACATCCCTCCCACCTGCGGGTGGTGTCTCGCCCATAGGCCCTTCTCAGGGCTGTCCTGTTCGTATGGGACAGGGCGAACCACCCACTCCCCCCTCCTCTCCCCCTCGACCTCCCGTCCACGGGCAGTGTCTTGGTCCGATCCAGATACCCGGATCAGACCGACACCCTCCGCGGTGCGGACTCCAGGTATGGCACCTCTCCGAAAGGAGTTACGGATGAATACCCAGTAGCACCGACTAAGAGCGGTTACCAAAGCCTCCGGAGACCCACCGGCGTGTCGAGAGACGCGCCTGGGGATTGTCGGAGGACGAGTTTTTCGGGGGGGGCACTCTCCAGGGTCGGTGTCCTTGCCTCCTTCCCCCTCCCTACGAACCGACGGTCGTATCAGGTTTAAGGGATCGGGGTCGGAGCCGCTCCGGCCTTAAAGGAGCCGACCATGGGGCCACTGGCGCCATTTCATCCTCATCCGGGAAGGAACGATGACGCTAGCCTGCTCTAGCCCGGAACTTCGGACGACACGGCCTCGCCGCAAGCGTAGGAGAAGAGACGAGCGGTAGCGCGCCAAGAGAAACACACGGCATCATCGAAATAGACGGACAGCGCCGGAGGAAGCCAGGGAAAACTTCTGGGAGATTGATCTAGATCTGCCAGATCTAGACCTCTCAGAAGCCACGTCAGAGGACGAGAGACCACCGAAGGCCGTACGGAGCGCCGTGGTGATCCCAACCGCTCCAGAGGCCCTCGACGTGCGGGGCGAGATCGGCATCCGCCGTCCCACCCGGCCGTCGCTCATCGTTCCCCCTCCTCGGCCTCCCCTGGCAGAACTCGTGTGTGAAGGGCAAGGGCCTCACTGCGGCCTGCGTATCGGCCTAGTTGGAGAAGGAGTCCAACATCGCAGCCGAAGCGCAAGCCGGAGGCGGGCTGCACGCACGCTCCATCTGCCTCCGTTCGTATCCCCTTACCAGACCCCTCCCCGGTACCACCCGCGTTGACGCAACGAGAGGCGGCGACTAAACGGCCCTTTTCAGGGACACAAAATCAAATCACACGAGGCCAAATTACCCATTTAACCGTCATCACCTTCCCTCCTTATAACAAATTGGCGCTCAACGTGGGGCAAGTTCCTAACTTCTGCGCTGAAGCGTGGACTTATCCACAAGACTGGACTAGCCGCAGCAAATGGAGGGTCCTTCCTCCCCACCACGGAATCGTACCCGTGCTCAATCACTTCTGGGAGTGACAGAAAACCCAGGGGCGCCCAGGACCGAAGAAACACAGGGAGAAGAAACGCAGCGCCTGTTCCGCATTCTAAAGCGAAGCAGGAAGCATCAAACGTCAGTCGGTGTTCAGACGCAGCCAGAGGAGCATCAAGCGACTACCGCTACCCAGACACGAGTTACCACTACCCAACGAAGATCTGAACCTCTGAGAAGAGTTTCTACAGCCACCCAGACGGAACCACCGAGGTCAACTTTTACGCCTACAAGCGTGAAGCGAGCTTTACCTGCAGAGAAACAGACGGAGCCGTCTTTCAGTTACAAAAGAATGAACGAAAGCAAAATGGAGTTGGAGACGGAAAACAGAGGCCGTCGAATGCCGCCCACGCTTCAAAATTGGGAACCGTTTACCCAAGCGCTGTTGGGACATAAACCTGCGCTCCCGGAATACCACAGACGAGACCACGAAGATCCTGCAGTATATTTGGAAAAATGCGAGGAGTATATTGAGGCGCTTACACGCCAGACCAACAGCGGGTCCGAGTGTTGGAGAAAGGTCTAAAAGGAGACGCTGAGAAATGGTGGCTGTGCTACAAAACCATGGGCATCGATTGGCCTCGCTTCCGAGAACTGTTGAACAATAAGTTCAACAGTCAATCTATCAAGGACGAGTTGGTGGCTCAACTGTACGGGACGCGCCAAAAGGAGAAGGAGCCGGTCGAGCGGGTCGGACCGTTCCTGCAGCATAAGTATATGCTGTACCAACGTTTGCGGCCTGGGGAATCCGAGAACACAAAGGTCGGTACGTTACTGAACCTTCTACTTCCCGGGCTTAAAAAGGTGTTGCGATCGCACACCATCTACTTTTAAAACATATTTAATTGAATCATATCCTTAAATTCTTAAATTAAAAATAGAAATGAAATCTGTAAAACAAAACAACTTTTAACAAAAGTAAAATATTTAGACGATTTTAATGTATTCTTAGCATAGTAAGAATTTTAAATACATCTTCTCATGTAGTTTATAAAAAATTTTTATAATATAATTTCCGAAATTTCCAAATATTAACAGAAAAATTAATTTACAATTAAATTAAAAACTAGTTCACTAATATAGTAAAATGTTCTACTAACTATGATAAAGAGAAACATAATAATTTATGTTCTTAGCATATTAAGAAATTTACTACTTATAAATGTTATTCTTAGTATAATAACAATTTTAAATACATCTTCTCATATATTTTATAAAAACTTTATATAATAAAAAAATTTTTTTAAATTCAGAAATTTATGAAGATAAAAATACATACATAATAATATTTTGCATTGAATTCATTAAATAATAATTTGTTTAAAAAGTAATGAAATCTGCAGAAAACAACTTTTAACAAAAGTAACATAGTTAGATAAAATAGTTAAATCTAAAACTCTAAAAAATAATGATAAATAAATAGTTTTAACGGAAATGCAACTTAATAAAGTTGTGAGATCATTTATAAATAGTCGTGTTAATTTCACATCATTTTATCCACGTGTGGACTTGTAAAAAAGAGTTAATTATCTTGAATCATTGATGTTTTTAGGTGAACATTCTTGTGCTATTTTTTCTCATAATTCATTATTATTAAAGAAAGCAGGAATGAACTTGCCAGCCCCGTTCTCAGAAAGATTATGCTTCTTTTGGTTAGTAATTAATATTTTCAAATTAAACAATATCTAGTTATATGCAATTTCTATCTATAATTCACTCATAATAAAATCTAAATCACATTTATTTATATTTTTGTCTATTAAAAACATATGTAGTTCCAAAATTCAAAGTTATTAACCAATAAAGCTTTATTTATTGAGATTACTGTATATACTGTAAAATTTTTCATGCAAAATTTAATTATTAACAAAATATAGAGTATAATATTTGTGGGAACGGGGCTAGCAAGTTTATACCTGCTTTTTTTAATAATAATGAATTATCAGAAAAAATAGCAAAAGAATTTTCACCTAAAAGCATCGATGATTCAACACAATTAACTCTTTTTTACGAGTCCATGCGTGGACAAAATGATGTGAACATAAACTCTGCTATTTATAAATGATCTCACAACTTTATTAACCTACATTTCCGTTAAAACTCTTTATTTATTATTATTTTTTAGAGTTTTAGATTTATTTATGTAAACTATACAAACTGTTTTTATAGAGATGCATATAAAATGCACTTAGGTATTTGTTTTAATGATTCCTTTTTTTAAGAGTTTATTGCGTTACATAATTTATTTTTTATTAATATATTTCGGAAGTTTTAGAAAAATATTTTGTGTAAATGTTATTTAGGTATATGAAAACTAAATATAGTATTATGTATGTATGTTTATTTTAATAAATTACTGAATTTAGAAAAATATTTTATATAAAGTTTTTATAAAATACATGAGAAGATGTATTTAACATTCTTACTATGCTAAGAACACATCAAACTCGCCAAACTATTTTACTTTTGCTAAAAGTTTTTTTTTGCTATAATATACATAAATATGTATATTTATATATTATGTATAATTCCATTTTTTTAATCAAACAACGTGAATATACTAATAGCGATGCTAACTGAAATTCAAACAAAATGTTGGTGTAAAAATGGGATATTTTTTAACGATGGATATTGCCTTTTGATGTAGAAGTGACAATGTTTTATATATATATATAAATATATATATATTTATATATATATCCTTCGGCGTTAACCTCTTCAATACGATTTTCTAGCTTTTCCATTTTTACGAAAAACACAGAGGCGTCTTTTTCAGCGTGCTCTCAAACCTAAACTAACATATCGATCGGACTGAAACTGTAGCTACAAGATATCTAAGCATGATACGATATAACGCTAGAACCTCAAGGTAGGCCTAGTGTCGCCATCTCTTGGTCAGGCCGGAAACTTATCAATCCACCCTCGTATATTCTGTATGAGTTAAATATTAGGTTGTCAAATATCTCCCTTCCGACTTTTTGTCTTATGAATTTCGCGGCTATGTACAAAGTGCTACAGAGCTCGTATCTGGCAATACTATACATCACTTGACAGATCTTGACATAACGTACAAAACGACGCTATGCATGATTAGTTTGGATATTGCGTTCAAAAGTTATAGACGTATAAACATGGAGTTCACTAACGCAGAAATTCACGCTATTTTCAAGTTTTCCTTTGTTAAAGGCAAATCCGCTAGAGACAAGTTCCGTGAGATTAATGGTTTTTTCGGGGATGGCACGCTATCACTTCGAACCGCAGGGGAATGGTTTCGACGATTCAAAGCCCGGTGAAAAGGACACCATTGATAAGCCAGTCGGCTGAAGACCGATCAAATCGCGGAATTTATCGAGTTAGACCGGCATGTAGCTTCTCGTGACATCGCGCAGGAGATGCGAGTTAGTCACCAAATCATTTTAAGCCATATGCAGAAGGTTGGATACAAAAAAGCTTGATGTTTGGGTGCCGCATGAGTTGACGCAAAAAACCTTCTGGACCGAATCAACGCCTGCGATGTGCTGCTGAAACAGGACGAACTCCACCCATTTTTGAAATATCAAGCGAAAACGGTCGTGGTCTAAGGCCGGTGGACCGTCCCAAACAGTGGCCAAGCCGGGATTGACGGCCAGAAAGGTTTTGCTGTGTGTTTGGAGGGATTGGAAGGGAATCATCTACTATGAGCTGCTCCAATATGGCCAAACGCTTAATTCTACCATCTACTGTGAACAACTGAACCGCTTGAAGCAGCCTGTCGAACAGAAGCATCCACAATTGACCAACAGGAAAGATGTAGTGTTCCATCAGGACAACGCCAGACCACACATTTCGTTGATGACTCGTCAGAAACTACGGGAGTTCGGATGGGAGGTTTTATCGCATCCACCAAATAGCCCGGACATATCGCCAAATGATTACCACCTGTTCCTGTCCATGTCGAACGCCCTTGGTGGTGTAAATTTGGACTTAAAAAGAGGCTTGTGAAAAGTGGCTATCCGAGCTTTTCGCAAATAAGGAGAGGGGTTTCTACGAGAGGGGTACTATGAAGTTGCCGTCTAGATGAATACAGATTATCGAACAAAACGGCGCATATTTGAAGTAAATCCGACCTCTGTAACACTTTTTATAAAGCATTGAATGAAGAGCAAAAAAGCGAAAGGGAGATATTTTACAACCTAATATGTTGTTATAATAGCATCTCATAATTCTACAAATTTATTTAAGAGAATTCACTGAATTAAAATACTGAAATCTATTTATATTTATAAAAAATAATGCATATTAATACCGAATTCTGTAAAAAGTACGAAATATATTTAAACTTCCTTTCTGTAACTAAAGTATATGACAACTTTCAAATTAAAAAACTCTTTAAATATCAAATTCCAATAAAAATAAGAGATTTATCAAAAATAGAAACTACTGAAAAATTAAATACTTCACATAAAATATTAAAATTAGAAGAAGATAATATAACTGATGAAGAAATTAGCAAATTGATAAGTATAATAGTTTTTGCATAAAAATAGAATAGAATACCTATTGAGATCGTAAATTCAAATCTGCTAAAACAATTATTATACATAAAAATTGTACAAACATATAGCTTTCAATTTCAAATTGGTTCTTTTGATTTTAGTTTTCTTTATAGTTTCAAAAAAAATATTATAACTTCCATAACCACAAACACAAAAACATGACATGCAAATTATAGTATATATAGCAACTATAATATAAACTATTATACAAAAAGAAAAAGTATCAAAATTCAGCTTAATTTTAGTAGATTTTTCATTATTTTTATCACAATTATAAATATGGCTATAATGTTTAGAATAATTTCCTTTACATTGCGCTTATTATATTCATTTAGCGTACAAACATCGTAATACTTTCACACAGGTTATAGATAATAGAATTTGATTTTACGAAAACGTTGTTAATTTAGTATTTGTTAAGGATTTCAGTTAGTTAATTTAAAGGCGAAATATGTTCTCCCCCTTTATACTATATATTTTTATATTTTATTTACATGTTAAATTTGTCTATATGTAAAAAAGAGACCATTTTCTTTTACACTTATCTTTCTATTCTCGCAGTAGTGTGCGTATGTATAAACATACAAGGATCACAAATGGATGCCTGTTGCCTCCCATTTCTTATTCTCGGCTGTATAAGCCGAGCGCGTCTCGGCCTACATTTTTTAGTTCCAATTCCAGCTTCTCGATAGAAAATTCATATTCTGCTTTTTTGATTGGCTATTAAATATCGGTTAATAAGTCGACATTACAACGATTGACATAAACGTTTTTTATTGGCTCATTTATCTTTTTATAAGCTATACTGATACAATAACGTGTTCAGTCGGTTCCGTGAAATCTCGTATATTCGAAACTCTTACCACGTCTGTCACGATTCTGCGCTCCGTATATTCGAATCCGGTAGAAGTCCCGTGATGGATTTCCGATATTTAATATCTCTATATATCCATAAATTCAAACCTAACATTTTTTTTGACATACACATATTATACATAATACAAAATCATATCACCTCCTTTACCATCATAAATTTCTAATATTGGTTCTAAAAAATTCTAAAAAAGGTCGGTTTTTATAACTGCGATAGTGGTCTACGTATTGTTTAGGCCGTCCCATAAACAGATACCATGATTTTGTGTCTTTTTTCTTCGTCAACAATTCCTCTTAGTTTCTCCTTTTCCAGGCCCAAGAGCGCTGGCCGAGATCTGTACATACTGATTGGTTGATGGACACAGGCGCGTAGCGCAAAACTTATTCGCAACAGCTCAAAATTAATTTATATAGAACTTTTCCTTCTCGATCCCATCGTCATACGTTGATCACTTATTTCGGAAAGACCGGTTTCATATATATATATATATATATATATATATATGAATACGTTATTATATCTGTATAGCTTATAAAAATCTAAAAGCACCAATAAAAAAATATTTATGTCAATCGTTGTTATTTGTCGATTTATAAACCATGCGTATCGAAAACCTCAGATGAGGGGCTGGAATTAGAAAATCTAGGCGGAGCCTCTCACGGTCTATGAATGAAATGGTAGGAACGAATATTGATAGTTTCATTAGCAATAAAGTCTATCACGGTGCGGTCATCGCTTCGCACTCTTGTATATCTTTTATATATCTATATATAATCGAAACTCTTATCACCTCTTATACTACTCTACGCTATTGATATTTCAAATAATGTGTATATTTCTCGGCTGATCGCCGATGCCGAATTACTATTCTCACCTATAACCTCCTTTTCTATTCTAGACTCCTACTGATTTGATAATGTGTCTAGTCGGTTCTCTGGCATTCAATATATATTTATTGAATATCTGCCACCTCTTATAATATTATACTATTCAAATACTCTGGGGTCACTATACAATGACAAACTGTATTTTAATGCTGCAGAGATGATAATGTATAACTGTATATATATATATATTGTAACCGCCCGAACGGCGGTGGTAGGTTAGAGCGCTCGTGTGAAACCGCGAGTGTTCGTCTGAGTTCGCGAAACGATACGCGCGAGCCTCGAGGGCGCTGGAAGCGCAACTGTACGTATGAAGTTCGGAATGAACTTCACTTGCACTTTCTTCTTTGTGCCCGGAGTTTACACTTTTCGACGCACCTTCTATTCGTACCGCCTGGAATTACCGTTCCACGTTTTCATTTTCGTTCGTTTCGAACCACGTAGTTCAGGTCGCCATTGTAGCGTCCTGCGCGGTGACGAGGTATAAGTTTGCCTTGGTGTAAACTTCGTGCGAGCACTTCGGAGGCGAGGAAAAGATACACGGCGACATCCTCGCAGGAATCCCGGATCGTCAGAGTAGTATCCCGAGGAAGCGCCTACGAACTACCGCTTGTGTACCGTCGCGAGCCAGCGACACCATCAACGGCTACGAACCGCAGCCACGCGCAACCGCGCGAGCTATCAGTGAGAAAAGAGAGCGCGCATCCGGTCGCCCTGACACCAGGCGACGGCAGCGAGCACCAGCGAGCACCAGCGAGCTTTCGGCCAGCGACAGCATCGTCGTCGTCGGCGGCAAGTAGCCTTATACTTTTTTATCATAGTTACTTATGCGTGCATATAGCTAGGCTCCTGGCCCACCGCCGTGCCCGCGTAATCTTAATTGTCATATATATACCGCGCGTACCTAAGTGAACATTATTGTTATACCATTTTATAATTTTATACCGTCGTAAATGATTTCGCGTGTGAGTAGCACATAGTATATAGTATGTAACCTTATAATGTACCGTCGTTACCACGTGTGTTATATCGAAAGCTCCCGTTTCGTTTGCCCCGTCCCTGAGTATGTTGTACGATTGCGTAGTTGTATAAATAATTAACTTAGCGTCGCGGAACCCACAACCAGTACATAACGTACGTAATACATTATCGTTGTAGATAGGTTTTTCGTAAAAATAAATAAATGTTAATATTGTTATAATCTGATAAAGTCACTCGCGTAGTTCATTTCTCGTTCCCCGTCCCCTTTCCAGCGGAGTGCACAACCAGCAGCGTGGAAGAGTCCACACACACACATAAGCTAACAGTAAGTAATAACCCGATTTCGGGGTTATAATATATATATATATATATATATATATATATATATATATATATATATACACATAAAGCGTCGTAGTCTGAACTTTTAATACAGTTTGAGGAGTCTGAACTTATTGCTTTGAATTTACTATTATATATATAGATATACATAAAAATGTGTTCATACTATATAAAATATAACATAAAATATATACATAAAAATAAAGAAGTGATAAATAATTTTTTTCATTGATTGAAAATTGTAAAAATCTCAATTTATAAGTAAATAGTGTAGCGGCTGCGCCATTTGATTGTACAAATTATATATATATATATATATATATATATATATATATATATATATATATATATATATATATACTAGCATCCCCCGTCTCGGCTTCGCCCGAAATAATAATTGAGATAATAATCCGAGCTCATACTGCGGAAAAAAATATTCTTGGCCACCAAAACAAATTTCGCTCTTATCGTTAAAATATAGACTGTAACTATGATTAACTTAAGCTCTCTAATTAGCGTTAGAGAGAAAAAACAAACTAGGGAAACTTACTTTTTTGAAAACCCATCTACATTGTTAAGCTCTTTATTTTAGATGCTGCAATTATGGCTTCTTAAATTTTCAAATATATTATTCCATGTGCCATTCGTTCTCTTTTTGTTAAAATACTCATCAAATATATTTGTCTTAAATGTTTGAAAAATGCAGATCCTTTAACATTTTTAATCTTTCATCATTTAAGGCCAAATTTTATTTATTGATTATTTTTAAATTTTGAGTGCATATGAATTTATTGTTACTGCGTAGTTATCGGTTTTAATTACCCCCTTTTTTGCCTACACTCTCGTGTACTAGCAGGGATAGGGTTGGATAAGCAATACTCGCGACGCGGATTTGTTGATCCCAAAACGAATTTTCCTTGCGAAATTTGATACCAAGATCGGAGTGTAGGGGCCAAAATGATTGGATTCAGTCAGGAGTGATACTGGTATCTTACCGCGTAAACGCTTACATAACGGTCAGTACGTTACCCAGAATGCAATCATACCATGGGCACCCCGAACACTGAATAGAGAATTAGTTATAAATAATATAGACAATAATACTCACTTTTGTATTTATTTAACGTTTCCTTTTACAGCAAATATTCTATTAATATAAGGCGCGGACCGAACTGGCGGTAGTTGAAGTGCTCAGCACGCGTTTAGACCACTAAGTAAACGTTAAGAAGAGGAAAAACACGGTTGAAAACGGCTCCTCGTTTAGTGAGGGCGTATTAATAAAAAAAACTCAAACGCGAAGGGTCACTGCGTACCGCTGGCCTAACGCCGATGGGTAGGTCAGTTTTCGCTTCCTGTAATATATACGTCGGGTTACCGCTGAGAGCGCTCACCCCGACGTCTAGTATATTAGGGGAAGGCGAATGGTCGCAGCGCCGAACTGACAGACCACTCGGGCGCCTTGTCAATTACTGGGGCCTTCCGCACAGTCGTATACCGGGGTACAGCCTAAAGCCTTTCCCAATATACCACTGATGCGACGGAATGGCCCGCGGAGTCGCGATGTTTCAAATGTACTATATGTCGGTATATCGCTATAATAGCGCTTTACTCAACATACCGAGTACGTTCCAGAATACCACTGCGTCAGATATACCGCTAATGCTTTCTCTGAGACAGTACTTCTCTGGAGGGACCCCGAAACTGGGATGCTCGTTGCGTTTTTCCACCGCCTTATATACGAAAAATCTAACGTTGCGCTTATGGAAAAGTCGTAAAAGATAGTTTTGGACCAATAAGCTCATGATATCTAATCTACTCGCCCTCCTTCAAAACGTAGTTGCATTAGCCCTATGCAAGCCTTGCAGCGGTGGGGGAGGAATTACGACTTTTCCGAAGCATATAGGGAATAAGTACAGCGCTAGCTCGTATCGTTAATTTTTCCAGTTCGATTTTTCGTTATACAATAAAAAACATATTTGCATGTTTATCGAGAGTATGTTATATGATGAATTGGGTTCACTAAAAATTATGGTTCATTTTCGTTTTTGAATTGTCACTATACCTTAAAAATTAAGGAAGTTACGGCATTTATTTATAACATACTCATGTTTTACAATGTTTACATAGACGCTTGCATATTTTTGTTTAAATATTTATTTCGAAAAGTATTTTCAATTTTAATTGCGATTATTTTTATATATTTATAAGTTAGTTAACATATATTATTTATGTAATTTAAATAAATGACTGTTAGTAATTCGTATAATAATTAATTGATTAATACAATTTTTAATGATTATAAGCTTCAAATTTATAATTGTTTGAAAATAGTAATTATGTAATATAATTGTTAATAATAATAATGTAAAACTCAATAGGTTGTTTATTTATATTAGATTCTTAGATTTTCATTAAACAACTATTTTGATTACTAGTCAACTATAATAAGAATATTATTATAATATTATGATATCGTAATATTATTAATTATCATTATAAGAAAAACGAGTAAAACAATAATTATTTTATTATTATTAATATAATTATTATACTGTAAGACCAATAAGATTATTTATTAATTTAATATCATTCGTTACAAATTATTATATTATTTCAATAATATTCCTTTTATTTTCCTTTTGGAATTTAATGTAACTTATATGAATATATACTTGTATGCCGATATATACACACATACGCATATATACCCGTACATACATATACGCGTATATATTAGATTATATATATATATATATATATATATATATATATATATATATGCTTGTGCGGCGTGCGTCGTATACAAGTGCTTATACATTCTTCCCTTCATATTCGTATACGTTTAGAAGAAAGTAAGAAAAGGAAACGAGTCAAAGGCTTCTAGCGCGCACGTATATATATACATATATATATATATATATATATATATATATATATATATATATACGACTTGCACATGTGTCCTCACTTGCCCCGCCCTCTCACTTTTCCTGTAGACGGAGTGCGCGTACTACGCAGTTCCTCACATTATATTGAAGATATAAAATATGTTATATTATCAAGATCGATGTTTCAGTCGTTTCTGAAATATGATATAAGAAAAACAAGGGAGTAGCGAGGCTGGTGTATAAGTCAGATAGCTCTTGCTATAAACCGTCTGGGCGCACCCAGAATCAGCCACCGGTCATCGCGAAGTATTGAGAGACTTTCCATTCATATGACTCTTACAATTTCGTTTTATAATATATTAATGTCATAAAACAATTTCACAATATGAAAAATTAATTTATGAAAAAAGTACATATTTCTTTATTACTCTGAAATGTTCATTGGTACTCTGAAATTAATTCTATTCAAAATTTTTTTCTAAAATTTGTAAAGTTTTCTGCATTTGCAGAAATTAGGAATGGATGATCCTCTGTAATATGAAATTATAAATAGTTTTAAGTATTAAATAAATGATAATAAAATAAATATACCTTATAAAAATATATCAAAAGGAAGCAAAAAATATGAAATCATAAATAAATTTATACTTATGGATAAGTAAAAATTTGAAAGCGACAAAGAACAGAATTTGTATTTGATACAAATGTATTTTGCATTGAATTATCAATCTTTATTCATTTAAAGTGCACTTGTCAATACATAATATGTGTCCTACACAGAATTAAAATTGTATTTTAAATTATCATTAAAAATACTTTCCTAATCTAAATTATTTAATGGATTAGCCTTTTTTATATTCTTAAATATAAAAGTACTAATGTGTAGAAATAGTACATACAAAAGAGAGTGAGCCACAGAGTATATAAATATTATCTTGTTACATGATTTTACATTAATAAATAAATTATTTTTATTTATATATTATTAGGAGTGTGAATAAGTCTTTCCCGTTTTTTGTAAGAGATGGCGCCACCAATACTGTGCGAGTATTCAATGGTTACATATGTCATAATCAATGCTTATTCATATGTCAACAATTCCATACTAACACATTAGTTAAAATTTTTTCGCATCATAAATTTTTGATATCGTGAAAATGTCGAAATTTGAGCCGAGTCGACGTCATTTGCGGGAAGTTTCACTTTATTGGTTCAATTTGAAGAAATCTGCTGCCGAGACGCATCGATTGCTTCAGGAGGCTTATGGAGAAGGTTGTGTCGATGATTCAAGTGTTCGCGGATGGTTTCGACGCTTCAAAAGCGGTGATTTCGACGTGGAAGACAAGGAGCGTTCCGGGCGGCCGCAAATCTTTGAAGATCGAGAATTGGCGACTTTGCTTGATGAAGATTCTTGTCAAACGCAAGAAGAACTTGCTGAAGCATTGGGAGTTGACCGAACAACCATTTCCAAGCGTTTGAAAGCCATGGGAATGATCCAAAAGCAAGGAAATTGGGTGCCGTACGAACTGAAGCTGAGAGACGTCGAACGGCGTTTTTTCACTTGCGAACAGCTGCTTCAGCGACATAAAAGAAAGGGTTTTCTGCATCGTATCGTGACTGGCGATGAAAAGTGGATACGTTACGATAATCCGAAGCGAAGAAAATCATGGGGACTACCCGGCCATGCATCATCATCGACGGCCAAGCCAAATATTCATGGCGCCAAGCTCATGCTCTGTATATGGTGGGACCAGCTGGGTGTGGTTTACTATGAGCTTCTGAAACTGAAAGAAAGGATCACAGGCGAGGTCTATCGACGACAATTGATGCGTTTGAGCCGCGCACTGCGAGAAAAACGGCCACAATACTCCGACAGGCACGACAAAGTTATTTTGCAACATGACAATGCTCGCCCACATGTTGCACCGCCGGTGAAAACATACTTAGAAACGCTCAAATGGGAAGTTCTACCCCACCCGCCGTATAGTCCAGACGTTGCTCCGTCTGATCACCATCTCTTCAGATCGATGACGCATGGCCTGGCTGACCAGCACTTCCATTCCTACGAGGAAGCCAAAAAATGGGTGGATGACTGGATAGAGGCCAAACCGGTCGAATTTTTTCGCATCGGGATTCGTATGTTGCCAGAAAGATGGGAAAAAGTTGTAGCTAGTGATGGCCAATACTTTCAATAATTCATTTGTAACCATTTTTTCACAATAAAGGCTCAAAATTTGAAAAAAAACGGGAAAGACTTATTCACATACCTGATATTTTTTATTCTTTTAGACATGTTGATAAAATTTTACTCTTATCCTTGCTGTTAAGAATTCAAAAAGTATTATGATTTTCTTGTTACCTCCTATGTATACTGTAGAAACAAAACTATAAATTTCATTGTATTTTAATGCGCTGATTATAAATGTAACATTCTTAAATAATTGAAAATTTTATTGCCGTACGTAATTCAGCCTATATAAATAACCA
The DNA here is from genome assembly GCA_018907035.1 of Sycobia sp. Sy_11. Taxonomy (NCBI): domain Eukaryota; kingdom Metazoa; phylum Arthropoda; class Insecta; order Hymenoptera; family Epichrysomallidae; genus Sycobia; species Sycobia sp. Sy_11. Next base: position 80,451 of record JACCIC010000153.1, on the reverse strand, counting down.
TTTACCGTATTTATCTCGAAAAAAATAAAATAATGTTTTCAAATGAATATTGTATCAGTAAACTTTTGATTTCGAAATGTCTAAATCTTGTGTGTTGACGACTATGAATATCATCTGTCGAAAACAGGGATAAATACAGTTTGAGAAATGCGTTATTGCAATCCACTTCTCAAAGAAAACGTGAATCGTCTATTTAACGAAAAGATGAAGTACATAGTATTTGTTGTAATGGAGATAAGATTTTACTGTCACAGCTCCCAGTATCGCGGGAATTCTTAAAACAGTTAATTCTAGGTTTGCTGTCTTTGATAAAACTATTTTTTGATAATGCAAGGCAGTATAATATGCTATTCCTTATGACCTCTTTTGTAATTTTATGCAAAAATTGAAAATTCATGGTAAAATATATAATACTATAAGAACTTTCCTATGCAGAAGAATAGTGATACGTTTTTAGTAATATACTTGATAACGGATGTTAATCGATGATTTATCTGTTCTAATATAATTCTACAGACCAGAAATGAAAGAGTTGTTTCAAGGACAAACGTGGTCTGATAGGTACTACATTGGGCAAGAACTATTATAATTAAGACTTATCTTAAATTATCTTCCCTACGGAAATATATTCAAAAGTTTATTTTAATATCAGATGGCAATAGACATTGGAAGTGGTGATCCTAAATGTTTACTGTAACTTACTCAGTGTCAGTATGGAACAATATCGAATAATCAAGGCTATATATCTGTTCATTTAAAATTAGGTAAGAATATTACAACTATTGATGATCTTATTCCTAATATTTATTCTAATATTGATAATCTTTTATAGAACCTAATTAAGACCTTTCTGGTCTTATAAAAGAGCGATTATCGTAAAACAATTGTATTTATGTCGACTGCCCATATACAAATTAATAAATTTTTTTATTGGTCTTACAGTGCAATCAATTCAATCTAAAAATAAAATAAAAAATAAAAATAAAAATAAATAAAAATAAAATACAAATTAAAAATAAAAATTAAATTAAAAATTAAATTAAAATTGTAATGACAGTCAGACTGTCCTTGTTTACATTCACGCCCGTAAACTAATCTGAAAATAAAATATTAGATGAAAAAATTCTTTGTTAGTAAAGTGCAGTCTGACTGTCCCCAACACCCTTACCTAATAGAAGACTTGCCCAACGTTTCGAGCTCGCTACGGCTCCTCATCAAGGACTAAACTAAACCTTATATTCTAATCTATATATACCCATCCCCACCACCAAATTTAGGAAATTAAATATAAAATACAAAACCAATCAATTTAATAAGGAATGATAAAACTATCCAATCTACCAGACTCTAACATTAAATTCATATTCTTTCGATTCCTGGAAATATGAATACTTTCAAGACTTTTTCTCATCGTTCACGCAATTTCTGAATTGCCCACCAAATAAATTTATCGTCTCTTGAAACCAGGAACTTATTGAGCCAATTATAGATTCCCTCTCAGGCGAGTGAGGCAAAGTTTCCCACCCTCTGTTCTCCTAATAGATTTTGACCAAAGCCAAAAATAATTGATTTTTATACCATTTTAGCAAAATTTTGAATATGCAAAATCGCCGTTCGACGTCTCGCAGCTTCAATTCGTACGGCACCCGGTTTCCAAGGTATTGAATAAATTCCAATGCTTTTAAACGCAGGGAAACGGCTTGTTACGTAACACCTAATGATGTAGCAAGTTCTTCTTGAATCTGACATAGATTCTTATCCAGCAAAATACTCGTTTTCCATATTCTTCGATTTTCCGGATCGATCCTTATCTTCAACTTTAAAATCACGCCTTTTGAACCATAAGTTTCCTAAAGCAAACAGTGGGTTATCAGTTACAGTTTTCCTCATATTAAAAATCTAATATCCCCGTCTCGGCTCCGCCCGAGATAATAATTTAACCGATTCCATTAATAATTCAATAATATCTGAGTAAAAAGTACTCTATACATAAAAATCTATCTTACTATAAATAATTGACCGTATTTTACCTATCGTCACTTCTGTATAAAAAGCTGCTTCAATGTAGCGTCCACTTCAAAAAGTTGATATTTTGCCGACCATTTTATACAATATATATATGCATATTAAATACGGCTATGATGGAGAAAAATGTACTTTCGAGTTCGAGCGGTAGAAAAATATGTCCAAGTCTCTGGAGACGACGTTTTCAAAGAGTATCATGTTCGGATTGCTATAGAGAGTTTTGTGTTGGAGAGGTAGAATATAATGTCCAGTTATCCCGGGACGACTCATACTGGGAGTGTGCGTGTTCAAATGATAGAATACTAATAGAATATTATATATATATATATATATATATATATATATATATATATACTATATAGTTTCGAGGTTGTTACTAAAAGAACCCTATTTTGCAAACATTTCTTTTGTTCAAACTAAAAAAAACTGAAGTTAATATCATATCATATCATATCATATCATACTAATTTATAAAGACAAAGAGTGATTTTATTTGTACACGATAACCGATTCAGTAGTTTTACTGAACCCATTGTTCTGAAATTTGGCATGTTTTTATTGAAAATCACGTTACTTTCATGAATAAATTAAGTTAATGGTTTGAACAATCATATCGACCAGCGGCTACTAGGTGGCGTCTGGAATCACGGACATCAACTCAAAGTAATCTCCTTAAAGTATTAATACCAGGCCAGCTCAAACGAATGTTCATATCCAACTTTGGGATTCGTATCTTAAAGAAGGTGTGCCTTTAGTCGGTATTACCTTTTTTGTTCTTCAGCTTAATCTGACACTACACTCTCACCTTATGGATACCTTTTAATTTTTGTAAATTTTATTTTCTCTTACGTGATCAAAACTCACTCTCTCTCTCTCTCTCTCTCTCTCTCTCTCTCTCTCTCTCTCTCTCTCTCTCTTTCTGCGTGTCTTTCTTTCTCCTTTCTTATAAATTGGTTCTTTATGCCAAATCACACTGAATATAGTTTGTGACGACAAATTATATTTTTGTTTTTATACATTATTTTAACTTCAGAATTGTGACAGAAACTACGTTTTTTTTTCGTATGATGAAAAGAAATGATGGCAAAACAAGGTCTTTTACCAAACTCCAAACTATGTATATATAGATATATATATCGTCACTTCTGCATAAAAAGGAAATGTCCATCGTCTGCTTAGAAAATATGCTATTCGCCATACCATTTTACTTGAATTTCAGTTGCCATCACTACGAAAATATTCACGGTATTTAATTGAAAAAACGAAAATATTCGCAATATGTAATATATATTGTACATATTACATATACACACTTTAAATACGGTTTCTATTGAGAAATATTGTATTGGCGCGTACGGGCAGTCGATTGTGATATCCCGTTGCCTTAAGACGATTTATATGCGCAGTTGTGTGTTCGTATTTAGTTGATAGAAAACGATTTCCAGGTATGAGGAAATCAACTTCTATGGGAACATTCGTGTTGAGACAGTAAAATACGATATCTAGGTCTTTCCGAACTACTTCTACGGGGAGTATTGTGTTCAGTCGTTAGGAAGCGATGCTAGCTTTCTTGGGACGACTTCTACTGGCACTATCATTTTTAGTTGGTAGGAAACGATGTTTAGGTATGTCGGAACAACTTCTACGGGGAGTTTCGCGAAAAAATTGTTTTTGCCTTCTTTGAGTTGGTTCCCCTGGTCCAATCCACTGTTTAGATTGTTGTTTGGTTTCAGGAGTGTACTGTTGGACCCAATTTTCGCCAACGGTTACGAATCGATGCACAAATTCGCTTGGATTACGCTTATACAACGCCAAATCGGCGATAGAAATGTTCTTTTGAATCCATCTTTCGTCGACTGTTAGAAAATGCGGCACCCATCTTGCACATAGCTTTTCCTTATACAAATATTGGTGCAAAATATTTTGTACACGTTCATATGACATCTTACAGGTCTCAGCTACCTCACGCACTTTTAATCTGCGGTCTTTCAGCACTATTTGATGGATTTTTTCGATTATATCTGGAGTTATGACCTCAATGGGGCGTCCTGAGCGAGGCACATCAGAGGTGCTCGCAAGACCCTTTTTAAACTTGGAAACCCACTGCTTAACGGTTAAATATGATAGGGAGGATGTTCCCAGTGTTAAGTCCATCTCTTCTTTAATTTCCTTCGGCGTTAACCCCTTCAAATAAAAGTATTTAATGACAGCACAATTTTCCAGCTTTTCCATTTTTACGAAAAACACAGAGGCGTCTTGTTCAGCATGCTCTCAAACTAACTTGGCGATCAGACGGAAACTATAGCTACAAGCTATCTAAGTATGCTACTATAGAACGCCACTTAAAGTTAAGCCTAGTGGCGCCATCTCTTGGCCTTGCCGGAAACTTATCAGTCCACCCTCGTATACTATGGTAATCTAATGATAGTCGGTCTGTCCTTGTAGTGAATCACCCCCGTAGAATTTGAAATGGAAATACTTCTAAAAATATAATAAAAAAAATTAGAAAATTTTTACTTTATAAAATGTTTCTTATAAAGAAAAATATGGCTGTTCAATCGGATCTTTAATTTGGTGTTAAAAAAATAGAAAATATTGCATTAAATAAGCTAAATTTTGAATTAATATCCTTTAAACGATATTTTGATGACGTCCTTACAATTACAAAGTACCAGAAAGATGTTTAGACTAATTAGTAGATATTTTTAAATTCATCCATAATAAAATTAAATTTACAAAAGAAATATTATTCGTAAACTTAAATATTATGCTTTTTATTATACACTTTTAAATATACACTTTTAATTATTTTCGATAATCATTTTACATATGGTAATACGACGATTTTATTATTATTCTCCCTCTTCCATATTACGTTCTCTAGTGCTATTATAAATCTGATCCACTCCCTCTGCAATAATTTTATCTATAAGGTCTATTGGATAGTCATTGTTAATGATATTATTATTATTAATATTTCTTTAAATAATTTTAAATTATCTTTTCTAAAATCTTTGTGTGATAATTTGATTGCTCTATCAATGATTCCCTTTACAGTACCTATCTTGTTTCCGAATAGATGGTGTGAGTTAAAATTTAATAACATACCAGACCATGTAGGTTTTCTGTACTAATTTAATTTTACTCTGTTATTACTAACTCTAATAACATTGACGTCCAAAAGACTCAATTCATTGTCTAATTTAATTTCATTTGTATATTTAATTCTCTCATGGACGGACTTAAAAACATCCATCATTTCGTCTACACACCTTTCTGGTACAGTTGTAAAGATGTCATAAACATATCTTCTAGAAATAATCGGTTCAAAATTTAACTTATTTAATGCAATATTTTCTAATTTTTCCATTACCAAATTAGCAATCACCTGTGATAAAAGTGATCCCATTGGACAACCATATTTTTGTTCATAAAAATTATTTTGAAAAGAAAAAATTGTGTTATTAAAAACTAAATTTATTGCTTTAATAAATTCATCTTTTGTTAATGTTGTGTGTATGTTCTGACCATTTTTCTTCTATAAGTTCTTTAAATAAATCTAATGGTATATTTGTAAATAAAAATACTACATCCAATGAAATCATCTTATAATTATTTTGAATATTAATATCGTTAGCTTCTTTATAAAAACTCCAATTATTTTTAAATAAGAGTTGGTTTTTCCGACGATCTTAAGGAATATATTCGATAAAAATCTGTCAATATTGCATGTTGATTAATGAAAATTAATTAATGATATTATTCTATAGGTCAATTGCTCTTTATGAATTTTGGGAACCCTATAACATTGTCTATTCTACCACTTTGGCATTTTAAGTGTTTAAACGTAATTTCATTAATTTAAGATTTATTTTTTAATTTATTTCCATTCTTCTACTAATTATTTCAATTTATTTTGTAGCGCATTAATATGAGGATTCTCAATTTTCTTGTAAATTATGTTATTCTCTAACATCATTGTAATTGTTTAATATATTCTTTCTTATCAAGGGCTACTGTTATATTTCCTTTATCTGTATTTTGGAATATAATATTTGTGTTCTGTTTTAAGAAATTCTTGGCACTTTTGTATTCATGTATGATTTTACTATTTAAATAATGTTGAAATCTATTTTCTTTTTTATAATTATTAACAACCTTTACGAATGAGATTCTGCATTGTTTTTTCATGTCATTATTGCAACTAACAATACTATTTTCTACGTCAGTGATGATTTCTTTAACAGGGAATTTGTTATTTGAATAAGATATTCCAAATTTTCACCTTTTGAAAGGATATTTACAACTTCTTTTGTACTTGTGTAAAATTGTACTAATTTTTTTATAAAAGAAAATTAGATTCTTTTTAACAAAAAATATAGCCTATATCACTAACGGTGCTATAATAAATATAACAAAATTAATCTGTATATGATTGGTTGAATAATTTTTTATATTTTGAGTAAGAAACAAACAAACGTTATCTCTTTATATATGTTAATGTATTTTATGCTATTCTTAAATACCGTGTAATTAATCCAAGCATTAGAAGTAAGATATAATTTTAAATTGATATTTTCAGAGCGGTACCAACAAAATGTTCAATATGGCAAGCACGAAAACTCCGGAAATGAACTATACATGTGAGATCTGCGGCCATGAGAGATTCAACGACGAGGAGATGCGATCGCACATGGCCGTATACCATCTCAAAGGCGCAGCCAACTGTCCATTTTGTGAACTTGGTGAGATTTCACCAGCGGAGATGCTAGTTCACGTAAATAACGCTCATCTTGACTACTTGACGCCGAGGTAAAAAAAACAGAGTAATTATAATTTCAATTTTTTTTTTTTTATTTTGGTTTAGCTTTTCTTACACGCGAAAAATATATGGATACTCGGTAAGTGTGTATTTTAATGTAAAACTTTCTATTATTATACTATATTCTATATGTTGAATATCTCAAGGAAAATAAAGAACACAGATTTTTAATAATGAAAAGACCTTTAATGAAGAAATTAATAAAATAATAAATATTTTTATAGGTCTTTATAGTCTTGATAAAATAATGTAATTATAATTACACTCAGATCGTTATTGTTTTTATAATCAGCCCCGTAGAATTTAAAATAAAAATTACGACAAAAAATAAAATAAAATTAAAACTAACCATACCACTATACGATGTGTATTCAAATAATAAGGGCTACGTCCGATCGATTATCGATTTTTTTGTGTTGGTACATGTGTACCGAGCATATATCCACAGTTCTATCTCTATAGCGTTATTTATTTGATTGTAACAGGCATACAAAATTAAAAGTGTTTCGTGTGCTCGACGATTTTCTTTTGCCAAAAACATAGACCAAAGAGTTTATATTAAGTTTTGTGTCAAAAATGGAATTCAGTACTCTAAAACTCTTAAAATATTGCATACTGTGAATCTACTTTTAATAAAAAGAATGTGTATAAGTGTACAAGCTATTCCAAGAAGGCCTTGAAGATGCCGAAGACGAATGTCACCGTGGACGTCATATCACGTCAACAGCAGATGAAAACATTAAAGCAGTGAAAGATATTGTGTTAAAAAATCTTGCTGAAGATATTAGCATATCTGCTGGTACATGCCATACTATTTTTTCGGATGTTTTTTCGAGGAAATTTGGTCCAAAACTGTTTAATTTTGATCAATAGAATTGTCGCATGACCATAGCTCAGGAGATGTTGATTGAAGTCAATAATGATGCTGATTTTCTCAAAAGGGTTAAACTGGTGATGAATCATGGGTATATGGTTATAACGTCGAAACTAAAGCACAATCGTCCCAATGGAAGAGCCCAGAAGAACCAAGACTGAAGAAAGCATGCTAAATTCGATCAAATGCCAAGGCTTTACTTACTGTCTTCATTGATTACCTTGACGTAGTACATCAGGAATTCTTACCAGAAGCTCGTACAATCAATAAGTAGTAATACCTTGATGTTATGTGCCGTTTGCGAGGGCCGATTTGCAAAAAACGTTCATAACTTTGGAAAAACACTTCATGGCTTTTGCATCACGATGATCCACCTGCTCATTCTTCGTTGTTTGTGAAACAGTTTTTGGCCAAAACCAATATCCGAGTCATTCCTCAGCCTCCATATTCACAAGATTTGGTACCCAGTGATTTTTTTTCCCAAAACTCAAAAGATCCAGGAATGGACATCGATTCTCAACGATTGAAGAGATAAGCACTGCACTGCTGAAAGAACTCAAGACTATACAAAAAAATGATTATTAGAAGTATTTCAATGATTAGAAAAAGCCTTGGCACAAGCGTGTTATATTTGAGGGGGTTAGTTTGAAGGGGACAACATAAGTATTGATTAATAAATAAATATTTTTTGAAAAAACCAAAGTCACATTATTTGAACAGGCCTTGTATATACCCAACCTCATCGTCTCTATAATGTTTGTATAATATTTCTATAACCCACATCCAATATAGCTTTAAGGGTAAAGCCTAATTTAATACCAAGAAAAATGATAAATGTTATATAATTTACTTGACTCTTAACATTACATTTAAATTATTGCAATCTCTTAAATTACGAAAATTTTCTATAGTTTCCTTCTTATATTTATTTTTAATATCCTGATCTTAAATATTTACGTTTTCAAAATTAAATGAATGCAACATTTAACAACTAAGCAAAGCTTTTTGAAATCGGTGCTACCATTCATACTTCATAAAATTTACTGATGTTCGTATATTCCCTGTTTTAAATCTTTACCCGCTTGTCCAAGATATTATTTATTAAACTCCTGACAATAATGTTATACTATTTCAGATTTTAAACATGTAACAGCGTTATTTTTATCATTGTTAAATAAATTACTTATGTTACTATGATTTTTTAAATAAATTTAAATATTATGTTTTGTAAAATTACTTTTGTTTCTATTCGATAAACTTTTTACACATGGTATATATAACAGTAGTTGAAAAGAAAAAATGAAAGATTAAATTATAAGTAATATAGTTCTCGTTTTACCATATGTAATAAACACCGAACCCAAGAAATCGAATTGACTCTGGTTGAGTATCACACTAGGCCATCTCATTGTGATAAAATGGTTTCGATATTAATTTGTCAAATAATTATTTTTCGCATTGTAGCACCACTGTAGCAGCCAGACAATATTTTGTACTTTTCTCAGAAATTGTTTCACCCTTTTTTCTCAAAATTATTTTTAACCAAGTTTTATTTTGTTAAAAAAATTGTTTTCAGTCATTTAAATAATCTGCTACTTCTTATTGATCATCGATTGATATAGGTAGGTTATGAAAACATGCAATAAATGTGAAAAACTATTAATATAACGCGTTAAAAAATATTCAAAATTAAAATAGCGCAAAATAGGGTTGGATCAATAAAATAAAGTCATGAAACATGGCAATACATAGTGCAAGAAAGTATTTCTGTAGACGAGGAAAGGATTTCCCGACAGAAATATTGCAATAATCTAGATTGATTAAAAAAAGATCAACGCAGTAGAAATATGGAAAGTGCGCAGCAAGTATGACTGAGAAATCTGGCAGATGAAAATGATGTTCCTTGTTCTCGACGAGTTAATGTAATTTATAATGGCCTTTTGAACGAGATGGAACTCAGCGTTTCCGCTGTTTTAGTTTGCTTAATAAACGGCTATCTAACGATACCACTCATTCAAAGTAGTGTCATAAGTGAAACAATTGAAAATCAAAGGCTCGTTTTCGATGACTTAAGGCAGTATTCTACTTTAGACCCTCGAAAAAAAAGCTATTTTTGTGAAATTTTTCTGAGAATGCTATTGAAGATATGGATGTAGGATTTGAAATGATTAAGAAATACACTCTTGAAGTATATAAAAAAAATTTTTTTATTTATTATACATGTAATTACATACATTTTTTATACATGTAAAATACGGTCTAAGCCAACACCTCCAAAAGTAGGTAACGTTGTCGTGGTCGTAAAATCTTGCCCATGGATGGTCTGAAACAAAAAAATCAAATAGTTATATCTTCAGTATGACTCCAGAAATCGATCTAACTAGAATATTTAAAAATACGTACGCGCAAAATCAACAAAATGGCGGCTAAAATACAAAAGAAAAAAATTTTTTTCCCTCTTTTTTTGCAATAAAAATATAGTTAGAATTAAAATTTTAAGTTGATTGTAGTTAGGACGGTTGATACAAGCATATAGAATAGTGTTCAAAATTTCATAAGGGTCGGTTCAATAGTTTTTTAGTTTTCATGACCACGGTACTTGAAAACTCTGTTTTGAGAAAAACGCGTTTAAAGTGTTTTAAGTGAAAAATCGTACAAAAAATTATCTTACGCTGAATCAGCGATGCCTGAGCCATACAATATACCTTTAACTTGTTCCAGGTGAGTATTTTCATCTAATTTAGCCTGCTTTTTTGAGTTCTGCTCTCCTTAGAAGCCTCAGTCAAGCGGCGGTTCTCTCGAACAATGCGCTGTTGATCGCACATATTGGCGAACTTCATGGCGGTTTGGCCGATTTTCAGGCCCATAATTTCCATTATTTACAAAAGTGGGCTGAATCCTTCATTAAAAATGTAGTCAGCAGTGAGGCATGCAATTTTAACGATTTTTTTCCATTATAGACAGCTTCGATACCATAGCCCAAACTGTTGAGTTCAAACACTCATTGTTATTTTGAGTGTTTCTGCCTAAACATCTCTACAGCAATTCCGTTTTTGTTAGATCTTCGTAGATCGGTTTCAGCACCTCTTGTACGTCACTAGCAAGAGCAGGACGATGTTTATAATTTTTTAAAGCGTAGTTTGCTTCGGCCTTCTTATACTTGCACCAACTGTCTGAAGAGTACGTATGCTGTGGTTTGGAGTCTGTTGAGATTTTGTGGTAATAGCCGGCCCAGATCTCGTTTCGCATGCCTTCTACTGAATTTAAATTCCTTTCAATTGCAAGACTGTAGCTTTTAGATAACTCCTTCATTAATTTGATACTTAGATTAGCAGTCTTCACTTTTTTCATCACGACTTTTGGTTTCTTCACAACTTTCTTCGGTACTTTCTTTTTCGTTTTTTTTCTCCGACCTTCAGTTTTGCGGTCTCAGCTTTTCTCCTTTGAGTTAAAATTTTCTTCGCATCACTTGCACGTTTGAAAATTCTTTTGGCAGCATGAAGTACACACTTCAGCTTTTTCACAACGAAATTTTCGCCATACGGGTATGTATCAAGCATCATTTTAAATGTTTTCCAGTCGCCATCGCCTATATAAAAGCCATATTGCACTGCATATTTTTCTAGCGATCTTAAAAACATTTTTAAAACGCCTTGAACCTCCATTTTACTGACGCTACCTTAGCGATTTGCAATACAATTGGCTTCATGCTTTTCCTACCACGCAGCAAAATCAATAGCATCTGTGATTTTTTTACGATAATCACATGCTCTGCAATAACTTGACATAACTACAACGTCAAGAATTTTGTTGCTGTACTTGCCAATTAAAGACACGATACCAATGAGCGAAGTAAAACCTCTCTTTGCCCAGGATTCGTCTCCAGAAACCGTCAGACTTTCACCAAATCCCTTTTCAACATTTAACTTTTTTTCTTCATCGATTGCCTTGCGTTGAACTAAATCGAATACACTTTTGACAGCGATTTTGATGTTCTCTACGATTTCATAATAAATTTTTATATTGAAAGTTGTCTGTAATTCCATCAGTCCACAAAATAACTGTATCCCTTTAAGGCCAATACCAAGCAAACGAAACACAAATACGAGTCGACGATTTATTTCATATCCAGTGCCGATATTCGGACACGAATTGATTTACCTGTCTCCACAGCCACAAGTAACGCACACTTTGAAACCAAGGCCTTGCAACTCATATTGTGAAAATTTCATTGGTATATGGCAAACAGAACATACTGCCCACTGTGAGAGCATTGAAATCACAGTAAAAAAATGAATAAAAAAAAACCACCAGTATTATCAACTTTCACATCAAAACTCGGATCGTTAGACTTTTTTAGTTTTGCTGCTGACGTACTCGTGTTACTAGTACCTCCTTCGTCAGTGAATCTGTTTCCGTGAAAAGAACGTTTTGTAGTTCTAGATGGACGACTAGAAATTTTCTGAGCACGATACACTTTCTTCGTATCTATTGCAAATAGATAGATGCGTCACTTTTGAATTTCGAATCACGACTGATTCTCCACTACTAAAATACAGAACTGAAATACAGAAGCAAAATTATAAAGGGAAGGTAATATTGAGAAGCAAAGGTATATATTTTGATGACAATATAGATAGGTGTAAGGTTTTACAATAGGGGAACAGCTGCTGCAGCGAACAAGGCCAGGTAGATGGCTTATCCAGCGCGCACGCTGGCCGGGTCGGAATAGCGCACTCAGGTAAGTGCGTTCGAAAGGTGAAAAAGTATAGTTAGACTACCTGAATCTTACTAAAATTTTGAGCTAACATTCCTGAATATATTTCGAAAAATGTAAAAAAAATAAAACATTTTTTTTCAAAGTTGTAAAGTAGAATACTGCCTTAACCTTCAATGCAATGATCAACGTCATTGTTAATATACTCTGTGCCATATGCACGAAAGCATTTTGCGCTCAGAAAAAAGCTAAACTAAATACAGTAAATCATTCATAAATGATATCTGCTGATCTATCAACACTAGAGAAATTTTCATATCTTATCGTTGTTTAGCAATATTCGGAAAACGTAAGATTTCAGATACGGCCTTTTGGATGGAATAGCATAATAGTGAATAACACTACCTGTCGAAATATTAGATTTATTGTACGTCCAGTAAGTTCTCTTTAGAGTTTACCATTTATGAAAATTATCAAATTTCAAGATAGATTTAGTCAGGACTGGTTCAAGATACAGTTTATCGTATTCGCTCAGGATGTCATTTAGCAGAACAATACCTATCCAGGCTGGTCAGGCTATTATTATCATTATAATATAATAATTTCATTATAATAACGAAAAAAGAATTAAATTAATTTCGATTAATAAACGTATAAATTTATTTTATATTATTATAAATAGTTATAACCAACGAAATAAGAAAAGCAAATATAGTAATACACACGCGTTAGCAAACAGTAAACATTCACAAAAATATAATAAATTAAGCATGTATCTAATATAATAATTTAAATGTATATTAGGAATAATATTAATTTAAATAAATTTACATTTTAAAAAATCCAAAAAATTGTTAATGTACTTTTACAATATATAAACGAGCGTTAATTTTTGCCAGGAGCTCGGTTCAATTTCTCACTTGTCGAGGAAGGAAACCTTCTGACCAACGAAAATAATCGACACACTCCGAACATTCTGTCCTTTTCCTGAAGCGGTTTACTATCGGTACTCGTCGAGGAAGGATACATTCCGACTAACGAAACGAATCGGCACTCTCTGGCCGACCGATCCATTTCTTTTTCCTGTAAAAACTCTTCCACGACACAAAAGGAAGACATCTTTACTCGTAAGAAAGTTATAAAATTACTAGCTCAGAAGAACGAGCACACCCGATTTCTAAAAAGCGAGTTTTATTTCATCTGGAAAAAACAAGGTAAAGCCATATTACAATTTATTCAGAGAAAATATGCCCTCTTTCTCCGAATGACATTATTATAATACTGGGATAGAATTTATACTAGACAGACCGTCGAAACTCAAAATTATGTCAATAGATGACTAGTCGAAAAAGTAATTTATCTAATTAATGTAACAAACGCTTAAAAGTGATAGTTTTGCTAAGAATAAGTTTATTTTTCTTACTAAAATTTGGATATTATTATATCACTAACTAAAATGCACCTTAGAGTGATATAAAAACGAGAAAGCATTACTTCCAAACGAAATACAAAAATGTAAATTTACTCAATTTTTCTAAAAATAGACGAACCGACCCGCGTACATAGATATAGGTAAACATAACATAATAGAAAGAGACAGAATATAGGTGAAGGCCGCGTAAAATCTTGGAAATTATGACAATGTGATTCGCTGCCTACGCGTTAACACATTATATCATACTAATTCATAAAGACAAAGCATGTTTTTGTATGTATACGTTAAACAATAAAACTACTGAGCTGATTGTTCTACAATGACAAATATATATTTTACGTTATCTTCACAAGAATTAAGAAATAAGCTATGTTTTTAATTGAAAATCATTTAAATTTTCATCAATAAATTAAGAGTATAATTAACGGTTTTAGCAGTCTGTTTCATCATCGGCCAGTAGGTGGCGTTTCAATTATGCCGAATGTCAAGTCAAAGTAGCTTAAACTATTTACATCCGGATAGCTTATTAAAATGTCATATTCGGCTTTGGGATTAATATCGTAAGGAAGGTATGATGTTAGTCGGATTATCCTTTTTGTTCTTCAGGTTAATGTGATACTACTCATACGTTGGATATCTTTGCTACATTTTATTTTGTCTTATGTGAGAGAATATTCTCTTGTCTCTCTTATAAGAATATCTCCTTGTCTTCTCTTATCAGATGGTTATATTTTAACTGATAACTCATACTAAACTATTTTCTGAAAACCAATTCAGTTTTTATTTTCACACGATACATTATCTTCGGAGTGACATAGCGTATGTTTTTCAATTTGAACAACAGAAATGATGGCAAAATAGGAAATTACTTTATCAACAAAATGCAACTATATATGTATATATATGTGTACACCGTCGCTTCCGTATAAAGAGTATATTTCAGTATCCGTTTCAAAAATATGTTCTTCTCAGACCATTATTTTGCTTTAATTTGAGTTACCACCACTAACTAAATATTCACGGTATTTAATTTAAAATACATATAAAAGTAATATGTGCATATTGAGCGTTTTAAGTACAAATGATGAAAATCCAAAAAAAGAGATTCATGCATAAAACTTAATAGAAGTCTCTTTATCATTAGTAAATGAAAAATATTTTTATACAGGTAATGATAGTGGTCTGTACGAAGAATCAGAAATTTACGATAAAAACTGTGAAAATATTTACACAAAAAAGTTGTGATTAAACCTGAAATTGACTGTATCGTTGATGATTCGAATGTTAATAAAAATGATGAAAAATTATGATGATCGAAAAAGGTATTAAAGTGATAACGGCAGATTTAAATATATCATTTATTTCTTTTATAAAAGCTGGAATATAATTAATGATTATGTATAACATCAACAGTTTTGCCATATTAAATAAATTAATTGAGTTACTAATCACATACTATTTTAAAAAGTCGAAATTTTTTTTCATCACTCATGATTGTCTACCGTTAACTACAGTTTAGTTAAAATTAGATATCATTTTTGCAGCGCTATCAGTCTTTTTTCATAATTTTATAGTTGTATAGTCACTATAATTGTATAGTCACTGTAGGGAACGTTTTTTATGATACGATACAAAAAGTAGCACACATTTTGGAAGTAACTATCATAACAGTAGCCAAGGAATAAATTCTACGTAATATGCTCAAACGTTTCAAGCAATTGTTCCGAGAAATAAATCTTTTCAAAAAATTATTTTTATTAGGAAGCGAACTTAGTTTCCGACCTTAACGCTTAGATGTCGATATAAGTAGTACGAAAATTCAGATGTATCTGATCTAGCATTTATTTTTTAGTTTTGGCATTTATCAATAAAATTTAGTTAACAGGCGCCATCATTTGAGTACACATTATAATTTTTTGATCAGCGAAAAATGAATCGTGATAAATGATTTTTTCAACACGTTGTTTTGTACTATTTGATTTAAAAAAGTGTAGTAGACACTTATCGATTGAATGTTATGGCGAAGAAGCTCTATTGTTTACAACGTATAAAGATTAATTTTAGCGGTTTAGAAGTGAAGATACTGATGTTAATGACAAAGTAATTAATGAGATCATGGCAGTTCGCAAACGTTTACATGCGATGGGAAAGATTTATATAAATGGAAACTGGATGCCACGCGATTTGACCGAAAGTACCATTACATTCGATACAACATCACACTGTCTTTGCTTGTCAGGCAAAAAAGAAGAGTTTTCTGTGGCATATTGTGACTGGTGATAAAAAGTAGATCTACTATGACAATCTTAAACGCAAAAAGTCATGGGTGGACCCAGATCAATCGGCTCCATCGAAACCAAAACGGAACATCCACGGCCAAAAGATGTTGCTGTACATTTGCTGGGATCAACAGGGTGTGCTGTACTGTGAGCTGCTAAAACCAAATGAAACCGTCACTGCTGAGGGAGAATGATTTGCAACAGAAATTGATCGAACATAGATCAGTAATCGCGAGCAATAGGCGCAAAGTCATTCTCTTACATGACAACGCTTGGACACGTGTTGTGAAAGCCGTCAGAAATACCATGTTGGAGCTCGAATGGGAAGTGTTGCTGCACCCAACATACTCGCCAGACATCGCACCTTCTGATTACGATCTCTTCAAATTGATGCAGTACGATCTCGTTGATATGCATTTCCGATATGTTTAAGAAGTGCAAGAATTTGTGGATGATTGGATCGCCTCGAAACCGCCATCGTTCTTTCGCTTCAGGGGAGGGGATGAGGCACTCCAAGAAGGTGAACTCTGTGCACCACAAAACGGTTCCATCTCTTTCATGCAATTTCCATAACGAGATGTTATATCAGAGATGAGGAGAGAGATGATTAACCTCTGTGTACTGTGTGCGCACAACTTGGAAGTGCTAGCTTGGTTCTGACCTCATAAAAAGCCAAACGCCAGATGTTGGCTTTTTGAGATCGAAAGGCTATTTCGGTAACACAGTTGAGAACCCTTCTAGCCGAACAAAAAAAAACTGTCCACGCACCACTCAGCGTACGTCCGTGCTCCAAACCGCTGCAGTCCAGCTCATGCATTAGCTACAACTTTTATAGTTTTATTACCCTTACCCATGCGTAATATAGCATTTTTTTCAATCATCGCTCAGTTTTTGTCTCGGTTTTATTTTACTAACGCAAAAAACTTGAAAATGCTACTTTTCTAAATGTAAATTAATAAAAGTATACCGTATTTTCTAAAAGTATACCATCACTCATCAGTAAATTCATTTGAAAACCTCTGTATGCCTGTAATACATCTACCTGGCTATTTCATTAATGTCGTTATACATTTATATTTTTTTAATATTAATTTTATCTATTTAGCTGCACGAATATATAAAATAAATTTTTTTAATCAAACCGGATAATCCAACAATTAAATTGCCTTTGCTAAAAAAGATAAAAAAATCTTTGAATAATATTTCTATGTTTTTGAATAGAAATTGCGTCGCATAATTATTCATAAAAACTAAATTATTAACGATTTCAAAAATAGAAAGAATAAAAATAATTGCTCTATTTCCTTTTTAAGAGATTTAATTAATTATTGCTATTTTATATTAACTAAAAATTAATAATAATAATTATGAAGTTTTTAATAAATGCAGTTGTCATAATTATAATATATCAACTAATAAATTATTGAATTTTTGTTCTATTCGTATAGAATCAAATATATAGTCTAGCCGGCATGTTATACGTAATACAAATTTTCGGATATGGTAGATGAATATTTCTGTATCATTAGAATTGTTATTATTATACTTAATATTTTTTACGGAACATGTAGGTATATTTGAATAGTACATTTGAAAAATTTTAAAAGTAATCGAACAGTCATATTTTAACTACATATTTCAAGAAATTTCTTTCACAAGTATTTCAAATAAAATATATATCTGTAACATTAAATTTAAAATATGAGAAATGCAATGTTATCTGATGTTACTAATAAACTACGAAAAGTAATTACTTTTCATAATATTAAATAAGTATATTCTATTGCAGAAATATTAAAACTGAAATATTACAGATATGTATCAAATTTGAAAAGCAATGTTATACACAAATATACATATATATAGTATTTACAATTATATATAATTGTAAATACTATAAATTATATAACCATCACAAGAAGTGATTCATCACCAAAAGTTCTTGTCGAAATATTCCTGTAAATCTATCATTTGAAATATTTCCATTAATATATAAATTAATATTACTGGCATATGAGCGAAAATAATTAAAATATATGAAATATACTATATTATGTAACTGTTATATTACAACTGCAATAAGTATAGCAAATACTTAAAATTTTAAATATTTCTAACGTGATGTTATATAAACATATTACCATATACATATCAAATGTTGCCTTGATAGCATTTCAGTCGTGATATTTTCTGTAACATTACATTATTTGAACATTATTTACTGGATATGTTAACATTTCTCACTAGATTTAAATAGCAGTGTCTATCAATGATAATAACACTCAATAGCTTATTTGTATCTGTTATAGTTTCACGTACAGATTTGATCCAGGAAAATTTTTTAAAATAGTTCATATTTTAAGCAAAAAAGCTTCTAATATTTATTCTCCAAAAATTAATATTTAAAAGTTAAGATTTTTTGAAGTACAAATTTGTTCAAACTTTGACTACTTATTATGGCAATGAATTAAAAATTTGGAAAGTTCAAAATAACTATTCTTAGAATTTGTGTTTACACCTCAGTTAGTAGTAAAAAATCTGTAGAACCGCCAAAACTATGATTTGCATATTAAAAAATGTTCAACTATTATTGTTAAAACTATTTTTACGTAAACAAAATGTTCACTTTAAATGATTAAATTCAATGACTAAAATTTAATTATTATAATTATTTAATTATTATAATTATTTAATTATTATAATTATTTAATTATTATAATTATTTAATTATTATAATTATTTAATTATTATAATTATTTAATTATTATAATTATTTAATTATTATAATTTATTATAATAATTATAATTTATTATAATATAATGCTACTATTTAAGCAAGCGGTAGAATTTTGAAATTTGTAGATAATTTAATTAATTTCGAATTTATAAGTAATCAAAACCATGAAAAAATTGAAAAATTTATACTTCCAAAAATTCGATACTTTTTATATTCATTAGTGAAAGAACAATTTATAAGCAAAAAACCTTTAAGATTTTTTTATGTAAAATACACAATTATTGATCTCAATTTTATTATGGAAATTATATATCAACATTTCCGAGATATGTTCGTCATATGTCATATGAAATATTTCTGTATTATTTCATAGCATCTAATAGTGACGTACTAACAAATTTCAGTAATATATCATAATATTCCAAAAATATATTACATTATAATTTTTCGGACTTTATATAACAGCGATATCCCACAGGTACATTACTGGAATATTTCTATATATGATAATAACATTCATAACTTGATTTTATATACATACTAGCACCACCCGTCTCGGCTTCGCCCGAGACAATAATTTAGCCGATTTATTAAATACTTTACTATAGTATATTTACTATACTATAGTATATATTTACTTTGCTATAGCTGCTTTACGCTGACTATTTTATACAATGCGAGGGTGGTCCCAGAAGTACCTAGCCTGACCTAGAGGTGGCGGTAGTTACTAAAAAAATTCCACTGTATTAGAAAGTACAAAATCTATAAAGTATATGTCTCAAGTTTGAAGACACTATGATGTTTAGTATTTATTTGACAGCCGTTAATAGTGAACGTTTTCAGTGAATTTGTAAACATGGAAAAAATTGATCATCGTTATGTGATACAATACTTTTTTTTTTTTGATGTGTTTGTAAACAAAGCACATGTAAATTATTACAGCGGTGCCTGTATCAATCGGCCGAGATCGGGATTTGAACTCAGATCACCAAGTTACTAGTCCTTCGCTCTAGCGATCGAGCCATCGTAGGCCTAGACAATACTTTTATTTGAAAGGTTAAACAGTATAGAAGCTGAAGTAGACTCTAGTCTGAGTGAGCCTGCTCCTTCATTTGCAACAGTAAAATATTGTGTTGCAGAGTTTAACACTAATCAATCATACCAAGACTTAATGTATAACTATTTCTACAATATAGGGTCAAATAACCCGACTCTATGTTTCATGCTTGAATGTATGAAATATGGATGTTAGGAAGGAAATAAAAAAAAAAAAATAAAATTTATTACTATTAAACAAAATAGTATTTAAGCATTTCTATTACAAAATTAAAAATTAAAAATTTTAATTCATAGTCCACCGCAGTTTTTACATATAAATGAGTCCATTGTACATTTTCCGCAAACATATTTTTTACATTTAGAGCAAATTTTGTTGGTTTTATTTTCTTTACAGTATCCTATTTGACATCTCATACGTTTATAAGCATCTGTAGTAGACTTAGGCAACGATCCTTTCGTATTTTGTTCTTGTTTTGGTTGTTCACGGGCTTCTCGAAAATCGGTGCCAAGTTTTTCTGCTAGCTTGAGTAAAAAAATCTTGTCTCGAGATATTTTCTCCTGTCGTTTGCTTGTACAAAATCCAGGCATTTATTCCAGCTAAATCAAGAATATTGAAAAAAAAAAAAAAACTTGGAGAGGCCATCTGCAAGACTTAGATTTTGTAGTAAATTTCCTCGCCATTTGATCGGTCATGTCTACACCAAATTTGGTTTTATTGTAATATGAAACAGTTTCAGGTAAACGTATCATTATTTTCTATTTTAACGAATTTATGTTTAGAACTAAGTAAAAGTACTTTTTTGTTGGCTTACTTTTATAGATTGTAAGAGTACAATTATCTGTTGTAAAAATCTGTTGTAAAAAATTTCGATAGATCTTGTACTGTCTTGTTTGCTTCAACATATTTCTGGGTAAAAAAATGATCCGTATTACTAAAGATATCAAAATAAAATATAAACTAGGTACTTGCCAAGACTTTCAGTTTTGCCACTTTTTCTTACACTAAAAAGCTATTTTCAATCTAAAATTCGATATTTTCTTGAAATTATATTGAGCTATTTTCGTTGAACTACTTTACGCAACAGTCTTTGGTAGAATGTTTAGTTTTAAACGAGGCCGTACGAGCTGCAATACAAGACCAACATCGCAATGGTCAACCAAACGAGGTGACCAATCGAGGCATTTCAAAAAGTGCGGTACATCGCATATTAACTGAAAATTTAGAGATCACAAAGCTATGCGCAAGATGGGTGCCGCGTTTGCTCATAATGGAACAAAAACAGCGTCGTGAAGATGTTTCAGTTAAGTGTTTGGCATTGTTTTGCAAAAATAAAGCCAAATTCTTGCGCCGTTTCATAACCATGGATGAAACATGGGTCCACCACTTCACATTTGAAACAAAAGAACAATCAAAGCAATGGACTCAAAAAAGAGAACCGGCTCCAAAGTAGGCAAAGGCCGTTTCATTTGCAGGTAAGGTTATCGCGTCGATTATTTGGGTTGCGAGTGGGATAATTTTCTTTCACTATCTTGAAAAAGGAAAAATTATCAGATAGGTCTGAACGGTCTATGGTTATAGGTCTGAATGGTCTACGGTCTGAACGGTCTCCATCCCTGGTCAATTTTTTATAAGCTTTCACCATGTAAAGCAAGCGAGAACATTTACAGACTAACGTCGCGTTACAAAAATTATGAAATAAATGATCGATGAATATTATCATAAGACATCTCCCAGAATTAAAATTAATAATATAACTATAAAATTATAAAAACAATATATAATTGAGAAAATTAAGTGAAAATAAAATGAAATAAAATAAAATAATATCTCGCTCGAGTTGCACGATTAGTTTGAACTGATAATGGTGAATATTATATTATTATTCAACAAAGTATATGAGAAGCCAAAGTCAAAACAATATCACCAAATACGCCGTCAAATATATATGAAATGTGAGAGCATTTATGTACGCCGGCATCGAGTCTGACCTGATAGAGATCGAAGGGGAATCGTCTCCCGTCAGATCTGCGCCACCCCTCTACAACTATCGATGATGACGTCGAGACACATCGCGGAGAAGCCAGGGGAAGTATGAAGGGAGAGCCAACTCTCAATCAGCGATAATAAGGAGAGATCGCTAAAGTCCATATAACAAGGCAGGACAATTTTTCAGCTGCCGTGAACGGGTGCCCCGTCGCGACCAGTCGTTGAAACCGGCGCATACTTGAGAGTGCATGATCTGAAATTATTTTTTTTATGTTATTTCAAGTCGCTCTATTTCTGCTCTGTACAACTATTTCTACAATCTCGTATTGCGACTTTATTTCTATTTTGTGTACTTATCTGCCAAGGTTACTATTTCACAAGATTTGGTTCATTTAAAATATCTTTTAAATCATTCAAAATGATTACGTAAGAGGAAAGATTTTGAATTTTTTCAAAATTTGAATTTGCTATAATTTTACATATAGTTAAAGATCAAAAAAATTGCAAAACTTGTACTTCAAAAAAATCATAAAACTTTTAATATGTATTTTAGGAGAATGATGCTTAGACTTTTTTATTCAAAATAATCTATTTTCTCGTACAAAAAATTTTTTGATATCAGATTTTCTTCTTTTAGAATTATGCGAAAAATTTGAGAATATTTCATAGAATTACATCATTCTGTCAATTCTATATTCTGTATTTTATTTGTTGGTGTTGGGGTTTTATATTATATATTATATATTATAATATTATATTATTTATAATAGTTTACTTTATTTTATGTTTTTTTCATGTTCTTATACTTAAAAAATTATACAGTAATCATAGAATTAAGAGTTAAAATTCAATATCCAATTTTTACAAAATATATAGTTTGTAGCTTACTAAAATATCTGAAAAAAATCCTTGAAACTTATAATGTATTTATAAGTATTATTTTCAGTCTTAAGAAGCTTTTGTGGTTTCAATTTATTTTAAAAATAGATCCGGTAATTAAAATAATTAAATTAGGATAAAATATTATTCCGAAAATTGCCTGAATAAAGATATATGGTAAATTATTGTTTACGCAATACATCTGAAAATATAAAAAAAACTGTTCATGAGCGATTGTTTTCCTTGACAGATAACCGTGCCAGATAGTGTATATTTCTTTCAATTTCGACTCATGGTTTGGTAACTAATTTTAGATCATGCACTTTCAAGTATGCATCGGCTTCAGCGACTGGCCGTGACGGGCGCCCGTTCACAGCAGCTGAACAATCGTTCTGCCTTGTTATGTGGACTCTGCCGATCTCTCATTATCTCTGCTCTCAACCCGCTGATTCTCCTCCCATTTCTGCCTCTACTGGATCAACCGCTATCCTGATGATATTTTAAATACAGCGCTCTCTCAAGACGAGACTTCTTTTTTCCTTTATCAATTTTCCATGCAAGATATCCATTTTAGTATTTATTAATAAATTGATATGGAATACAAAAGAAATAACGTCGTATTTTTTTGCATTAAATTAAATAAAATATATAATTTTGAATTATGCGCGTGTCTTATACTTTAGTATTTACAGAGATAATAAGGGGAGATCACCGATCCCCATGTTAGACATTGCAGTAAAATTTTGACACTCAGCGCTACGGCGGTAAACGTCGGTACTCCGTTCGTGCGATATTCCAGATTGGATTTCGAGCTGGTGCGATCGTGGGAGAGACGGCATTCAGGAGGGGGGGCGCCGAAACAATAGATGCAATAAAAGGGATTAACTGGTGTCGAAATTCTTGAAGTGCGTATAGATTTTCTTGTCTGTGTGTGTAAGTGTGTATGTATGTATTTATTTACACACATATTTTTTTAAAATTTTAAATTCTAAATTTGTGAAAGAATACTTTCAAGTATGCTTACATTGAACGCGAACCTTAATCACGATCAATTCTATTAATGTTATATGAATAAGGATCAAAAAGAACACAAGTTTAAGATGAATAACTAATTTTAATCGAAGATACTAACACTTAATAAATGTATTACAAACAACAATCCGAATATATTGATTAATGATGTTTAGTGAACGAGCACAAGTTTCAATCTGGTCTAGATAAGTTCTTTCATTCAACAAAATAATTTCGAATGTACCGACGTGGGAGTATGTACAGTTATATTTAGGCGGAGACTCCCACTATTAGTTAGCGAAGTGTTATTGTAAAGATGATATTTCGTAAGAGGAGAGTGAGAAAGGGGGGGGGGGTTAAACATAGTTGTACAATAATCCCGTTATAATATTCGCATTAGTGTGTTCGTGCATATTTGTCCCTGGTGGGCGAGGTACATTGACAATTGGTAAATTTCCGGGGGTTTTCCCAATATTAAACATATACAATTTATACATATATATTTGTGACAGAGTGAATATGTATGCACCTGCGTAGAACTATTTATTATAATTACACTGCTTTCAATTCATATACGAATACAGTTATACTTAATATAATATAAATTCTTAAAAATACGTAATGAATCTCAACATATATATATATATATATATATATAGATTCTATATTATTTTGGAAAGGACATAGGCTATGTTTTTTTTTTAAAAATCATTTTCCTTTTAACAATAAATTAAGTTAAGAGTATTAGTAGTTAGTTTCACCAGCGGTCACTACGTGGCGTCTTGAATCACCAACATCAACTCAATGTAGTCGGCTTAAAGTATTAATACCAGGCCAGCTCAAGTGAATGTTTATCTCCAACTTTGGGATTCGTATCCTAAAGAAGGTGTGGCGTTAGTTAGTATCACCTTTTTTGTTCTTCGCGTTAATCTGACATTACTCTCACACCTTATGGATATCTTTTGATTTTTATAAATTATATTTTCTCTTACGTGGGAAAATCTCTCTCTCTCTCTCTCTCTCTCTCTCTCTCTCTCTCTCTCTCTCTCTCTCTCTCTCTCTCTCTCTCTCTCTCTCTGCCACTATCTGTCTGTCTTTCTTTCTCCTTTCTCTTACAAGGCGACTTCTATACGCAGTTGTGTGTACGGATGAGAGAATGCGATGCCCAGGTACCTCTGGGCGATTTCTATGGGCGATATTGTATTTAGGTGATGGAAAACGAGATCCAGGTGTGATGAAATCAACTTCTATGAAAAAATTCGTGTTGGGACGGTAAAATACGATATCTAGGTCTTTCCGAACGACTTCTACGGGGAGTATTGTGTTTAGTGGTTAGGAAGCGATGCTAGCTTTCTCGGGACGACTTCTACTGGGTCTATCGTGTTTAGTTGATAGGAAACGAAGTTTAGGTATGTCAGGTCAACTTCTACGGGGAGTTTCGTGTTCGGATGATAGAATGCGATTTCCAGGTATTTTGGAACGACTTCTACGGGGAATTTCGTGTTCGGACAGTAGAAGAAGATGTCCAGGTATGACGGGACGTTGTCTACGGGGAGTATTGTGTTTAGTTGGTAGAAAACGATGTTTACGTATGTCGGGACAACTTCTAGGGGGAGTTTCGTGTTCGGATGATAGAATGCAATTTCCAGATGATTTGAAACGACTTCTACGGGGAGTGTCATGTATAGTTGGGAAACGATGTCCAGGTATATCATTACGACTGCTATGAAGAGATTAGTATTCTATCATTCGAACACGCACAATCCAAGTAAGAGTCGTCCTGGGATAACTAGAAATTGTATTCTACCTCCCCAACACCAAACTCTCTATAGCAGGTGTTCCGAGATATTTCCTATAGTCCGAACATAATGCTCTCTGTAAACGTCATCTGAGACACTTGCACATTTTTTTTCTACTGCTCGAACTCGAAAGTACAATTTTCTCCATTGAAGTCGTATTTCATATGCATATGGAAAATATATATATATATATATATATATATATATATATATATGTATATGTATATGTATATATATATATATATATATATATATATATATATATATATATATATATATTTTGTATAAAATGGTCGGTAAAATATAAACTTTTTGAAGTGGAGGCTACATTGAAACAACTTTTTATACAAATGCGACGATAGGTAAATTATGGTCAATTATAGAAACATAGATTTTTATATATTGAGTTTTTTACTTGGGTATGATTGAATTATTTATGAAATCGGTTAAAATATTATCTCGGGCGAAGCCGAGGCGGGGGATGCTAGTATATATACTGAAAAAAATCATTTCTACTATCAAGCTTATTTTTTCTCAACAGCAGAACACAAATATTGGGAATTAAATGAATATTTTCTTATTTTGAGAAAATATATCCTCAAACCAATAGATTCAAATTTAATATGAGATTAATACATTCTTCAATTAATTAAATATCTCCTAGATTGTCCAGCTTTTCTAGAAAATTGGTGGCTAAAATTGGAAATTAAATAAATATTTTCTTATCGAAAGAAAATATTTTCTTGAACCAATAATTTCAAATTTAAAATCAGGAAAATAAATTCTTGGAGTAATTAAATATCTCCTAGATTTTTGTCAAGATTTTCGAGAAAATGGGAGGCTGAAATTGAAAATTAAATAAATATTTTCTTATCTAAAGAAACTATTTTCATGAACCAATAACTGAAGATTTTGAATCAAAAAATTTAGTTATTTGATTCAAGCCGACAAAATTAAGTGAATATATACTTGGATTAAGAATTTCAATACTCCACTCAAGAAATTGAATTTAAAATGAAGAACTCGATTCCTATCTTTCAAATAATAATTACTTGCAATACGTTTTTCTTTTCTAGAAACATGAAAATTCAAGTGTGCGAAATGTTTAAAAAAAGTGCATAGTTTCTTGATTCAAAGCATTATTTTCTCGACTTTAAAAATCAAAAGTTTAAACTAAGCGAATAATTTCTTAAATTCTTTTACAGTTTGTACATTCATTTACTTTTATTACATTTATTTCAAAACTTCGACTGAACCGGGATTCTATCCGCAGACCTTTGGATTCACAAGCTAATACCTTATTAATTACGCTATCGCAGTATGCTGTGCACAATTATAAAAATCTTTTATATCAATTTTAGATCTCTTATAGTTATACATTATGAAATTAATTTATGGATTCCAATGAATAGTATATGCATTTATATATAATATATACTTATACTATAACAATTTATATATTGTTTTGGTTTTAATATTTGATTTCCCACATCTAGATAATATTTTCTTAAATTGAATCATAATACGTATACGAAATCGAAAAATAATTAATTTTTGTATTTATATCACAGAAAAAAATATCAAGTCAATATTTCTGTATAATTAAAAAAATTAAGTTAAAACATTTTTAAAAATATAACATGTATATTTAGAAATTAATTATGCGTTACGTTTACACATACTATATACATGATTAGAAGATATTAAACGAAATAATAGAAGAAATTCCTTATTGAAGAACTTATTCGCTTCAATTCAAAATTACAGGAGAACCCAGTTCTCAATGTTACCCTTTTGTGTACTATAGTGTACAACTCAAGATTATTATATTGTGAAATTTTGAAACCAATGTCTTGATATAAGGAATTGAGTTTTTGCGAGAAGTTAATTAATCAGCAATCAGTTTCTTGCAATCTAAAAATATTAGATATAATTAGTAAATATTGATGAAATGAAAATTAAGAAAATTCTCTGCGTCCGAAAGTTAAATAAATATATCCTTATTTTTAGATATAAGTGATATTTTATATTTATATTTGATCTTTTATATTATATTTAATATTTTCCATTATAAAGTGAAGAATAGTAAATTTGTTTTTCAGTAATATAAGCAAGTAATATATATTCAATTTTATATCATTTTAATTCAAGCGAACAAGTTCTTGATGAAGGAACTTTTTAAATGCTGGTTTTCTTATTTGAAGCAACTTATTTCACAATCTAAAAAATATTTATTTAATATACAGTCACAAAAATTTATTAACTACATTTTAATCAATATTTACTAATATTTATCTAGCATTTTTTTAGTTCAACGATTAATTGGATAAATAACTACTTTCAAGATCTTAATTTCTTACATTGAGATATTGGTTTCATAAATTAAGAAAATTATAACCTTATTTATATTACTGAAAAACAAATTTACTATTCTTCATTTTATAATGGAAAAAATTAAATATAATATAAAAGATCAAATATAAAATATCACTATAAAATATCACTATAAAAAACAAAAAAAGATCAAATATAAAATATCACTTATATCTAAAAATATGAATATATTTATTTGACATTCGCACACAGAGAATTTTATTAATTTTCATTTTATCAATATTTACTAATTATATCTAATATTATTAGATTGCAAGAAACTGATTGCTAATTAATTAACTTCTCTCAAGAACTCAATTCCTTATATCAAGACATTGGTTTAAAAATTTAACAATATAATAATCTTGAGTTGTACATTGGCGATCATTAATGTTAGTCTTATTGTTGCATTGCTCGTGATTGGTCCACACTTGATCTTGGCAAATATTTTTTCAGTGCTATAGAGTAAGACAAAAAAGAATTATTTTTCAGCTTCATATACCTAAGAAAAATACATTTCAGAAAATATTATCTAGATGTGGAAAATCAAATATTAAAACCAAAACGATATATAAATTGTTATAATATAAGTATATATTATATATAAATGCATATACTATTCATTGGAGTCTATAAATTAATTTCATAATGTATAACTATAAGAGATCTAAAATTGATATATAAGATTTTTATAATTGTCCACAGCGTACTGCGGTAGCGTAATTAATAAGCTGTTAGCTTGTGAATCCAAAGGTCTGCGGATAGAATCCCGGTTCAGTCGAAGTTTTGAAATAAATGTAATATAAGTAAATTAACGTAAAAATTGTAAAAGAATTTAAGAAATTATTGACTTAGTTTAAACTTTTGATTTTTAAAGTCAAGAAAATAATGCTTTGAATCAAGAAACTATGCACTTTTTTTAAACATTTCGCATACTTGAATTTTTATGTTTCTAGAAAATAAAAACGTATTGCAAGTAATTATTGTTTTAAAGATAGGATCCGAGTTCTTCATTTTCAATTCAATTTCTTGAGTGAAGTATTGAAATTCTTAATCCAAGTATATATTCACTTAATTTTGTCAGCTTGAATCAAATATGTAAATTTTTTGATTCCAAAATTTTCAGTTATTGTTTGAAGAAAATATTTTCACCCATTTTCTAGAAAATCTTGACAAAAATCTACGAGATATTTAATTAATCCAAGAATTTATTTTCCTGATTTTAAATTTGAAATTATTGATTCAAGATAATATTTTCTTTAGATAAGAAAATATTCATTTAATTTCCAATATGTATGTTCTGCTGTTGAGAAAATATAAGCTTTATTTTAGTAACTACTTACTTGATTAAAGTTTATACGATTACTTGGTTAAAGAAAATATTTACTTAATACAGAACAATTGCATAAGTTTCTTGAATCAAGTAATATTTACTTTATATTAGAATTTTTACAGTATATAATTTTACTCAATTATTTCAAAAACTCTACTTCTAAAACTGGTAAAATTTTTATTTAATTAATTCGATAATATTGTTCTTTTTGATCTTTTGCAATTCTAGCTATTAGATTTTCTGAATTCGATGCATTACTTTTTTGTTTTAACATAATAACCTTCTGATTCAAAATTTTGTTTTCTTAGATTAAGAACATATATATAATATATATATATATATATATATATATATATATATATATATATATATATACTGTATAAAAACAATTAAATACTAATTTCTAGAAAATATTAATTTGATTCTGTAAAGCCTTTTTTAGAGAATCAAAAGTAATGTATTTAGGTATATGATTACTAAATTTAAGAAACTCAGGTCTTTCCATTTTAATTTTGATCAGCTTGTTTTAAAGAAAAGTTTTCTAGAAAATGAAAATGCTTATTTTCAGATTATGATGAGCTAAATTTAAGTAATTAGAACATTATAATTAAATAAATATTCACTTGACTGAATTTTCGTTCTTAAGAAAATCTATTCTCTTGGTTTAAGAAATTCATGTTTTAATTCTTAGAAATTTTTCCTGAATGTAAGTTAATATATAATTTCGATCGCCTTCAAATTTTGAATACGTATTCGATACGGTCAGGATTAGATGATAGGATATTTTTTATTGCAAATTTAACAAAAAAAAAATGATGGGAATATAGGTAGTTGCATGTATATCGGTAAACTGCCTACTAGGCCTCGTACAACATGCGTACAGATGGACAGGTAATAAACAGTGAGAGCAGGTGAGAGAAAGAGACGAAACAGTATAGAGGAAACTCGTGGGTACATGCAGATACATGATATTTCAACACCCACTACATCGAGTAATCCATGTTAATCCCCTTGAATTATTCTTTTCTTCCGCCTCTCACTCTCTCACTCTCTCTCTCTCTCTCTCTCTCTCTCTCTCTCTCTCTCTCTCTCTCTCTCTCTCTCTGTCTCTCTCTCTCTCTCTTTCTCTCTTTCTCTGTCTTCTCCATACAAGATAGTTATGTGTCAAATATGATTATATAGGATTCTGATATGATACTCCGAAAATATAAAAAACAATCAAATAATTTTTGGATTATAATCTATAATCAGTAACTTTTTCGAGATCTATTACATTCGTAAACATAAATCAATTGTTGACAATGACCATGAATATTGTCTCAATATAGAGTCCCTGATGTTATAGCTAATTTAGTTATGGAAAATTTGGAAAGTATAGCCTTGTCAAAATTGCTTTTTGAACCAATGATATTTAAGTGATATGTTGATATCTTTACAATTGTTCCAGAAGTTTTTGTGGATGAAATGATAGATGTTTTTAATTCTGTACATGAAAGAATTAAATTTACAAGGGAGGTTGATGTTAATAATCAGTTGAGTTTTTTTGACATTAATGTCATTAGATGTAGTAATAATAAGGTGAAACTTAATTGGTACAGAAAGCCTACTTGGTCAGGTAGGTTTTTAGATTTTAATTCACACCACCAATTCGGAAACAAAATTGGAGCATTAAAAGGTGTCATTGACAGAGCAATTAAATTGTCACATAAAGATTTTAGACAAAATAATTTACAGATAGTAAGAGAGACTTTCATTAATAATGATTATCCAATTCAATCTATTAATAGATTAATTGCTGAGAGATTGTTTGACATTTATAATACCGAAAATAGACATAGTGCAGGAATTAATGTTAACGGAGGCAAAATTATTGTCTTACCATATGTTCGAGGATTGTCTGAAAGAATAAAAAGAAATTTTCAGAAATATAACATTCAAATTTTCTTTAAAAATAGCAATAATTTGAGTAGGTTGTTTAATAATTGCGAACTTTTTAGATTTAAATAAAGGGTTGATTCGTATACCATTAATTAACCATTTATTCAATATAAGTAATTTATACATTTAAAATACTGAATGTTCAGTTAAATACAGTAAATATTTTTTTGATATATGATAACTGAGAATTTAAACAAAATATAACATTCAACTGTAGTCTTAACTTATTAGACCGTCATTTTTGTAATCTTCAACGATGTAAACCTACACTATATATTATATTGCAATAAATACTAACTATATTTACATACTTTTCCAACTTTTTTATTGTAAAATATATATTATATGTAATATATTTGTATTGTACGAAACGCAATGGTAGTGAATGTTCAACTCACACAATCTGCCGTTCAAGCTTTAGGCATCCCGATCAGAATGTTAATTAGGGTTATGATTGACTTAATCCTAATAAATAGAGTGTTTAACTGGTTAATAAATCAGTTAGATGTACTCTTCAGCACTAAAAATCTTAATTTTAAAAATTACTTACACAACTAATACATACTTTAAATTTATTTTATACAAAAGTATAGAATAAGGCAAGTATGGTGTATTAGAAATTCTAATTATTTAAAAATATTTGCAACGTAACAAATATTTTTTTGCTCTTCAAATAAACCTAACAATTCATTTCAAATACACGGTTGTTTCGAAATTGCAGAATATTCGTTCCTTTTAATGCTGTATGTTTTTGTTTCAAATAATAGAATTTGAACGAATATTTGTTGGATTACAATAAATATACTTGTATGACTTATTTACATTTAGACTTGTTTTCAATGTGTAGCGCAACGTAAATTATGTTATTAGATAAGTAATATTATGTTTATATAAACTTGTCTTATTGTACAGTACATCACAGAAAATAAAGCTGTCTGTGACGATCTCGAGAAGAAATTCGTAAAATAATTTTTTGAATTCATTTCCATTATTTATTAATAATTTTTTTTCATATTCATATTCGTTTATAATATCCATCTATTGTCTAGTACCCGAAGGTTTTGATTTTTAGGCTTTTACAAAAATTTTATTGTACATAATCTTTAGCAGAGTGTTTGTGTTGTTGAGCATTATTATATTACTGACAGAAAAATCTAGTTACTTTTTGAATTAACAAAAATGATATTGTATCTGCATATTATATTAGTCGCCTTACTTTAGTATATTGAAATATTATTTATGTTTTTGGATTGCGTATCGCAGATATAATGGTGAAAATTTGAGGAAATTTCATTTTTATAGCGAAAACCATAAGAACACCATACAAATCTAGTTTTTCTAAATTATTTTGTAAAATACGAAAAGTTTCAAAAAGGATTATTAAGAAAAGTTATAGATTTCATAAAAAAACATATTTCTTATTCTATACATTTTTTTGTACCAAGAGTTCCCAAAAAAATATATTCAAACGGAGGATATAGAATAGTCAATGAGAATATTACGGTGACGTGCATTGTTGTTAATAAAAAACGTTTAAAGAAAAAATATATATATTAAAAAATATGTATTTTGATGAGATTTTGAGCGTTGAGTTACATCATTTAATGGAATTTTTTGTATTTTACGAGATAAGTTAGAAAAACAATATTTTGACTGGGTTTTAATGATTTATTATAAAATTGAAATTATCACTAATTTTTACTACCATATATATAATCAGAATCATAAAAAACGTATATATAAAAATTTTAACAAAAATCGCGCTAGTTGACTAAAGAGTGCTCCATACCGTGATCCCAGCGCCACGATGAACTATTAAAACGGAAATGAAAATGTGTAAATCGTAGATTTCGTTTTGCGTCCTCATTTTACGTTTTACAATGTTGAAACAAATTTTATACGAATCTTTGAAAAATTCTACAATTGGGGGTATCCCTTACTGCTTTCATAATATGTTTCAAAGTTACTTTAAAAAAATAAGAAAATGTTTATCTAACTGTCGTCTGCACTATAGACATCGCCGCTTTGCAGTAACATTAAATAACAACAAATATTATAAATTTTATACGTATAGTAAGATCAAACTTGGATAGCCCCGGATGTAGAATTGAATAATGAATCGAATGAACTTTGTTTCATCTTTCTATTCATAGAATTGAGGGAGTAAAACGAAATATAAGATTTTATTATGGTTATAATGCAAGTTGTCAATTCTGTAGATAAAAAAGTGAGAACTTTAATTTCTGATTTTTTGAATAGGTGGCGCTGAAGAAAATATTCAATGCCGTACAAATCAAATAAAGAATTATGAAGCCTGGTGCAGAAAATATATATATATATATATATATATATATATATGCACATAAATACACACATTCATACATACATGCATGCAAACACATTGCAAACATAGTAACGTAATATGAAAATTTGAAATTACAAGGAGGTGCGAGATGTACGAGCTTGAGCCAATAAATATATATAAAAGTATAATAGGAAAGTAATTGTTCTTTTCCTAACCTAAAGTATATATAATATTTATGTAGGCAAAAATGTTATTATTGCCTACGCTGATTTAATATTTATATACATCCTAAAAATTTTTTATAATCGTTTTTTATGACAACTAAAGCACTTTAATTCCCAAAATTTCAAACATGTTTATTTTTTTTGCAGGATAGTCTTTTAGCTACGATGAAAACTCATAATTTTAGGAGGAAATGAGAGTCTTGAGTAGTGACAACGTGTAATGGATGCATTTCAGTTATTACTTCGATATGCACTCCTATTATATAAAACGGATAAGAAAAAGTAACGCGAAAAGAATATATAATTTTTAATTCAAATGTAAAATATCATAAAACCATCATTATTTTGGAATGTAGAAGAGTATGATTGTGTATTTATAGTACTGTATTTTGTGTAAGGAGTAAGTACAACTCCTAAATTAATATATTATATTATAAATATTTAAATATATAGTTATCTATATAAAGCAATTTTTAAATTTATTCTTATATTACACATCATTATACAGTGATTGGCACTTTGTATAATTTATACAATTTATATAATAAAGAGCTTTTATAGAAACTTTTTGTAAGAAAACTGTTACAGATTCAAATACTAAAATAATTTTTAATGAAGTAACACTATTTGACAATAGCACTTATATATTAGAAATTACTATCTTTTTCAATAAGTATCTTTTCAATAGTTTCATTACTATCTACTCAATAGGTAATTATAAAAATTTTATTTTAAAATATATTCTTGTACGGCTAAAGTTTTCTTTAGTATTTCATACATTGTAATTTTTTGGAATAAATATGTCAGATTAAATAAAGTCAATATGTCAAAATACAAAAATTATACATATATTTCCGCCAAAAATAGCACGATATATAATATAGAAATATTTTTTGTAAAAACATATATATATATATATATATATATATATATATATATATATACATACATATATATATTGTTTTTCAATAATTATAATGTAGAATATAATATGCCATTATATTTAGAAGCTGTACTTGCTCTCTATGTACAAACCAATCCTATTAAATATACAATCATACTGTTCTGCTTACTTTCCCAGAAGATGGTGATTTTATATTTTTCATTTAAAGTAAAAATTATATATTCTTTCCACTCTAATTTTTCACTATTTTGCATATTGGACACCTTGCAACTAAAATAATAGTTATCTTTGTTGCATTAACATCAGATTATATCTATAATATTAATATTATCTTACGAACAATCAAACCGCCCCCTTCAAAACTCTAATTTATCATTATTTTTATAATTATTTATACTTTAAATGACCCTTTAAAATTAAAAATAAAGAAGGCCATACGTATTATACGATTTGTTTAATTATTAATACGTAAAAAATTAATAAGTTTGTACTATTACCTTATTTTTATTTTCTTTACATATAAGAATCTTATTATATAAATATAAATACTTCATACCCTCGTGTCCCACTCTGGGGAAGGGGAGATGAAGCAAATTGTCTTTTGGGAAGCTTTACATTTTTGATGAATTTATTTAATAATTTTTTTCTTCAAAAATAGCACCTTAAATTATAGGTTTTTGTCTATCACTTGCACATTGAAATTTAAAATAATTGAACTTATTTGAATTTTGGGTGCCCGTCATGTCTCGTCTGTATATAACCGTTTGTCTCTATTTTTTTAATGAAATATATACTGATATAAATTATATATATATATATATATATATATATATATATATATATATATATATATATTAATTTGCCATTAATAAATAATTATTTCTATTGAATTATTGTTTACATGTTTATTTAATTAATCATTAAATAACAATTATTATTGAAATAAAATTTTAATTAGCTATTATTTTTAATTCATAAAAAGTTAAATATGGAGATAATTAACATTTTAGGAGAGAAAAGAATAATCCATCAGAATACATGACCAAGAATTGTATCAAGACCCATCTCCATTCATCAGGTAATCGTTATGTTGATACCTGAAATATATATATATATATATATATATATATATATATATATATATATATATATATATTATCGGATCAGCTGTACTCTATTAGTCGATTATTGTACTCTATTATCGATTATAGATGTCGACTCTATTCGGATTTGTGGTTCATTCGTTTAGAAAATCGTAAACACTCGCATGCTGTCTATCAAATCGTATACAATGCGATGTTGCCACTACTTTTTACACGATTTTGGAAACAGTGTTGAACGAATTGATAGAATACACCAGCTGCCAGCGCAATGATACGATTTGCGCGAACGTGGACCGTTATGCCCGTAATACAGTTATTGACCATATACTCAAATACATGATTCCTTTATCTGATCATTACAGTTTTAGTATGACAAAGTAATTCATCAACACAAGCTATTGTATTAATTAAAAATATTGTTGCACCGCCGGTGAAAACATACTTAGAAACGCTCAAATGGGAAGTTCTACCCCACCCGCCGTATAGTCCAGACGTTGCTCCGTCTGATCACCATCTCTTCAGATCGATGACGCATGGCCTGGCTGACCAGCACTTCCATTCCTACGAGGAAGCCAAAAAATGGGTGGATGACTGGATAGAGGCCAAACCGGTCGAATTTTTTCGCATCGGGATTCGTATGTTGCCAGAAAGATGGGAAAAAGTTGTAGCTAGTGATGGCCAATACTTTCAATAATTCATTTGTAACCATTTATTCACAATAAAGGCTCAAAATTTGAAAAAAAAAACGGGAAAGACTTATTCACATACCTGATATAAATGTATACTTAGTCATTAGTTTTATTTTTTAAGTAGTTAAAAATTGAATAAATTTTTATTATTTATTAGACCAAATTTCTGAATCTAAAATTTATGTTCCTCGAAAAGAGTCCTATTTTCGTAACATAGATGGGGGCTACGCTGTGATTTTATCACCAAGCCACGTAGAACCTAAACTTGCGAATGTATCTTTTTATAAAATGTTCTATATCATATTTAATTTTAAATAAATGAAATATACAAATTGGTTTTTAAACGTAGTATTTTTATTATTTGTAGTTATTGTATAATTTTCGTATTGTAATTAAATTTTTGGTCATTCTTACTGTTGCAGGTTGAAATTTTAATTGCAATATTTATTGTAAAAACTAAGTAAGAAAAAATGATAATAAAAAATCAACTACGACTCTTAAAATATTCATACAAAGATCTTATTTAACCTATAATTTAAAAAATAGCAATAATTAAGCATAAATAAATAAAAAAAATGTTAAAAACCTATTTTTAAATAAATGGTTAACAAATTTAATTAAACGGTAAAAAAGAAATAACAGAGAAAAATTTAACTAAAAGTTAAAACATAAAACTATGCCCAGAAAATATTAAATATGAAAAATATTAAAATATAAAATAGTAGTATCCCCGCTAAAACAATCAATTCAATTTCAGGTAACATTATATCATAATATGTTGCAAAATTCAGAAGGGATTTTATATAAGACATATATATATATATCTATATTTGGAACACTGCATCAGACAAATGACACAATCTTTATTCGAATCTGTTTTTTAAATTTTTTAATATAAATCGATAAAAACAATTGAAATTTGTTTTCAAATATTATATAATTTTTATTAATTTATTATTTTCTAAAATACGCTTATTTAGAATAAGTAATTTAAAAATATTTAATACAATAAATAAAATAATCTATTTTAGATAAATATCAAATAATGATTTAATTATTTTTTTAAATTACATAATTTTATATTAAGAATAGTCTAGAGTGCCATTATGTTCCATATAATTAGTATTTTTATATTCTTTACCCGATAGAATCAAGTACGGTTCTGTCAAATTATAGATTACCATTCCAATTTTAGATTAAAAATACAAATTTATAAGATAAAATTGTAAAAAAAATAATAGAATAAAAATGTAATTGTAAAGAAAAAAGTGCACGGCAATCCTGACAAATTCAAATTTATTTAGATAATACGCAAAATTATAAAAATTTAATATTTTTATTTACTACTTTCATATTATAGTATTGCAATAACAAAACTAATATTTTATACATAAAGCCAATAAAATGAAAATATTGAATTTCTTTATATCTAAAAATTATACGTGTAAAGAATATCAACTTGGTTTTCTATAAAATGACGAAGAAAAATTCCTTAGATTACATTCCTGGTACTAAAAAATAATTTCAAATTTAAGTGTAGAAAAAAGGAGTTATAATGACTGATTTATTGCGCAAGAATAGATTAAAAGTAGAATTTCACAGGAATACTAAAAAATTAGAAACAAATCAAAGAATGACCAATAAAAGCTGAAAAAATACTTTCAAAACTTTCAGAACAGAATCGAAAATTAGCGTTATACATCACCTCGTAGGCATCTAATAATTTTGAGTAGGCTGAAATCTAGTCACTACGAACTAAAAATAATTGAACTATTATGGTTATAAAATAGACAAATCTTAGAATGAAAAATTTCAACATTGTTATAGTAAAATTAAGAAAAAGGTATAAACTAGGTCCTTTTATTTCTGTCTAGTAAATAATAATTTATTATGTTATTTGTTTAATAAAAAATAATTTAATAGAATACATAAAGTAACAGTTTGAAAGAATTATAAAATAATAAAGTCTATTGGATTTTGTCATCCCAAAAATTAAGTATAATAATTAATTTTACAATTGTTGACCTTAAACAGGCAATTTTGTATATCTAAATTTTCGAAAAAAACAATTAATTTGAAAATATTATTCGCTGTTATCTTTATACTTATTTGAATATTCATAATTAAGAGACCCCATTCTATTCAATAATGAAATAATTAATATCATTTAATTTTTTATCATTTTTTTGTAACATTCCATAAACCAAAGTTTCGTATAAAATTGTGTAAATCATTGGTAAACAAGTTTTGATATAAACTCAATATGAATTTACTATATATATATATATATATATATATATATATATATATATATATATATATATATATATTAATCGTTTGCGACCACCACGGCCCTTGACATTTTTGAGTAAGTAATTTGGTTAGACATTAGGAGTATGGAAATTATATATGTTAATGTGTGTGTATACGCATACATATATGCGTATTTCAATCAAACGCTGGATGTCGAGCTGATGTTTCTTTATTACTGATCTTCTTCACTTAAATATACTATATATATATGCATGCATAAATTAATAAATATTTCCATCAGTGTTACAGTCCAGTATAAATTAAAATTAATACATAATATTATCAATACATATACATATCAAAATTAATACACATATATGCATATCTCTCTCTCTCTCTCTCTCTCTGTGCGTGTGCATGTGTATAAATTTATATATATATAATAAACTTCTTGTGACAAATGATCAACTACTCCGCTACTTATTTCATAAGAATATTATAAAATATAAATTTGTATGGATCATTTATAATTTACATATTTAACTTGGGCTACTACGGCCCTGATTAATACTAAAACAATCGATAAAAAAGAACAGCATTTTTTGTACACTTCATGTTCCGTAAACTTCCACAGTATATTAAAAATCAAGCGCTTCAATCGATTTTAACTTCCGTCAGAGGTATGGAGCACTCTTAATTGAAAAATTTGGTAGCTCTTTGTTATAAGAGATTTTCTCAGCTTTGATGTTTGCCAGTTTTCTTTAAAGTTGCCGTAGGTTTCAAAACTTCGAGCTGCTTGATAGCTGCTGCAAGAATATATATATATATATATATATATATATATATATATATATATATATATGTATGTATATTTATACATGTAGCAATAAAATTTATTTTTGGCCAGTATAAGCTACTCATCTTTTATTGCAGCCCCCGCCTCCAGCCTATTGTCTCGACAAGCTTTTCGTCTGCATGCGCCGAAGACACTCGTCTTCCCCCTCGATCGCACCATCACACGAGCTCGAAAAATAACATCTGGAATATCGCACGAAACGGCCAGTACCTCGCTTTGGCCGCCAGAGGCCCTCGTTTTCAGTCGAAAATTTTTACTGCAGTCGGGCCCATAAGCGTCTGCGATCTCCCCTTATTATCTCTGGTATTTAATCACCGCGAATCCACGCCGAATCTATAACGTTGTATAATACCGTTGAGGGCTTAACACTTTATAAACCCGGAGTGGCGCCTTCTACCGCTTCTACACAAGTTAATACTTGACGCACTCTTTCCATAAGGATTACACATCTCCTCCTGGACCTCTGATTATATATATATATACTCGCCTTCAAGCTATAAAGCGCTCGCTGTTACCGCACAGCTGTTGAAAAGTCCGTATTTTCCCAATCATTAATTTATTTGCACAAAGGCCAATATAGAAGATAAAGTGGGGAGTAGGAACATTATGATTGGCATAAATAAATATTTGTCAATTATTTGCGTACTTATCGTTCATTGATATTTGCCTATGTTATCACACAAGTTCATTGAGTTCTCAAAATAATGTAAAATGTTATCTATTTTTACCAACTTTTAGGTATCTTTAATTTACTTAATCTGTATAGTAAAATGTGTAATGCTCACAGCACACCAGAGGAGAATGACATGATGGCGTTTATTGACGATGACAGACTTTTGGACTATCAGGAATATCATCGAAATAGTAAACGTTCTAATATCGACCATCAAAAATACTGTGATACTACATGTTCAGTTTCTTCGCCTTTACTAACGCGCCTTGAAAATGATTGGCCCACTTCTCAGAATTCTACAACCTCGATATTATCCAGATCCTCTTATAATCTCACCAGGAAGGAGGAATCAACATCTACAGTTTTACCTAGTAGTTCGCTCGTCAATAACAATAATAACAATAACAATCCTAGTCATATACATAATGGTAATAACTGAATAATTATAAGTATCAAAAGAAAACTAAAAACTTATGTGAAGAAAACTCCAAGTCTATGAAAGATATTAAATTTATAAACTGCTTAGTCAAAGATGCAATTTTGATACTTTTGTCAACATAATTGTTTGATCTGTAGTTCAAAGAACTTATTGACAGAATAACTATTCATTTTCAAAATATAGAATTCAAAAATATTGGAGACAGTTTAATATATTTAATTCTATAGTTGAAATTTTGTTGTACTAATGATAAATATCTTGTAGTAAATATAATAATATAACAAATAAAAACAAAAGTTATCATAATTTTTAGAATCTTCATTTAGAATTCTACGAACTTGCTTTTTATAAAATCTTAAAATCATCAGATCCACCTTTATAAATCTAATAATATTTTACATTGATAATAAATTGTTGCGGTATCAAAATCATAGAAATTAATTTTTTAGTTCCAGGAAGTACAGCAGGGCATGGATCTCCATTGCGTTCCAGTTTGAATCTTCAATTACAATCTCACGCGTCTCCTAAACTTTCAGTACAGGAATGCCCAATGTGCCATTATGAATCAGACAGTCCTTTAAAATTGGAAGAACATATTAATCGTCAACACTTTGACCTAACATCACCATCTGTTGTACCAGAATCTTCTCTTATTCAAGATCCTATGTTTCATTGCCCATTTTGTATTACATCTGTTCCCAATGCATCGGATTTAGAATTGCATGTTAACATTGAACACAAAGATATACTAAGGTATTATTTAAATTTACATTTCACTTTAATGGAAATTGATTT
Source organism: Sycobia sp. Sy_11 (assembly GCA_018907035.1). Taxonomy (NCBI): domain Eukaryota; kingdom Metazoa; phylum Arthropoda; class Insecta; order Hymenoptera; family Epichrysomallidae; genus Sycobia; species Sycobia sp. Sy_11. The sequence continues at coordinate 38,942 of JACCIC010000153.1, read as the reverse complement.
CATTCAATTAATATATAAAATTAAAATATAAAATTAAATATAATAATTAATTAATATATAAAATAATTAATTAATATATAAAATTAAATCTATAAAAATTAAAAGATATTGTTTTGCATATTTTATTAATTTAATTGTACTTTTGTCGACTGCTTATATACAAATTAATAAATATTTTTTTTTTTTCATTGGTCTTACAGTTCAATCAAATCAATCGAAAACAATACGTAACAATATCAATACATATCTACATTAACATAATACATCAATACACAAAAATAATAAAAGTAAAAATAAAAATTAAATTAAAAATTATAATGACAGTCGGACTGTCCTTATTTACGGTCACCCTGTAGACTAATCTGAAAACAAAATATTAGCTCAAAAAATTTTTGTTAGTAAAGTGCAGTCTGACCGTCTGCAACACCCTTACCTAAGTGAAGATCTAGTCCAACGTTTCGAGCTTGCTGCGGCTCCTTGAGCCCGAAACGGGAGAGTCTTGAAAGTATTCACATTTCCAGGAATCGAAATAATGTGAATTTAATGTTGGAGTCTGGTAGATTGGACAGTGTTTATCATTCCTTATTGGTTTTGAACAATTTATGTAGAGGGGGGAATTTAGATTTAATTTATTAAATTTGGTAGTGGGGATAAGGTACATTTAGATTAGAATATAAGGTTTAGTTTAGTTTAGTTTAGTTTAGTTTAGTCCCTGATGAGGAGCCGTAGCGAGCTCGAAACGTTGGACTGAATCTTCACTTTGGTAAGGGTGTTGACGGTCAGACTGCACTTTACTAACAAAAACTTTTTCAGCTAATATTTTATTTTCAGGTTAGTCTACGGGGTGACTGTAAATAAGGACAGTCTGACTGTCATTATAATTTTTAATTTAATTTTTATTTTTATTTTTATTATTTTTATGTATTGATGTATTATATTAATGTAGATATGTATTGATATTGTTACGTATTGTTTTCGATTGATTTGATTGACTGTAAGACCAATGAAAAAATATTTATTAATTTGCATATTTTATTGTATGTTATAGTAAATTCAAAAACCATCAAAAATAGTTTTTATAATTTACTTATGTATTATACTAATGAAGATTTTTATCGTTCTTATAGTCTTTATAAAATAATATCATTGTAATTATAATGACAGCCAGACATTCCTTATTTATAATCACCCATCTAGTAATAAACAAATGTATAATATACTATTATTAGCAAAGGATAATCTGATGGTCTCACCATTAAATTACTGAATGCATGTATCTTCATTAACCAATGTATTGCACCTTTTGGCTTCTTATCATGGAATGGTATAGAGACTATAAGGCTGATATTTGTTATCTAATTTAAAAATATTTCTTAGTTTAGTTCATAACTGTCGAGATAAGTACAATTTAAGTTTTAGCTATGCATTATAGTAAAATTTTCCAATTTGAAGAATAATAAATTAAATATTTTAATTATTTTGGAAATTAATATTATTCTAATTAATACTCATGATTTAAAAAATTGCATTTTAACAGTCCAACAAAAGCAGTCTCTCCCTATTCAGATGTAGCAACAAACGGGGGTGAGACGCCTACGTGTCCTGTTTGTCTGAGTACCTCCTTCAAGAATAGTGAAGAGCTAACGGCTCATATTGAGGATCATTTCTCGAAAAAAAGAAGCTCATCCCCCATGACTCCTGATGCATCAACAGACCGTTTACTAGCGCGCGATATGGAAAGGCGCGAGAGAGAAGTGAGACGACTTAGAGAACAGCGTGAGTTTGCTATATTACAAGCACAATATGGTATGGACAATCAAGGTAATTTTAGGGAACAAAGCGTTACAAATATGCAACGAGCTGTTTATGCTGGCGAGATGACTGTAGCGGACTACTACGAAAAACAGACAGAGTTAAGGGTTGCAGAAAATAGCGGTATTGATGATGGCAGCTCGTGTACTCGAGGTGAATTATACTTTACATAATATTTAGAAACTAAACATTTCTTAATATTCGCAAAGTAAAGCCATTTTATTAAATATTTATATATATATATATATATATATATATATATATATATATACACCGTGTCCCAGATATAACTGCTCATATTAGCGGCATGATATCGGCAAGGAAAAGTTATGTGTAAATATTAATATTAATATAGGTTCATTTCTTATAGTTTTTGCAGTACGGGCCCATGTCTGTGAGCCAATCAGGGCTTAGAGAAATGGGTCATCGCCTGAGAGCGAGAAAATGGAGGTCGATCGAAGGGAAACGAGGTGAAGTCGAGCGAACATGGCAAAGACCAGCAGTTGTTATATTTCCTGTCCAAAGTCAACGCTCGCGTAACTGCTTGGATATACGGATGCGTGGACGAAGCGAGGTTCAGGCAGTTCGGTACCAACCCTCGGGCAGGTAACACATTAGTTAGAGTCGCGTATAAGTAGGGTTAAGTGTGCAGTTTTTGGCTTTCGTAGCCAAAATATCGTAAAAATTAATAATAACAATAATAATAGTCAACATATTAAATTAGGACAATGTAAAAACGCATTGGTCTCACCTAAAAACAAGGGGTTGATGAATCTTCCCGTAAAAAGAAAAATCCGAACAGAAAAGAAAGATACCTTCATGGCATCGAAAAATAAAAACATAAAAAAACTAATGAATTTACACTAGTGGATCACAATAATAAAAAATATTCATCAAACAAAAATGTAATCAACAAAGAGAATCGACAACAAACTAATAGTCTCAATAGTGTACAACGAATAGCAACAGAAGAAAAGGCCATCATGGACGCCAATAGAGAGATAGAGCGACAAGAGATGAAGCGCAAGAGTATAATGGCGCATGGTATAGACGCCATTTTAGAAAAAACAAACAAAAATGACCATCAGGACGCCGAAAAACTCAAGGTAAAGGGTAACAATGCAAAAGTAATAAATAAGCCACCGCCAATAATAATAGAAAATATAAACGCGAATGAAATAATCAATAAATTAATCAATTTAAATATAAATTGTGAATATGCCATAACCTGAGTAGTAACAAAATTATTATAGTCACTAAATCTATAGTAGACTATGACCTAATAAAAAAACTTTGTGTTATAAAAACATATAGTCTTACACCTTTACACCAAAGGCTGTAAAACCAAAAACATTAGTGCTCAAGGGTCTAAACGTATACACAAATGAAAACGAAGTCTATTCAGAAGTACTTAAAATGAAGTTAGTAAATGTCAACATCATAAAAATCAGCGTATTAAGAACAAGGAATGTAAACATCAGAAACTTTATTGTCTAGTGCTCTGCTGATAGTGAAATTAAAACTGTCACAAACGTAAAAGTTATTCTAAGGCAGATAATAAAGTGGGAACCTTTAAGAAAAAACCCCGATAACGCAATGCAGGAAGTGTCAAAGATTCGGACATGTGGCATCTAACTGCAACATGAAATACAGATGCTGTAAATGCCTTTCCGCACACAATCCAGGGGAGTGCACTATAACAGAAAAAGCAGACAATAACGACGTCCAATGTATAAACTACGGAGCGAAGGGTCAGCCTACCACTTATAAAGGTTGCCCAATATACCTAGAAAAATTAAATGCCATTAAAACCTCTAAAGAGCATGCAAAAATAGTAAGAAATGATACGAATCGTAAATACTAAATAAAATATTACCGTTACACAACAACCATATAACAAACTCAAGAACATCAACATTTAATACAGCAACTACCACATATGCTAATATATTAGCATCACCGAATACAGCTAAGCAGCCACCAGTGCAGTCTAGACAAGATATGTTCCAGGATATCTTGTCAAACATAACGGCAAAATTAAACAGTGAGCTGGTTTCCTTATTTAGCAGTCTGAAACAGGAGCTCATAGAGATGGTTAAATTCAACACAAACAAAATAGACTTAATAGCGGCACATTTAGATATTGATTTATAATGGCAGACATAGATTTAGTTTCTAGTATAAGTAAATACAGTATTACACTGAAAATTATTGCCATAAACGTAAATTCTCTGATTAATCATAGCAGAAGATACTAGCTTAACATGTTCTTAAACAAACATAATCCTGACATAATCAGCGAGACTAAACTAAATAAAATAGATAACTTAGTTCATGATGAATACAATATCTACAGAAACGATAGACTCTCAGATGCAGGAGGAGGTACAGCCTTACTTATAAAAAAACAAATACCACATAATAATAGCTATAAACACTTTGCTTTTAATACTATAGAAAAAAGCATTAGTATCATCAATTTAACAAATGATATAAAACTACACATCGTTAGTATATATGTAAAACATAATAATAGGAATATGTTGAGCGAGGATCTTAATCAACTGTGCCATAAATTTAAACTAAACAATACAAAAATAGTACATTGTGATAATTTGACAATATTCTATTACTATTTAATATTTTAAATAGTACTCGGATAATTTGACTAATCAACTGAAGATTGTAAGTTTGTTAATAATCTACGCGCAAATTAATTTTTTTAAATATTTAATAGCATAATAAATAGAATTGTAAATTAAAACTAATTAAAAAAAAAAATAAATAATTTTTAATACTTAAAAAACATAAAAATTTTCATAATAAATTTTAGATAGAATAAAAATCTTATTTCATTTTAAAATCTTGAATATCTAACTCAAAGTGCAAAAAAAAGGTCGAACCCGCGGTCAACTGGCGCATAAACTCGTAAGTCTAAACATCGTAAATGCCAGATGTTGCAAAGGCACGGGAAACTGAGAATCCTACAGGACTACACGGTTCCGTTCATTCACTTTTCCTCCCAAGGGAGGAAAAGTAAAATTCTGCTTTCTGATTGGTCGAGAATAGGCTATAAACACTTTTCCTCCCTAGAGAGGAAAAGCAGTATTTTGCTCCCTTTAGACAGCTGCAGAAAATCGTATTTTGCGCCCCGAGTGCGGAAAATATTTATTATCATAAAAAATTTGTTATCATAGGCGATTTCAATGCTAGACATATCTTATTAGGCGATACAATATGTAATAGTCAGGGATTTGATTTGGTTCAGTGAATAAATAATAATCATGCAAAATTTAGAGTGAAAACAATGTTAGCAGATTCTCCTACATTTTACAGATCCGGATCATACCTAGATTTAGCGCTTATTGACAATAGCTTAATTACTACTGATTCAAAATTAAAAACTCACAATTACGATAGCGATCACAAAGCAATTCAACTAAATCTAATACTAAATAAATCATTAAAGCTAATAGACCATTCTGAAAATAGATATAATTATAAAAATATAAACTGGAAGAAATTCAAAGAACACTTATCCTGCACATGCGATGTCAAAATAAACGAACACATAAACCTTAGTAATATTGAAATTGAATCTTGTATTGACCAGCTTCAAAATAAAATTTCTCATACAATCAAATTAATAGCACCAAAAATTAAAACATTTAACCATACGCTAATCAACAAAAAAATTATGAACCTCCGAAAAGATAAGAGTAAGATTTTTCCATGATACACAATCTGAAAAAAAGAAATAATACAAATAATACCGAGATTAACCAGCTAAATAACACGCTCACAGCTCTTAAAAATCAAATAAACATCGAATTCAAAAAGGAATCTAATAAACAATGGCTAAATGCAATAAATAAAATAAATTATACGGAATCGCCTAACTTCTTCCCAAACCTAAACAAATTATTTAGAAAAAATAGAAACAACTCTATTGATAATATTATAATTTCTAATAGTGAATGGTCCAATCTAAAGTCATTGAACAGTACACTAAATAAAATAGATCCAGATGAACTTGTGACAATAAATAACAATAGTTTTCTGATTAGCAATCCAAATACTATCTCAAGCATTATAGGTACGAATTTTCACAGAATAAATACAAAAAAAAACACTAGCAAATTACCATTGCACAATATAATTGACACTAAAATAAATAATTTAAAAGCTCTTTTTGCATCAGCACGAGCACTTACCCAGTTCAGTAAAAATAATCCAGCATCCTCACCAACGGATAACAAAAATAACATCTTCACCAATACAAATGAAATTGCTTGGCACTTAAAATGAATGAAAAATAAATCTTCATACGGTATTGATAAAATTCCAAACATTGTAATGAAAAACATTCCACCCAGGATAATAAAATTGTACAGCATTATTTTCAATAATCTGATTAATAATAGTCACTTTCCAAAACAATGGAAACAAGCACGCACAATTATTTAAAAAAAACCAGATCAGGCAAATATTTTAGACAATCTAAAACCCATTAGTCTATTACCAGTAGTTAGTAAAATCTTTGAAAGAATTATTAATAAAAACATTTTATTTCACTGCAGCAATAATAAGTTAATACCGGCAAACCAGTTTGGATTTAAAAGCAAGCACTCCACGACTCATGCAATTAATTTACTGTTAACCAATATCAATAAGCACATGGCGCACAATGAGGTTATAGGCGCCTGCTTAATCGACATAAAAAAGCGTTCGATAACATTTGGCTAGAAGCTCTAATAGTAAAATTATCAAGATAACTACAAATTCCCACTTCACTTAACTAAACTAATATATAACATGATAACAGATAAAAAATTCTGCATCAACTTTAAATTCACTGACTTCTCTGAAATCTATAATATCACGCGTGGTCTACAACAAGGAACAGTCAATTCACCAATACTATTTAATATTTATAGCGGTGAGGTTCTCAAATTACTAAATCCCGCGCAAGATACAAACACATACATGATAGCTTTCGTAGATGACCTCACTGTGTATGTAGACAATAAAACCATATTTGATGCATAGACTAAACTACAACTTCTATACAATAAAATATAGTCATATTATTATAACTGGAATCTAGAGATAAACCCCAGTAAATGCGAGACAATACTGTTCCGCAACCCAATTAGCAATAAGACACCTAAAAACATAAAAAATAACTGGAGACATTTTAAGATTAAAGACAATAATGTGAATATAACCCATGTTACATCTGTACGTTATCTGGGTATCTATCTAGATGACTTATTAAGATTTAAAGTTCACGTTAATACACAGTTAAATAAAACAATTGAATTGTACTTCTGTCGACTGCCCATATACAAATTAATAAATATTTTTTATTGGTCTTACAGTCCAATCAACAGTTAAATAAAGCCTAAAATATTTTCAGTAAATTACATAATATATATTACTTCACGTTAAATAAAAAAACTAAAATAATCACATACTTCGGTTTAATAAGACCAATTATTTCATATACTTGCCCTAACTGGTTCAATATAAACCCAAATCTAATGGAAAAAATACTACAAAGATTGAAAAATAGATATTTGATAATCACATTCAAAACTGGCAAAAATACCAATTGCAAGAAACTTTGAATGGTAAAAATTGGATGCTTTGAGCTCGAGTTACGTATAAAATAATTATGAAGGTATTGTATAAGCCCTATAAGATCATTTTATTCGATTTTTATCAATCAAATTTCTTTGCAATCAGTATTTTTGCCAGTTTTGAATGAGATCATCAAATATCTAGTTTTCAATCTTTGTAGCATTTAGAAAATTCAGTTGGACATTTGTTTTCATAAAACACACGTGTGCGCTCGCGGTCAGTTCGTCCGCGCCAGCGAAATATCCGCCTTTTCTTCGTTATTTCCATTGCAATGGAAGGAGCTGTTATAAAAAGGTACCTGGACAAAAAATATGGGTAGGGATAGTTATAGACGAAGAAACATATAATCTATATTTTAGACGCATGAACCTTGCTTCGTCCATGCGTCCGTATATCCAAGCAGTTACGCGAGCGTTGACAATGGACGAGAAAAATAACAACTACTGGTCTTTACCGTATTCGCTCGACTTCGCCTCGTTTCCCTTCGATTGATCTCCTTTTTCTCAGGCGATGATCCATTTCTCTGAGCCCTGATTGGCTTACAGACATGGGCCCGTACTGCAAAAACTATAAAAAATGGACCTACATAAATATTAATATTTACACATAACTTTTCGGTGCTAATACTAGGCCGCTAATATGAGCAGTTATATCTGGGACACGGTGTATATATATATTAGCCAATCGTCACATTATATTACAGTATATGTCTGTAATAGAACATTTGTAATATTGTAATTTCAGTAATATAACTGAAATATTTCTGTTATGTTGCCGTTACCTGTATGTAATATGAAATGGCCACATTTATTACAATGTAATATTATAGAAAGATTATATAAAAATTTCTGCTACATACCAGAAATGAACGGAAATGGATACAGAAACTTGCGATTGATATGTTACTGTGATATGACATAAATAATGCCAAAATTATCCAGAACTATTCATAAATATATCTTCTATCTATCATTTATATTTCAGTGGCATATCTCAGTCATATAATTCAAATGTTTATGTGATCCGACCGTTCCATTTATGTATATGAAACGTCCACACTTATTACAATTTAATGTATCTGAATGCTGTCAAAAATATTTTATTCAGATTACTAAAAAAATTCAGAAATATAATTAACGAATTGAAAAATCGACAACCATAATCAGGTTATGTTTGATGTAGGATCCCTCAAAGAGTAATGTCTAAGAGATATTAAAAAAACAGATTCAAGCAAAAAACGCATTTATCTTGTTATGTTATGCAACTGAAATGTTTCTTCTGTAATCGATATGTAATATACAATAAAACGCTTCAGTAATATATGGTTACTACTGCCTTTCTAATATTCCAATTATTATAGTACAAAAACAGTACAGCTGAAATAAGAGTAAAGGTAATATTTAATATAAATTGTAATATTATGGATATATTACATAAATATTTCAAATTTAATGTTAGATATATTACTATACTATAACCTAAAACTTTTAATATAATATGCCAACTGTGTAATATTATATAGATTAGACAATTGTTTTGACTAATTTCTAAAAAAATACCTGATAGGTATGTGAATAAGTCTTTCCCGTTTTTTTTCAAATTTTGAGCCTTTATTGTGAATAAATGGTTACAAATGAATTATTGAAAGTATTGGCCATTGCTAGCTACAACTTTTTCCCATCTTTCTGGCAACATACGAATCCCGTTGCGAAAAAATTCGACCGGTTTGGCCTCTATCCAGTCATCCACCCATTTTTTGGCTTCCTCGTAGGAATGGAAGTGCTGGTCAGCCAGGCCATGCGTCATCGATCTGAAGAGATGGTAATCAGACGGAGCAACGTCTGGACTATACGGCGGGTGGGGTAGGACTTCCCATTTGAGCGATTCTAAGTATGTTCTCACCGGCGGTGCAACATGTGGGCGAGCATTGTCATGTTGCAAAATAACTTTGTCGTGCCTGTTGGAGTATTGTGGCAATTTTTCTCGCAGTGCGCGGCTCAAACGCATCAATTGTCGTCGATAGACCTCGCCTGTGATCCTTTCATTCGGTTTCAGAAGCTCATAGTAAACCACACCTAGCTGGTCCCACCATATACAGAGCATGAGCTTGGCGCCATGAATATTTGGCTTGGCCGTCGATGATGATGCATGGCCGGGTAGTCCCCATGATTTTCTTCGCTTCGGATTATCGTAACGTATCCACTTTTCATCGCCAGTCACGATACGATGCAGAAAACCCTTTCTTTTATGTCGCTGAAGCAGCTGTTCGCAAGTGAAAAAACGCCGTTCGACGTGTCTCAGCTTCAGTTCGTACGGCACCCAATTTCCTTGCTTTTGGATCATTCCCATGGCTTTCAAACGCTTGGAAATGGTTGTTCGGTCAACTCCCAATGCTTCAGCAAGTTCTTCTTGCGTTTGACAAGAATCTTCATCAAGCAAAGTCGCCAATTCTCGATCTTCAAAGATTTGCGGCCGCCCGGAACGCTCCTTGTCTTCCACGTCGAAATCACCGCTTTTGAAGCGTCGAAACCATCCGCGAACACTTGAATCATCAACACAACCTTCTCCATAAGTCTCCTGAAGCAATCGATGCGTCTCGGCAGCAGATTTCTTCAAATTGAACCAATAAAGTGAAACTTCCCGCAAATGACGTCGACTCGGCTCAAATTTCGACATTTTCACGATATCAAAAATTTATGATGCGAAAAAATTTTAACTAATGTGTTAGTATGGAATTGTTGACATATGAATAAGCTTTGATTATGACATATGTAACCATTGAATACTCGCACAGTATTGGTGGCGCCATCTCTTACAAAAAACGGGAAAGACTTATTCACACTCCTAATACAACACGGCAGAGCCAATCAGCAGCTTTGACTCTGTTTGAAAACCAATACTCTTATACTTAAATTAAGCTTTTTAATATATTATTAAAAAATTATTTAATAGATATTTTTTACTTTAAATGACTCGAAATGTTAATTATATCAATTATCAGTCATATTCATTTAGTTTTTTAAAACTTTTTTAAAAATGTTCATTTTTCTATATTCTTTTTATTATTCTAGATTCAAAATAATTCAAAACTATCCTTAACTATGCTTCTCAATTTTCAACCGTTTTATTAATAATTACAATATCGCTACAATGTTTAAAAATTTTTGTAATTTCTTTATAAAGTTCTAATGTTTTGAGGCATATTTTTAGAACAAGTACTAGCTCTCTGGTAGCTCAAAAAGGTGTGTCGTGGGATGCACGACAGAAGTTAAAACTTCTTAGGCAAAATAAAAAGCATATTTTATATTACTCCTCTCCCTCCCTCTCCCTCTCACTCTCTCCCGCTCCCTCTCTCTCTCTCTCTCTCTCTCCCGCTCTCTCTCTCTCTCTCTCTCTCTCTCTCTCTCTCTCACTCTCTATACATCTTATTATTTTTTTGAGGGGGGGTAGGGTTAGAGGATTCTGTTTTCTCAATCCTAGGATTGTATTTACATATATATATATATATATATATATATATATATATATCATATCATATCATACTAATTTATAAAAACAAAGCGTTTTTTTGTTTGTACGCGATAACCGAAAAAACTACTGAAACAATTGTTCTGAAATTTGATATACAGATTCTATATTATTTTGGGAAGAACATAGGCTATGTTTTTTCTTGAAAATCGTTTCACTTTTAACAATAAATAAAGTTAACAGTTTTAGTGGTCAATTTCATTACGAACATCCACTCAATGTAGTCTCAATGTAGTCGGCTTAAAGTATTAATACCAGGCCAGCTCAAGTGAATGTTCATATCCAACTTTGGGATTCGTATCCTAAAGGCGGTGTGACGTTAGTCGGTATTACCTTTTTTGTTCTTCAAGTTAATCTGACATTACTCTCACGCCTTATGGATATTTTTTGATTTTTGTACATTTTATTTTCTCTTACGTGGAAATTTCTCACTCACTCACTCACTCACTCACTCACTCACTCGCTCACTCTCTCTCTCTCTCTCTCTCTCTCTCTCTCTCTCTCTCTCTCTCTCTCTCTCTCTCTCTCTCTCTCTCTTTGTCTTTCTTTCTCCTTCTCTTATAAAATGGTTCTGTATGCCAAATCATACTGACTATGGTTTGTGACGACAAATTATATTTTTATTTTTATACATTCTATTAACTTCAGAATTGTGACAAGTGACTATTTTTTTTTTAGTTCGAACAAAAGAAATGATGGCAAAATAGGGATCTTTACCAACAACCTCGAAACTATGTATATATAAATAAAATATATCGTCACTTCTACATAAAAAAGCAATATCCATCGTCTATTTAAAAAATATGCTATGCGCATACCAACATTTTGCTTGAATTTCAGTTAACATCACTACGAAAATATTCACGGTATTTAATTGAAAAAACGGAAATATAAAAATTATATATATGTGTATATATATATATATGTATATATATCTATATATATATATATATATATATATATATATATATATATATATATATATTATGTATATTATATTGTACATATTATATATACATATTTTAAATACGGTTACTACTGTGTAATATTGTATTAGCGTGTACGGGCGGTGGATTACGATATTCCGTTGCCTCAAGACGAATTCTGTACGCAGTTCTGTGTTCGGATGGTAGAATGCGATGTCCAGGTGTCTCTGGGCGATTTCTACAGGAAATATTGTATTTAGTAATGGAGAACGACATCCAGGTATGAGGAAATCAACTTCTATAGAAAGATTCATGTTAAGACGGTACTCTTCCCGAACGACCTGTACGGGGAGTATCGTGTTTAGTTTGTAGGAAACAATGTTTAGGTATGTTGGGACAACTTCTACGGGGAGTTTTGTGTTCGGATGATAGAATGCGATTTTCAGATGATTTGGAACGACTTTTACGGGAAGTGTCATGTATAGTTTGTGGGAAATGATGTCCAGATATGTCATTACCACTTTTATGAAGAGATCAGTATTCTATCATTCGAACGCGCACACTCCCAGTAAGAGTCGTCCTGGGATAATTGGAAATGGTATTCTACTTCCCCAACACAAAACTCTCGATAGCAGTTGTAACGTTGCGGCCCTTGCCCTGGCCACCGCTACAGACTCTTATCTCTACTCTCAGCACCTACCTGCTGATTCCTCCAGCTGATGATGCTCGTGCTCTCTCTACGAGGGGGTCTGCTGATGGAGCGGAGCAACACCAAATTTGAAAAGGAAATGGGGGGGGGGGTGGCAGTTAATAAAAAACACCACCTTCACTAATATAACACACCGTTTATTTGCGTAGCTGTACAACTCCTTCGATCGTCTTCTCTCTCTCTCTCTCCTCTCTCTCTCTCTCTCTCTCTCTCTCTCTCTCTCTCTCACTCTCTCTCACGCACACAGTCGCGCTGTTCGCTCTCTCTCTCTCGCACTCGACCGCCGTTCCACGACCCACGCACTCTAATTCTCTCTCTCTCTCTCTCTCTCTCTCTCTCTCTCTCTCTCTCTCTCACACACACACACACACACTCGCACACTCGCTAGTTTGCTGTTGTCGTCTCCGGGCTGCCGACTCTTCTCCTGGAGCAGCTCTCTAATACGCGCGTGCACATTCTCGTATTTGCGTACGCGCCGCCGTCGCTACGCGATCCGTGGCCCGGACTTACAATCTACGCGGCCGTCGGCACTCACCGTGCTGTCGTCGGCTGTCAATGTAAGGCGCGTGAGCTCTATTCGTCGTTCCCTCTTTCTCGCGGAGCGGGCTTGGCTTTCCGCCAACTAGGTAGCCGGCGTCGCGATCTTTCCCAGCACTCTCCTTCCTCGCAGACTCTGCACCCGCACTTCACTAACTCGTCTCACGTCTTTCAAAATTGTCACTCGAACTCGCGGGATTGCCGGAGAAGCGAATAAACACCGAGAAATGGCTATACACGGGTAGATAATAATCACGAACTCAGCAAGACACGGGAAAAACCTCGGAAATTATATGTATCTCTTGGCGGTCGAACGTACAATAATTGGTCTCTCTTCGGCACGTCTTCTCCTTTCCCCTCTCTTCACGGGCCCTCTCCTTTCTCTCGCTCTTTCGCGCGGCAGCGGCATACGCTTCTCGCTCTCGTTACAACGCATGCGCGCGCATCGGTTCGGCTTGTTTTCGGGCTTCGCTCTTCTTACTGCGGCTTCACTTGACAGCACCTCTAAAAAGCAAAGATATCGATTAATGACTAATTCGTACACTTTCTTCCGAGGTACCCGGGACAGAGGCCGTCGTTCGTTGTGACCTCCGACACAAATACCCCCCTCCTAAGCTGGAGGTCCTCCGTAGGAGATACCGACGGCTTACATCATTTACAGTGAACCGGCCCAGGCCTCGTTTCTCTCGGGAACTAAGGTACGATGATAAGTTAATAATAAAAATGCTAACGTACAACACAACACTTAACCTACTAACTAATTATTATAGTATTAGCGACTCGTTCGTCGTCCCGCCCCGGATTACGCGGTCGGAATCTCTGCCGTTCGCGGACTATTTCATTAAAGATCTTTCATTATTTATTATTACCATATACACACATTGTTATCTATATTTATATGTTATTATTAATTTTTATATATATATATATATATATATATATATATATATATACTAGCATCCCCCGTCTCTGCTTCGTTCGAGATAATAATTTAACCCATTTCATAAACAATTCAATAATATCTATGTAAAAATTACTCTTATATATACGAATCTATATTTCTATAAATAATTGACCGTAATTATTTACCTATCGTCGCTTCTGTATAAAGAGCTGCTTCAATGTAGCGACCAATTCAAAAATTTAATATTTTGCCGACCATTTTATACAATATATATATATATATATATATATATATATATATATATATATATATATATATTGTGCATTGCATATTAAATATGGCTTGGATGAAGAAAATTGTACTTTCGAGTTCAAGCGGTAGAACAAGATGTCCAAGTCTCGAGACAACGTTTTCGGAGAGTATCATGTTCAGACTATAGGAAATTTCTCGGGACGCCTGCTATATAGAGTTCTGTGTTGGGGAGGTAGAATACAAGGTCCAGGTATCCCGGGACAACTCTTATTGGGAGTGTGCGTGTTCGAATGATAGAATACGAATCTCTTCATAGAAGTCGTACTGGCATACCTGGATTTTATTTCCCACCAGCTATACACGTAATTCTCCGTAGAAATCGTTCCAAAACACCTGGAAATCGCATTCTATCATCCGAACTCGAAACTCCCCGTAGAAGTTGTCCCGACATACTAAACATCGTTTCCTACGAAAACTAAACACGATAGTCCCAGTCGAAGTCGGTCCGCGAAAGCTAGCATCGCTGTCGAACGACTAAACACAGTACTCCCCGTAGAAGTCGTTCGGAAAGACTTAGATATCGTATTTTACTATCCCAATACGAATCTTTCCATAGAATTTGATTTCCTCATACCTGGAGCTCGTTTTCCATCAAGTAAATACAATATTCCCCGTAGAAATCGCCCAGAGACACCTGGACATCGCATTCTATCATCCGAACACACAACTGCGTATAAAATTCGTCTTGAGGCAACAGAATATCGTAATCAACCGCCCGTACACGCCAATACAATATTACTCAGTGGAAACCGTATTTAAAATATGTATATATAACATGTACAATATAATATACATACAATATATATATATATATATATATATATATATATATATACTGTTTATATTTCCGTTTTTCAATCAAATACCGTGAATATTTTCGTAGTGATGTTAACTGAAATTCACGCAAAATGTTGGTATTCGCATAGCATATTTTTTAAATAGGCGATGAATATTGCCTTCTTATGCAGAAGTGACGATATATTTCAGTTATATATACATAGTTTCGAGGTTGTTGGTAAAGAATCCTATTTTGCCATTATTTCTTTTGTTCAAATTAAAAATAACAATCTTTTGTCACAATTCTGAAGTTAATAGAATGTATAAAAATAAAAATATAATTTGTCGTCACAAACTATATTCAGTATGATTTGACATAAAGAACCATTTTATCAGAGAAGGAGAAAGAAAGACAAAGAGATAGTGACAGAGGCAGAGAGAGAGAGAGAGAGAGAGAGAGAGAGAGAGAGAGAGAGAGAGAGAGATTTCCACGTAAGAGAAAATAAAATTTACAAAAATCAAAAAATATCCATAAGGCGTGAGAGTAGTGTCAGATTAACCTGAAGAATAAAAAGGATAATACCGACTAACGTCACACCTTCTGAAGATTTTTTTTTATTTATTTATTTAGGGTCGCATCCCCTGGAATGTATTAGCGACCAATACAAATTTAAATACAATATTTACATCATTTATATTACATTAAATATTCAATTTTACATGAATAATATTTTATATAGATTTTTTTAATCTTAGTTTATCTAATAAATTAATCACTTTTTTACACTGTTCGGATTCTTGCAGTAATTTTTTGATACAGCTTCCTTGCAGTTTTATCTCTCTTCTTATAATTAATGATTTATTACATTCAATTAGAATGTGCTTTTCATTTAGGGGTGTATTACAGAATTGGCACATGTTAATCGAGTAATTTACTCATAAGATGTTGGTGAGTGATTTGAGTGTGGCCAATACATAATCTAGTGATGAGTATTTGATCTGGTCGTTTTAGTTTATTAGCAGGATTGTTTTCATATATATTATTTCTAATGCCGTGTAGATGAGTTCTTTTACCGTTAATCCAATCTTTATTCCATTTCTCATTTGTTTTAGTTTTAATTAGCTTCTTTATGTCTTCATGTAATTATTGTAATTTTGTTGCTTTTTTTTTTTTTTTTTTTTTTTTTTTTTTTTTTTTTTTTATTTTAGTTTACTTGCAAGATTTGCTGCATACTTTACTTCTGCAGTTATTGATTCATGTCTTTTCTTTCCTCATGCAATAAACTACCGTTAAGGGAGTTAATGACGTAGACCTTTTCGAAAAGGGATTCAGTTTCAATTTTGACTATGTGCGAGAAGGTTCACTGAATGTTATTGCATCGTTTGAGTGCTTGATTAACCTATAATGTATTTCTATTCTTTTATATACAGTATTTTTAATTGTATTTTATACTTATTTCGCCCATCGTCCTGACACTCCATCCTACAATATATCTATTATATTTTACTATAAAATTAATAGGAATGTAGGGATATGGAGTTGCGTTTTTGAATCCAAACATTTTATTTACAAATTTTTTAGATTACACACATATATATATATATATATATATATATATATATATATATACTAGCATTCCTCGTCTCGGCTTCGCCCAAAATAATAATTTAACCTATTTCATAAACAATTTAATAATATCTAAGTAAAAAGTACTCTATATATAAAACTCTATATTACTATAATTAACTGCAATTTACCTATCGTCGCTTCTGTATAAAAAGCTGCTTCAAAGCAGTGTCTACTTCAAAAAGCTGGTATTTTGCTGAGCACTTTATACAATATATACGAGGTGTGTTAAAAAAATAACAAGAATTTTCGTTTTGTGAAAAAAAATATTTATTTATTTATCATTATCTATTTTGTCACTTCAAAGTAATCCCCCTCGGATATATTGCACTTGTGCCAACGCTTTTTCCAATCCTCGAAACACTTTTGAAACTCGATCTTTGTAGAAACTAGATCTTTAAAAGCTTTTAGCTCTTTCGACGATTTGCTTTTAATGTCATTTTTTTTAAACGGCCTTTTAATTTTCTCTTTATTTTTGGAAATAGAAAAGAGTCACATGGAGCCATATCTGGCGAATATGTAGGCTCAGGCATCGTTAAAGTTTTATTTTTGGCTAAAAATTCACGAACAAGCAATGAAGTATGAGCAAGTGGATTATCGTAGTACAAAAACCTTTATGGCAATTTATTTGTTTTGCCACAAATCCGAACGATTTTTCGGATAGCTTCATGTAAACGGCGTTGAACTTGTAGGTAGTACTCATTATTGATTGTTTAACTTGTGTAAAAAATTCATGATGCACTATGCCATTAAAATCGAAAAACACAGTGGCATAACCTTCACATTCGACCACACTTGTCGAGCCTTTTTCGATCTTAGCGATCTAGATTACCTCCACTGGGACTATTAAGCCTTAGTTTCGACTTCATATCCGTAAACCCATGTTTTTTCACCTGTTATAACACGTTTTAGTGCCTCTGCGTGGTTATTAACTACATTTAGCGACTCTGAGCAACTTCCACTTTCCATCGCTGTTTTTGTTTGAAATTCGACAATTTTGAAACAAATTGTGCTGCCACTTATTTCATATCCAAAACGTCCGAAAAAATTCCATGGCATGAGACAACTGATATGCGAACATCATCAGCGACTTTTCTGATTGTGATTCGGCGATCGTTCATAAACTTTTTTTTCACTTTTTTCATGTTTTCATCGTTTGTTGATGTACTTGCGCGTCAGGGTCGTTCGTCATCTTCAACGTTTTTGCGGCCATCTTGGAATCGTTTTAACCACTCGTAAATACTTGCTTTACTCAAAACAGACTCACCATATGTCTTTATTAACATTTTACAAACTTCACTACACTTTATTTCATTTTACGTAAAATTGAATACAAATTCTTTGCTCCATTTTTTTCACAAACAAAAATCATGGAACTCCAAAAAACACGTCTAACTTTAGCGGTTTCCACTTAAAAAATTGGGAATGAATATTGCTGAAAATTTTATCGTATTTTATGAAAAGAGTTACATTGGTCAGATTTACTTCAAATATGCGTTGTTTTGTTCGATAATCTGTTTGTATCTAGACGACAACTTCATAATACCCCTCTCGTAGAAACCGCTCTCTTTATTTACGAAGAACTCGGAGAGCCACTTTTCACAAGCCTCTTTGAGTCCAACTTTACCCCACGAAAGGCGTTCGACATGGACAAGAACAGGTGGTAATCACTTGGCTCTATGTCCGGGCTATATGGTGGATGCGATAAAACCTCCCATCCGAACTCCCGTAGCTTCTGACGAGTCATCAACGAAGTGTGTGGTCTGGCGTTGTCCTGGTGGAATACTACACCATTCCTGTTGGCCAATTGTGAACGCTTCTGGTTGATAGCCTGCTTCAAGCGGTCCAGTTGTTCACAGTAGATGGTAGAATTAAGCGTTTGGCCATATGGGAGCAGCTCATAGTGGATGATTCCCTTCCAATCCCACCAAACGCACAGCAAAACCTTCCTGGCCGTCATTTCCGGCTTGGCCATTGTTTGGGACGGTCCACCAGCCTTAGACTACGACCGTTTTCGCTTGATATTGTCGTAAGCGATCCATTTTTCGACGCCAATCACCATCCGCTTCAAGAATGGGTTGAATTCGTCCCGTTTCAGCAGCAAATCGCAGGCCTTAATTCGGTCCAGAAGTTTTTTTTTGCGTCAAATCATGCGGTACCCAAACATCAAGCTTTTTTGTATACAGCCTTCTGCAGATGGTTTAAAATAGTTTGGTGACTAACTCTCATCTCCTGGGCGATGTGACGGCATGCCACATGTCGGTCTAACTCGATAAATTCCATGATTTGATCGGTATTTGTCGTCAAAGAACTTCCGCCGGCTGGCTTATCCATGGTGTCGTTTTCATCGACTCTGAATCGTCGAAACCATGCCTCTGCGGTTCGAAGTGATAGCGTGCCATCCCCCAAAAGACCATTAATCTCACGGAACTTTTCTCTAACGGATTTGCCTTTGACGAAGGAAAACTTTAAAATAGCCCGAATTTCGGCGTTAGTGAACTGTATGTTTACACATCTATAACTTTTGAACGCAATGTCCAAATTAATCATGCATAGCGTCGTTTTGTACGTTATGTCAAGACCTGTCAAATGATGTATAGTATTGCCAGATACGAGCTCTGTAGCACTTTGTACATAGCTGCGAAATTCATAAGTCAAAAAGGCGGAAGGGAGATATTTGACAATCTAATATGTATTTCAGACAAACAATTTCGTTTTGAGAATTATTTTTTTTCGTAAAAATAAGTTGTACGTTATTTAAGAATGCAGAAGTTTTTGTGAGCATATTCTTGAAGATAACAGTATTAATAATAGAATTCAAACATTTTATTTATTTACATGATCTTTATTAAATTAATAAACAAGTTAATTGGATGTTTTACAGTTAGTTTTTGTTGGGATTAAGACGAAATATACTGCGGAATTTTGATAAATGATTATTCTACTATAATGAAGATGGCTATAACATATAATAATACGTCAAATAATCGTTTAATATTCTTATAAATGCTGTTGAAATGTTTGAGCCCCTTGATCAAACAAGAGGTCGGGAGTTCCAAATCTTATAAAAGCTTTGCTCGCAAACCTAATAAATATTTTCGAATAAATTCGAAATTCTATTTTAACCAGGGATTTTTTTAGAATATTGTACTGCATTTTTTCAAAATAAACCAAATTGGTAACTATTAAAGTATTTACATAAGTAAATGGTAATTGGTAACTATTAAGTATGTTTACATAAATGTCATTTATAATCAGCACTGATGAAAATTCATAATGGAGTGATTTTAAGAATTAATTTCGCGGATAATACTTTTAAACGATTTCGAGTGCACGGCAAGTTGTATGGCTCTATGAAATACTTAACTTTGGTATTCACCGCTAAGTGGGGAACATGTCCTTGAATCACATATAAAAATTTTGGCGAAGTTTTATCTACATATAACCAACCAAGCCAAGATAGATATTTTTCTAGAGATAGTGTCTTTTGCCTAATTCACATAAATTTGCTGATTAATTGTTTTTTAAAACAATTGAATTGTACTTCTGTCGACTGCCCATATACAAATTAATAAATATTTTTTTATTGGTCTTACAGTCCAATCAATTTCAACCAAAAATAAAATAAAATAAAAATAAAAAATAATAAAAATAAAAATAAAAATTAAAAATAAAAATTAAATTAAAAATTAAATTAAAATGATAATGACAGTCAGACTGTCCTTGTTTACATTCACCCCCGTAGACTAATCTGAAAATAAAATATTAGCTGAAAAAATTCTTTGTTAGTAAAGTGCAGTCTGACTGTCCCCAACACCCTTACCTAATTGAAGACTTGTCCAACGTTTCGAGCTCGCTACGGCTCCTCATCAGTCCCTGATTTTTTCTGACGCTCTAGGTGCTCCTCGCGGCGAGCTATTCTGTCTTAACTTTCAATAAAGGCTTTACGACGTGTTTAACTAATTGTTCTTTTATTGTTAACTTATTGTTATTATATATTTCCTATCCACATCTAACACTAATATTAATACGCGTAGAGGCTCTATCAACTCAAGTTGAGAAATTGAAATTTTGCCACCAGAACAACACATGGTAGGTGCTTCGCCTTTCCATTTTTTTGCTGAACAATGACTGTATATTGTGTTCATTGCACCAATTTGTAAGTTGTTAATATGCAGGTAATCAAAAGCAGGATCGTATTCAAAATCTGATCGAAATTTTAAAGCTGCAGTTTCTTTATTCGGCAATATTAGATTCAAAAAGTTCAAATTCAGTTTGTTGAGTAACAGTAGAAGCTCGACGCAGAGCTATGGACTGTCGTTTTCGAACACGTCTAAACTTACTCTGATTAGTAGTCTCATATAATCGTAATGTAGACTGTCATCTAGCATGTCTAGTATTCCTACTAAGGGAACTTTTCAACGATCTGGGCATGATATTTTGAATTAAAAAACAATTAATAAATATTTTTTTATTGGTCTTACAGTCCAATCAATTTCAACCAAAAATAAAATAAAATAAAAATAAAAATTAAAAATAAAAATTAAATTAAAAATTAAATTAAAATGATAATGACAGTCAGACTGTCCTTGTTTACATTCACCCCCGTAGACTAATCTGAAAATAAAATATTAGCTGAAAAAATCAGGGACTGATGAGGAGCCGTAGCGAGCTCGAAACGTTGGACAAGTCTTCAATTAGGTAAGGGTGTTGGGGACAGTCAGACTGCACTTTACTAACAAAGAATTTTTTCAGCTAATATTTTATTTTCAGATTAGTCTACGGGGGTGAATGTAAACAAGGACAGTCTGACTGTCATTATCATTTTAATTTAATTTTTAATTTAATTTTTATTTTTATTTTATTTTATTTTTGGTTGAAATTGATTGGACTGTAAGACCAATAAAAAAATATTTATTAATTGTTTTTTAATTCAAAATATCATGCCCAGATCGTTGAAAAGTTCCCTTAGTAGGAATACTAGACATGCTAGATGACAGTCTACATTACGATTATATGAGACTACTAATCAGAGTAAGTTTAGACGTGTTCGAAAACGACAGTCCATAGCTCTGCGTCGAGCTTCTACTGTTACTCAACAAACTGAATTTGAACTTTTTGAATCTAATATTGCCGAATAAAGAAACTGCAGCTTTAAAATTTCGATCAGATTTTGAATACGATCCTGCTTTTGATTACCTGCATATTAACTACTTACAAATTGGTGCAATGAACACAATATACAGTCATTGTTCAGCAAAAAAATGGAAAGGCGAAGCACCTACCATGTGTTGTTCTGGTGTCAAAATTTCAATTTCTCAACTTGAGTTGATAGAGCCTCTACGCGTATTAATATTAGTGTTAGATGTGGATAGGAAATATATAATAACAATAAGTTAACAATAAAAGAACAATTAGTTAAACACGTCGTAAAGCCTTTATTGAAAGTTAAGACAGAATAGCTCGCCGCGAGGAGCACCTAGAGCGTCCGAGTGGCGAGCGCCCAAATCATATATATCATATATATACAGAATCTGGATTGCACATGTATTGGTGCTGCGACGAAGCTACGGACAAAGCACATATTCCTACAATTAGGAACACATCCTTTTTAAAAAAATTTCTTGCCTATATAAGGAAATATAATAGTTTGTTTCAAATGACCTCATTTGAAACCAAGCAATTGTAGAAGGTAATTTTCTGCCTATATTTAAAATTCAGGGGCAAGTTTACCATCGTATAGGAAGTTTATTTCCTGCTTCTGGTGAAAAAGAACAATTTTTACAAATTTTTTTCATACCGGAAGTTGATCAAATTTCTCTAAGAAATAATATTATTCCAAATTTAAATCTTGAGTTAATACAAACATTGCATTTTTTTATTACAAAATAATAATTTAATGAAAGAGTTTCAATATAATCTAGAACATAATAGAAACCTAGAGGATTTAAAATTAATAATTAATGCCGATTGCGTACCTGTCATCGAACAAAGAGGTCGATACAATGCTCCAACTACTAATAAAGTAGCTGTTCTAATGGTTGATGATGGACCATTGCAGAAAGTTTCAGAATTACATCGTTCCTATAATGCTTTACAATATTCTCTTATATTTTCTAGAGGCGAAGATGGTTATTGTTTAAATATTTCTCTAAAGGATAATCCCTAGCGAATAGTTTCATATATGCAATTTTATGCATATTCATTTATGATAAGGAATAATAACGGTAACTTCTTGCAGCATTATAAATCCTTATTGAATCAATATTGCGTTGATATGATGGCTAAAATGATATCTGAAAGATTAGCTTTTATTCATTTCAATCAGTAAAAATTGTGAGCAGATGATTATATACATCTCCGAGATACTGTTGAGCAAAATGCTAATGTAAATCCTAAAAAAATAGGCCAACGCGTAATTCTCCTCCTTCATCAGTTACTGGATCTCTACGTTATATGCATGAGAAATCACAAGATGCTATGGCGAATGTGCGTAAATATGGACCTCCAGATTTATTTATAATTTTTACATGCAACGCTGAATGGCCAGAAATAAAGCAGCAATTATTTTTTTTATCAAACGCCCAAAGATTTATGATATGATATTAGTTTTTTATTTAAAATTAAAGAAATTAATGGACCTACTTACTATGAAGGAAGTATTTAATAAAGTTAATTGCTATTCACTCAATATTGAATGGCAAAAACGAGGACTACCTCATAGTCATATTTTGGTGTAATTAAAAACTAAAATTCCACCAGATGACATCGATGTTATAATTTCTGGTAATGAAATGGAAATGGTATCCAGACACATGTGTAACGGTCCATGCGGAGATATTAATAGGTTATTACCATGCATGATGAATGGAAAATGTTCCAAAAAATATCCTCAAGCATTTATTTCTGATACACAAACTTCAGATGATGGTTATCCCACTTACCGCACACGAAGTCCTGAAAACGGCGGTCTAACAGCACCTTTACATATGCAAGGTAATTTAATTGATATAGACAATAGATGGGTTGTTCCATATTGCCCAGTCCTCTTACGCTGTTTCAATGCGCATATAAACGTTGAGTTTTGTAATTCCGTGTAAGCTGTGAGATATATATGCAAATATATTACCAAAGGTTCTGACCAAGCTAGAGTGTCTGCTGGAAATGAAAATGATGAATTAAATCAGTATCTTAATGGTCGATCCAGATGTTCATCCGAGGCTTACTAGAGATTTTTTGATTTTCCAATTCATGTACGATATCCAACTGTCGTTCATTTAGCAGTTCATTTAGAAAATCATCAACGTGTTTGCTTCACTGACGAAAATATGCAAAATGTTCTTAACGGTCCTCAGCAAACTACATTAACAGCTTTCTAACTTTCTCGCTTAGATAAATTTGCTAAAACATTGCTTTAATGAATTGCTATATCCTAAAGTACCTAGCTATTTTATTTGCTGAAGGATTTCCCGGGGTTAAAAAAGGCGATGCTTTGGGTAGAGTATATACTATTCATCCAAATCAAAGTGGATGCTTTTATTTGCGTCTTTTATTGCATAATGTTAAAGGTCCTATCTCATTTAATGATTTAAAGACTGTGAATGGTGTTCTACAACAGACATTTCAAGCTGCGTGTGTTGCGCTTTGCTTAGTTGAAAATGAAAGTCATTGGAAGGATGCTTTATTCGATGCTTCATTATACCAGTCTTCGTCTAAATTAAGAGAATTATTTGCAATTGTATTAGTATTTTGTCATCCAGCTGAACCACATGTATTATGGGAAATGTTCCAGAAGGATTTTTGTGAAGATATTTTATATCAAATTCGTCGGCAAACTAACAATTTCGAAATAAATTTTTCAAATGAAATATTTCATAAACGTCTTATTGAAATTGAAAATATTGTGATCACTCTTAGTGGAAAATATTTATGTGATTTTGGTTTACCAACTCCTATACGTAAGAGTCACGAGAACATAATTGCTCATGATATATGCCACATAATTTTGATAGTGATGAATTAAAAAAATATGTAAAAACAAATATTCCTAAATTAGTAGCGGATAAATCTGAAGCATTTCACATTATTTGTAGCAATATAAATAAGAATAATCCTATGGTTTTTTTCTTAGATGCTCCTGGAGGTACTGGGAAAATATTTTTGATAAATCTTCTTCTGGCTCAAATTAGGTCAACTGGAAATATTGCAATTAGGGTGGCTTCATCAGATATTGCTGCTACACTTATCCATGGTGGAAGAACTGCACATTCAACTTTTAAGTTGCCATTAAATGTTTCGTGTAGACAACAATCAGTTTGTTCTATTCGTAAAAATGGACCTTTGGGTAGACTTCTATAAGAAACTAAGCTTCTAATATGGGATGAATGCACAATGAGTCATCGAGCTCATATTGAAGCCCTTAATCTAAGCCTTCAAGATATTCTCTCTTGCAGTAAATTAATGGGTGGAATAACTGTTGTTTTTGCAGGAGATTTTCGACAAACATTACCTGTCAATGCAAGAGGAACAAGGGCAGATATTGTTGAAGCATGTCTAAAATCATCGTCAATATGGAAAAGCGTTCAAACCCTTAGGTTATCGACTAATATAAGAGTTCACCTTGGAGGAGGAAATGCTGACATTCCTTTAAAGTTATTAACTATTGGAAATGGAACTGTTTTTAATAATCGCGGCTATATTTCTATAATCAATTATAATATTGGTACAATTTTATATACTGTAAATGACCTAATTTCTCACATTTATCTTCAATTTGATAGCCTATTAGCAAAACCGTTTGAGTGGCTTTGCGATAGATCGATAATTACGCCTCGAAATCTTTCTGCTTTTGAAACTAATAGTGTTATTTTAGGAAAAGTTCGAGGTACATTTAAGGAATATACATCCATTAATACTACTATTAATACTGAAGATGCTATTCATTTTCCAACAGAATTCATAAATTCTTTAAATCCTGCAGGATTTCCACTACATATTTTTCGAGTGAAATTAGGAGTTCCAATTATTTTACTACGAAACCTTAATCTTCCAAGGTTATGTAACGGCACGAGATTGCGAGTAAAGCATATGAGCAATCATATTATTGAAGCGACTATGTTAACTGGCCCAGCTGCAGGAGAGACAGCTCTGATACCCCGAATCCCAATGATCCCAACAGATTTACGATTTCAGTTTAAAAGATTGCAGTTTCCAATAAAACTTTCTTTTGCGATTACAATGAATAAAGCCCAGGGTCAGACATTTAAACATATCGGCATAGATTTACGATCAGATTGTTTTTCACATGGTCAATGATATGTTGCACTTTCTAGAACTGTTACTTCTGAAAATCAATATATTTTGTTACTACAAAATCTAACTGTTACAAAAAATATTATATGTCCAGAAGTATCATAATTTTGGTAACGTTCCCCTTTTCCCCTCGGGATAGCGTACGCGGTAGCACCAGGATCGTTTTGAAAAGAAAGGGAATTTAGATAAGATCATGAAGAAAATCACGTTTTACTCAGTTATGTTCAGATATAAAAACATAAGAAAAAATATATTATAATAAAAAATATACAAAGAAAAATGTTACAAAAATAATAAATAAGAAAAGTCTTTCTCGTTTCGAGCCCTCCGATTTATAACAGACAAGACAGAATTTTATGTTAAAATCTTATACTATACCTTATTACACTATTTTCGCAGGTTACTTATTTTATATAATATTTACACCTTAAATTTAAACGCACTTTTTCTAATGTCGCGCACTATATTTATATAAACTTATACTGGGGATGGCGGAGTTTGGGGGACGAACGCAGCCTGCTGGTATATAGCGAGTTATCTGATCGTTGCTCGGTATTTGCTACTTCGTGGCTCCGGCTCAACACGCCTCGGCCCCTAGTCTCTCAGCATGCCACCAGGTTCTTTTAGCAAGCACTGAAAATACAACCGAGCTCGTGCACCCAGGATCAGGACTTTCTTCGGGGCTAGGAGTGAGACCGCTGGGCTTTAACGGAGCGCCGCGCACCCAGGATCAAGTCTCTTTGAGGGATAATAAGGCTGCTGCTCTTTAATGGAGCGCCACGCAACCAGGATCAAGCCTTATTAAGGTGCGGGAGGGAGTTTTGGTCAGGCCGCTGGTCTTTAACGCAGCACCGCGCAACCAGGATCAAGTCTCACTAGGAACAACAGAGGAGTTTTTAGTGAAGCCGCTGGTCATTAATTGAGCGCCACGCAACTAGGATCAAGCTGTACTAGGATTCGGACGGGATAGTAGAGCCTGCTGGTCTTTCACAGAGCGGTGCGCATACAGGATCGTGACTCTTCTATTCAGGATTTTCGGACGGGCAGGATTACTAGAGCTCTGGAGTCAGGATAGCTTTAAGGAGCTTCTTTCAGCCGTATTTCCGAGAAAACTAATTTTGGGGCGGAAAATTCGGAAAATTTTATACACGAAAAATAGTCGATCGGGTGTTTACGCCACCGTTCGACTAATTTCGTATCGAACCGCCGAATAATAATAATAATAGTTTTACAATACTGAAATAACTAAAATCGCATTAAAATTATATTAATTATACGGCTAATTTGCGAATTTGCCCTTGAGAGTGCTCGTATACTTTCTATATTTTTATAATCATTTCGGCGTGATTTATTTCTCTTGGGTATTTATTTATTACAATAATAAAAGTAATTATTATTATAACAAATTATAATAATAATAATAATTAAGTTGACATTTGCGTCCTTGGCGACGCTCGTGTTCTATAATATAAATTCTGTTATAATAACTCTGGCGCTGTTCTTCTTAATTAAATTCGCTCGTATTTAAATGATATTTAGTCATTATAATACCTAGGATGATAATTATTACTATAACAAATTAAGTTAATTATTACAAATTAACGAGAACAATCATTATCTTAATAATAAACAACAACTATTATAACAAGTTATCATAAGAATCAAATAATAATTAATTTAGTATTCGATACTTTCCGACTCTGACCATTGAATTATAATAATAATTAAATATTATAATTGCGCATAGCAATTGCAATTATTTTAACAATAATTAGGTATATCTTCTGTCCTTTAGGACGTTCGCACACGTTTAATTATTTGTGTATTCTCATAATATTTACTTGCACGTATTCTTTGATTACCGTGCTGTATATTAAATAATATATGAAGTGCCAAAAGTGAGACTTTTATATTATTTAATAAAAATGAGGTATTTAGAAATGCGGTGATGGATGTCTTCACTGTCTCCCGAGTTCGTGGGCGCGGGGAGCTCGGGGGTGCAGGACATCTTTCCACGCTGGCTGCCGCGCGGCTGCGGCTCTCTTTCGCGACGCGCGCGAGTTTCCCTCTGCTCTCCCTTGTCCTACGTTCCAGAGGCAGGTATATTTAATACGCGAAATCGTATTGTTTTAAAGTTTGCGCGTTTGACCGCTAATCGGGAGCATTGCCCGATTATTTTAATTTCGGAAACTTTCATTATGTCGAATTAAAATTTTGAGCGTATTAGGCTGCATGGGGAATACAGCCTGATCATCGCATTTTAATATTAAAACAAATCAGTCACTTGGAATCGCGGGCGAAGCCGAGACGGGAGATCCTAGTGTGTATATATATATATATATATATATATATATATATATATATATATATATATGTACTTTCGAATTCGAGCGGTAGAAAAAAAATGTGCAAGTGCCTGGAGATAACGCTTACAGACAGCATCATGTTCGGACTATAGGAAATATCTCAGGACGACTGCTATAGAGAGTTTTGTATTGGGGAGATAGAATACAATTTCCAGTTATGCCAGGACGACTCTTACTGGGAGTGTGCGTGTTCAAATGATAGAATACTAATCTCTTCATAGAAGTCATAATGACATCTGGACATCGTTTCCCACCAACTAAACATGATAGTCCCAGTAGAAGTCGGCTAGAGAAAGCAAGCATCGCTTCCTAACGACTAAACACAATACTCCCTATAGAAGTCGTTCAGAAAGACCTAGATATCGTATTTTACCGTCCCAACACGAATCTTCCCATAGAAGTTGATTTCCACATACTTGGATCTTGTTTTCTATGAACTAAATACAATATTCCTCGTAGAAATCGTCCAAAGACACCTGGACATCGCATTCTATCATCCGAACACACAACTGCGTATAGAATAATAGTAACCGTATTTAAAATATGTATATATAACATGTACAATATAATATACATACAATATATATATATATATATATATATATATATATATATATATATATATATATATATACCTTTTATATTGCGACGAGCACATAGTCTCGCGCAGATTATATTGTATTTAGATTTAAGTTCGTATATTGAACTCGTGAAATCGCGAGCGGCGACGGCGCTGCGCAACTGCTTGGCACGGTACAGTGCGGTAAGGGGAGAGCGAGCGCTCTCTCCCAAATCTCAAATAGAGCCGCACTGATAGCAGATTTTCAGTGTGCCGGTAGCCTTGAAAGCGACTAATCAAGGGGGACCTGCCGTCGGCGCGATAGCGCACGACAAGTCCTAGACACACTCGTCGCGCGACAATTGTTACCAAATTTATAGATATTATGTAAAGTCCGAGCGAGATAAAGAGGCGGAAATAGAAATTTATGGACGTGAAATACTCGATTAAATCAATTAAATTGTTTTTCTTATTGATGTTATAGATATATGCAACGATAACCGAGGAATAAATAGCGGCGTATTCTGGCGTGCCGAGAATAGAATTTTTTAGATTTTAAATTAAATTTCTTTCTGTTATTTTATTTTTGTAAATAGTAAATTTAGCATATTTTTTTATATTTTTATTGTTTTGTGTTTTGTTAAATTTAGCAATAAATTTTCTCCGAAAATAAACCAATATCTTTCTTTGGTATAATTGTTGGCCTGTGATTGAACATTCTGATTACAATAATAATTTTTATGATTCTTTTCATGTATTTATGTTATAAATCTGAAATTTTTTAAAATCAAATACTTAAAGATAGATCCTGAGCTAACTTTTTAGAAATATTGTATCTATTAAAATATAGTAAACTATATAAATAGTTTAAAAAAAGAAAAAATTATTTTAGGGCTGGTGGTAAAAGTAAAAGCAGTTAGTCAAGCTTGTAGTAATGTCCTGAACACATGGATGTGTTCAACAGTAGATCATTATGCAGTTACATATGGAGACAAAGGATGGGGCTGTGGGTATAGAAATATGCAAATGCTGATTTCATCGTTATTACAACATACTGGATATAATGAATTAGTATATAGTGCATGGGGCTCTGATATAGGTAATAGTGGTTCCAGTGAAAATCCTCAGAGAAGCTCAATGCCATCGATATCAAGACTTCAAAACATGATAGAGTGGGCTTGGGCACAAGGATTTGATATTCAAGGAGCCGAACAATTGGGAGCTAAATTAGTAAATACAAGAAAGTGGATTGGAGCTACTGAAGCTGTAACTCTTTTGTCAAGTTTAAGAATTAGGTAATACTTTGTTTATTAATTAGGTAATTAGGTAAGACTTTAAAACTATCTAAAAACATTGACATTTCAATAAAAAAGATATATATTACTTTGTTTTTATTTTGCCTATAAACAAATTCCTGGCAGCAGTGATCAATAAGAAGCTATCGTTAATTATTTAAGTTGACCAAAAGCTGTCTATAAATTGTATATTTATATATTTACAAATTGATGGATTGTCTTTGATAAAAATATAAATTAAAATTAAAAATTGTATTTATGTCAACTGAATTAAATCAATAAATATTTTTATCGGTCTTACAGTCTTTATAATAATATATATATTAACTAATATAATGACAGTCAGACTTGTTAATTACTCCTAAAGAATCTGAAATAAAACTTATTCCTAAAAATAAATTAGATTAAAAATTAAAAATAACAAAATAAAATAATAATAAAATAAAATAAAAATAATAAACTATATTCTATGTTAGTGAAGGACAATCTGACTGCCCCACCATCTTAAATTTAAATTCACCTTTGGTGTCCAACGTTTGAAACCACTACGGTTCATCCTCAGGAACTAAACTAAACTAAACTAAACTAAACTAAACAGTTTAGTTCCTGAGCATGAACCACCGTACTGGTTCCAAACGTTGGACACCAAAGGTGAATTGAAATTTAAGATGGCGGTTTGTCAGATTGTCCTTCACTAACATAGAATATAGTTTCTTGTTTTTATTATTTTTATTTTATTTTAATATAATTTATTGTAGTAATAATTTCTATTTCAGATTATTCAGGGGAGTAAACAAGGATTATTCAGAATAAACAGATATACAGAATAAACAGAATAACAAGGTATAAACAGATTATTCAGGACCACAAACAAGGACAGTCTGACTGTAATTATTTTAGTTAATATATTACATTATAAAGACTGTAAGACCGATAAAAATATTTATTGATATAAAAATATAAAATAATTTTTCAAATAACCAGCATAACATTTCTTATCTAAATTAATAATAATTAAAAATCTACTCATATTTCTGAAATATTTAAAAGAGTATAAATAATTAATTCTAAAATACAATAATTTTTTAAAGAAAATATAATCAAATTTTAATTAAATTATTTTAGATGTCAACTAGTAGATTTTTATAAACCGACAGGTTCTGATGGTAGTCATCCTGAAATGTTTAGATGGGTTTTACAATATTTCCAAAAAAATGATGACTTCAAGCCACCCTTATACCTTCAACACCAAGGTACTGAATTAACATAAACTGATATATGTATTATATTGTCATATATGTGTTTTTTTTTTAATTATTTGAAAAATAATTTTCATTTTCTTCTTTAATGTAGGCCACAGCCGAACTATAATAGGAGTTGAACAACTTCGAGATAGTTCTATAATAATGCTTGTGCTGGATCCAAGTCATAGTCCAGCTCAAATGGCGCAATTTAATAATACAAGTAGTGCACTAATGAGACTAGTAAGAATATCAACTGCAGCAATGAAAGCCAGACAATATCAAGTAGTAGCTGTCATAGGTATCATGGACACAGAATTACAATACCAAGTAAGCAATGAATTTTGATTAATTATAAAAAGATTTATTATATTTTTATTTAATTTCTTTTACAGCAAAGTAAGGTATTGCATTCGTTGAGAATTCCTCAAGATAGATGAAATTTAATCAGATACAATAATAGATAATCTTAAAAAAAAATACTTTGATTTTAATTCAGCAATTTTTTTTTTTTTTATAATAATTGAAGATTTATGAAGAACAGATAATAAGATAATTTTAAGTTTAAAAGACTTGATATATCATGGAAATGAATCAAATGGTAAACAAACTTTAAAATAAATACACAAAAAATATTGACTTCGGAGGATAACTTACGTTTCATCGTTAGTTAATGTGCAACAGCAATGTTTATTCTTAGTTATTAATCTTAAGATAATAAATTTAAAAAATTTATTCTTTAAACACAATTGTGATAATGTAAATTTAGGAGGGATTTCCAAATAAGTCAGCTAAGACTAAATAAATAAAATGTAAAATAAATTGACTGACATTCAAAGATATAATTTTCTGTTAATATTTAAGTCCCTCTTAAATCTTATAGTTTTCGAGCATTTTTTATTTTAAGCAAATATGCTTCCAAAGATTTCATCTTAGATAATTCTGCTCAAATTTTGTCGAACTAATCATAATAAATTTTTTGACAAAATCTTTCTGCATCAGGATTGAAAATATGAACAAAAATATTATAGGAACATTTAATTAGTTCTTAAGAACAATAAATGCACTAAAGAATCCAGTCATTTTAGTCAACTAATCAATTCATAGTCAATATATAGAAATTTCTAGAAATAGATATGTGTTAACGAAAATATTATTTTAGTTTAAATGTTATTTATCAATTATGGAATGTGACAGCTCATATTTCTATACCTTATGTAAACAGATTTTTGCAAGCATAACTATAAATTAAATGTCACTGAAAATAAATAAAGTACGACTAATTTTGTACTACCTACAAAAATGTTTCATTAGTGAATCTACTGACAGCTAAA
Organism: Sycobia sp. Sy_11; assembly: GCA_018907035.1. Taxonomy (NCBI): domain Eukaryota; kingdom Metazoa; phylum Arthropoda; class Insecta; order Hymenoptera; family Epichrysomallidae; genus Sycobia; species Sycobia sp. Sy_11. The sequence continues at coordinate 6,060 of JACCIC010000153.1, read as the reverse complement.
ATAATTAATATGCAAAAGCAAGCTGTGAGAAAAATGAAGAATGCATTACTTCATTAAAATAGCAAAATATTCTTGTAATTAAAATACTGATGAATGATTATTGGAAAAAAATTAAAAGAATACGTTATATTATAGCTTGAGAATTTATTATGCATTTAAAAACCTATTATTGCTTTATCTGAACATTTGACAACCTATGAAATGATTATATTTATCATTAGAATATACTACCATCTGTCAAGTTAATGTACATGCTTTGTTAAAAACTCTTAAATTGTACTAAGATCATATAATAAGACATGTTTAACTAAGTTATTTGATAAATTAAAATACAATTATTATTGACTAAAAATCATTATTTATAAATTATTATACAATAATTTAATTATCTTGTAATTCTTCTCTAAATATATAAACACAATTCACATGTTTCTAATCATTATTAAAGTATGTTTTTTAATGTTAATTTAATATTAATTTCTACTTTATTAATCTAATTGATAAAAAAGTGATTTTAATAAAAAAAAAAAAAAACAGAAGAAAAATAAAACATTAAATCGATTTCAAATTTTATTTACTTATTTCTATTATAATAAATTTAACGTATTAATAATAGTTAAAGTAAAATAATATTCTTAAATTAATACTTTTAAATCACTTATACAATACATCCATCAATATATTTATTTTTTGTAATATTTCTGAATTATATATTAAATCCTAGATAACGCATGTATGCTTTATGTGCCTCTATGAGATGTCCACATTCTGCTTCACCTTTTGTAATAATACTGAAAAAAAAGAATATACAAATTTACTATTATCAATATCAACTTTTAATGTTTATTCGATTCTTGTTTAATTAATACAAGAGATATTAATACATTACTATTTTAGATAATATATGATATTATATAGACTGTAAGACCGAGAAAAATATTTATTATGCATATAAAAACCTATTCTTGCTTTATCTGAACATTTGACAACTTTTGAAATGATTATATTTATCACTAGAATATACTACCATCTGTCAAGTTAATGTACATGCTTTGTTAAAAACTCTTAAATTGTACTAAGTTCATATAATAAGACATGTTTAACTAAGTTATTTGATAAATTAAAATACAATTATTATTGACTAAAAATCATTATTTATAAATTATTATACAATAATTTAATTATCTTGTAATTCTTCTCTGAATATATAAACACAATTTACATATTTCTAATCAATATTAAAGTATGTTTTTTAATGTTAATTTAATATTAATTTAATATTAATTTCTACTTTATTAATATAATTGATAAAAAAGTGATTTTAATAAAAAAAAAAAAAAAAACAACAAAAATAAAACATTAAATTGATTTCAAATTTTATTTACTTATTTTCATTATAATAAATTCAACGTATTAATAATAGTTAAAGTAATAATATTCTTAAATTAATACTTTTAAATCACTTATACAACACATCCACCAATATATTTTTTTTTTTTTAATATTTCAGAATTATATATTAAATCCTAGATAACGCATGCATGCTTTATGTGCCTCTATGAGATGTCCACATTCTGCTTCACCTTTTGTAATAATACTGAAAAAAAAGAATATACAAATTTACTATTATCAATATCAACTTTTAATGTTTATTCGATTCTTGTTTTATTAATACAAGAGATATACTATTTTACATAATACATTACTATTTTAGATAATATATGATATATAGACTGTAAGACCGATAAAAATATTTAATAATTTAATTCAGAACAGTCGACATAAGTACAATTTTTAATTTTAATACAAAAGAAATAAAAATTTAAAAATTAAATGAATTTGATTTAATTTTTTCTTGACTGTTTTTTTTTTTTTTTTTTATGTAATTTAACGTCGCTTTATTTATGCTTCCAATTATTGGTGCTAATAGCGACGGAGGTCTACGATGTGTTTGTAAACATCTTGACTGTTAAATACTATTCAGATTACCGCTATTTTAAAAAGTATAATGCAATATAGTTCTATACTTTAATCAATGTATTTTTTTTAAACTAATAATGAAAAATATTAACTCCTATTAAAATAAAACCATCAATAATATTCTTTTTAATTAAAATAATCCTAATTTATCAAAATAAATTAGTAGATACTTTAATAATAATATGTAATCTATGAAAATTTTAACTTAACCTTAAAACATTTTTATAACATACCATTCGTCTCTAACTTTTTTAGTTTCTGGACAAGCACAACATGGTTTTAAAGGTTTCTTTTCTAATGCTGGCACAGCTTCAACCTTTGCTGCAGTGTTACCCATTTTATTGATTAACTGTTTTTCTCTATTGTTTCCTTCTAAAATATGCAACCAGGTGTACATATAAATAGGGAAAGATTGCCGACGCTTCGTGGGCGAGATTTATATCTTACACCGTGCCAACGAAGATAGACGGTTCTAGAAGCGCAAAGCCTATAGGTAAATAAAAATGTAGTACCAAGAAATCCGTCAGATGGCAGCACTATTGTCTAGAAACACATCATTATTATCATCATACAGCGCATATCAGCCTGCATCAGCCTGTTCTTCTTGCGTAAAAGCAGAAAAGGTTACAGGGCAGTCAGTAGTTTTTTTCAGCAGTCGTATGAATTCATGTCGCATATGTATGGAGCAGTGTGTGCTATGTAATGGTCCATGCCGACAATGCAGAACAATATCTCTAAGACCTTTATCATCATCAACCATTAGAGCAGCTACTTCATTAGTAGTGGAGCATTATACCGACCTCTGTGTTGGTTGACAGGTACGCGATCGACATGAATTATTAATTTTAAATCCTCGACGTTCATACTATGTTCTACATAATATAATATCTTTAAAATATGATTGCAATCTGAAAAAGTGATTGCAAGATTCTTTATTACAAAATAATAATTTAATAAAAGAATTTAAAGATTTTCGAAAATCGAAAATTTTCTAAGCCCATCAAGCAGCGTGTTGCGTTGAAAATATCGCCAACATGGAGAGATTTTCTTATTTCGTATAGATGGAGGATGAACAAGTAAAACACAATAATTGAGCCAATGAATGAAATTTTTTATTGGCTCTTATTTTTTATTCGCTCTTAGTCCCTCAAAGAGCGAATGGACTTAGAAATTTTTTCGAAAATCGAAAATTTTTCTTAGTCCATCAAGCAGCGAAGGGACTTAGAAATTTTTTCGAAAAGCGAAAAAGTGAGACACTGCGCATTCCCCCACCCTTCCCCAGGCCGCGAATACTGCCACGCCGAAACATTGAAAAATTTTCGTCTTTCGAAAATCAGTTGATGGTGAGGGGCCGTAACGACAACATCGTGGCGTCTTAAATTTTCGCTGCTTGTTGGACTTAGAATTTTTTTCGAAAATCGAAATTTTTTCTAAGTCCACCAAGCAGCGAAAATTTAAGACGCCACGATGTTGTCGTTACGGCCCCTCACCATCAACTGATTTTCGAAAGACGAAAATTTTTCAATGATTCGGCGTGGCAGTATTCGCGTCCTGGGGAAGGGTGGGGGGAATGCGCAGTGCCTCACTTTTTCGCTCCTTCATGAGGGACTTAGGAAAAATTTTCGATTTTCGAAAATCGAAAATTTTTCCAAGTCCCTCATGAAGGAGCGAAAAAGTGAGACACCGCGCATTCCCCCCACCCTTCCCCAGGCCGCGAATACTGCCACGCCGAAACATTGAAAAATTTTCGTCTTTCGAAAATCAGTTGATGATGAGGGGCCGTAAAGACAACATCGTGGCGTCTTAAATTTTCGCTGCTTGTTGGACTTAGAATTTTTTTCGAAAATCGAAATTTTTTCTAAGTCCTTTCGCGCTTTGAGGGACTTAGAAAAATTCTCGATTTTCGAAAAAATTTCTAAGTCCCTCAAAGAGCGAAAGGACTTAGAAAAATTTTCGATTTTTGAAAACCTTTAAAATTTTTCTAAGTCCACAAGCAGCGAAAATTTAAGACGCCACGATGTTGTCGTTACGGCCCCTCACCATCAACTGATTTTCGAAAGACGAAAATTTTTCAATGTTTCGGCGTGGCAGTATTCGCGCCTGGGGAAGGGTGGGGGAATGCGCGGTGTCTCACTTTTCGCTCTTTGTGGGATGGGGGGAAAATTTTCGATTATCGAAACAATTTTCTAAAGTCCATGAAGGAGGCGAAAAATGAGGCACTCTGCGCATTCCCACCCCACATTCACCAGGACGCGAATACTGCCACGCCGAAACATTGAAAAAATTTTCGTCTTTCGAAAATCAGTTGATGGTGAGGGGCCGTAACGACAAACATCGTGGCGTACTTAAAATTTCGGTGCGTGGTGGACTTAGAATTTTTGTTCGAAATCGAAATTTTTTTACTAAGTCCACCAAGCAGCGAAAATTTTCGATTTTCGAAAAAAATCGAATTTTCTAAGTGTTGTCTTTACGGCCCCTCATCATCAACTGATTTTCGAAAGACGAAAATTTTTCAATGTTTCGGCGTGGCAGTATTCGCGGCCTGGGGAAGGGTGGGGGAATGCGCGGTGTCTCACTTTTCGCTCTTTGAGGGACTTGGAAAAATTTTCGATTTTCGAAAAAATTTCTAAGTCCATGAAGGAGCGAAAAAGAACAAGGATTTTCGTCCAACAAGCAGCGAAAATTTAAGACGCCACGATGTTGTCGTTACGGCCCCTCACCATCAACTGATTTTCGAAAGACGAAAATTTTTCAATGTTTCGGCGTGGCAGTATTCGCGTCCTGGGGAAGGGTGGGGGGAATGCGCAGTGCCTCACTTTTTCGCTCCTTCATGGACTTAGAAATTTTTTCGAAAATCGAAAATTTTTCCAAGTCCCTCAAAGAGCGAAAAGTGAGACACCGCGCATTCCCCCACCCTTCCCCAGGCCGCGAATACTGCCACGCCGAAACATTGAAAAATTTTCGTCTTTCGAAAATCAGTTGATGGTGAGGGGCCGTAACGACAACATCGTGGCGTCTTAAATTTTCGGGCTGCTTGTGACCTTAGAAATTTTAGGTTTCGAAAATCGAAAATTTTTCTAAGTCCTTTCGAGCTCTTGATGTGACTTAGAAAATCGATTTTCGAAAAATCGAGAATTTCTAAAGTCCCTCAAACGGCGAAAGGACTTATAAAAAATTTTCGATTTTCGAAATAAAATTTTCTAAGTCCACAAGTCAGCGAAAATTTAAGACGCCACGATGTTGTCGTTACGGCCCCTCATCATCAACTGATTTCGAAAAGTCGAAAATTTTTCAATGTTTCGGCGTGGCATTATTCCGCGTCCTGGGAAGGGTGGGGGAATGCCCGGTGTCTCACTTTTCGACCTCTGTGAGGGGACTTTGGAAAAATTTTCGATTTTCGAAAAAAGTGTCTAAGTCCATGAAGGGAGCGAAAAAATGAGGCACTGCGCATTCCCCCACCCTTCCCCAGGACGCGAATACTGCCACGCCGAAACATTGAAAAATTTTCGTCTTTCGAAAATCAGTTGATGGTGAGGGGCCGTAACGACAACATCGTGGCGTCTTAAATTTTCGGTGCTTGGTGGACTTAGAATTTTTTTCGAAAATCGAAATTTTTTCTAAGTCCACCAGCAGCGAAAATTTAAGACGCCACGATGTGGTCTTTACGGCCCCTCATCATCAACTGATTTTCGAAAGACGAAAATTATTCAATGTTTCGGCGTGGCAGTATTCGCGGCCTGGGGAAGGGTGGGGGAATGCGCGGTGTCTCACTTTTCGCTCTTTGAGGGACTTGGAAAAATTTTCGATTTTCGAAAAAATTTCTAAGTCCATGAAGGAGCGAAAAAGTGAGGCACTGCGCATTCCCCCCACCCTTCCCCAGGACGCGAATACTGCCACGCCGAAACATTGAAAAATTTTCGTCTTTCGAAAATCAGTTGATGATGAGGGGCCGTAAAGACAACATCGTGGCGTCTTAAATTTTCGCTGCTTGGTGGACTTAGAAAAAATTTCGATTTTCGAAAAAAACTTCTAAGTCCAACAAGCACGGAAAATTTAAGACGCCACGATGTTGTCGTTACG